>JAOXYL010000065.1:11107316-11136284 GCA_028564955.1 Terapon puta | reverse complement strand
AAGATTATATACCATGTTTATAGATCAGTCTCTTACCTCGTTATGTTTGCTGAATGACTGCCACATTTCCTCCAGCTCCTTCTCCAGCTGTGCCTGGTAACGGTCACAAAACTCTTGTCCTCCCATCTTCTTAGTTGAGGAGAAGGCGTGAAGAGCCTCTCGAAAGTAAAAGTGATGCTTTTCCTCCAGAGAGTCAGGGGACACGTAGGGCAAGTCTCCCCCACACACCTGAGAAGAGATGACAGAGAGGAGAGAGAGACGCAAGAAAGAACGACACAGTCAGAACAACACGAACATTAACAGTGGTACTTAAAAACACCACTCTTAAGGCGTCCCTATGCCCCAGAGTGTAGAAGCGTGTAGTTAATATACTGTATTTCACAAACCCACCTTCTCCATGTTCTTGTAATACTGATCTTTGGCTGTTGCTACAGCTGCCAGGTTATTGGCCTCTGCTGTAGCCTGGTGAGACAAAAAGGCATGTGTTAAATATACAGGGGAGGAAAGTCAAAATGACCATGTTAACTTGTGTTAATCCTGCACATACCATGAGCATAGTCTTTGGCTGTGGCAGATCCTCTCCCTGGTAAATCTTGATGTACGCCTGGAAAGACAACAAGTGCCATGTTAGACAAGAAAAACTAGTGCAGGTTCAGCAGGAAAACAGAAGGAGAAGACGATACCTTGAAGAACTCGAGCAGGCCCCGGCAAGTGACTTTGTTTCCATTTATTTCTTTCTCAGCCAGGCGATCCGGATGCAGCAGTTTAGGAATCAGGCTCTGCAGCTGCTCCCTGAACTCCGGGGCCACATCTGACAAAATACTCATATCAGACCTCAGGCCACTGTCGGGTAGATTACGTCATTCTTAAACAAGTTGGTGTGGAAAACCTACCTTTGAGCTGCCCCTGAAAAGAGGGACTGGTGGCGACGTTCAGCCCGGGGTGAGGTAACAAGAAGCAGGAGATTTTGGTGAAGCATGAATGGATGTGCTCCCTCACTGTCTGCAGCTCCTCGTGCTGGGCCTCCTTCACCTTTAAAGAACAATGCAATAATTGTGTGAAATCCTACACTCAGTATTTAAGGTCAGCTAAGTGTATTTATTACATTCTACCAAAAGAACAAGAAAGTACTGGTACCTGTAACCGTTTATCCAGGAAGTCATTGCCTCCTTTAAACCCGTAGTTATATTCATAGGGGAAGCTCCAGTCTCTGATTAGGAACATCAAAGACTGCAGGAGGAAAACAAAGGAGATAAGTCAAAGATTTTTTAAATTAAAACAGATCAAATAAGGCAACAAAAACAACAAAATATAATCCCAACATCCGCAACAGTGCATCACAAGTCTCTCTACCTGAAAGGGCTTCAGAAAGATTTCGTCCATGGCAAGACGACCATACTCTGTGAACAGCTGTGAGGAGATGGAGGAGAAGGAGGAAGCCATGATACCAGTTAATAATGAGCTTCATAATTCTGAAGTGCATCTAATGTTTAGTGGTGGTCAAACACCAAAAAGAGTTCATTTGGACTAAAACATTAAATGGTATGGTTTTTAACGCTAATACGGATGTTCACTGCCTACATCAAAGCATCATTTATCTGCTGACATCTTCATCATACTCATGTCAACAGACCTGTAGCTGCTGCAGATCGTCTTCTTGGATGTTTTGTGACAGATTGTAGATCTACAAAAGAAAGACTATGTAAGTAAACAGTACGATGAGGATCATAGGAACTGACGAAATCAGTGAGAATCAGAGGAGTCTAGTCACCTGTATTGAGCTGGTCATGGTGCTGAGGGCAAAGATGGTGGCACAGTCCTTCACCGTGGACTGGTTATCAAAGGCTCCCTGAGTGTCCATCAACACTACTGCCACCTACAGGAGCAGAGAAGTAAAACATAGCATAGGGACAAGAATACAGATACAAACTGTAGCTCATGTAGAAGCATATGTATAAGTGTTTTTTGGAGCAGGGCTAAAACTGTTGACTTCCAATGATGTATAATTGTTTATGGTTCTAAAATGTTTTATATGTTTTTTTTTTAAATGATGTCCTTGTCCTTTGTTTGTTTAATGTAAACCCAAACCCATTAAAAATCCAAATTAGAGAAAATACAAATTTTAATAAATATTACGATAATAGGAGAAAATGTTGTGTCATGTGACATGAGTTCTTCCTGATTAATGTCTTCAACAATGAGTCTATTATCAAAATACTGTTGCCAGTTCTTTCTCTGTAGATTGAATATCTTCTGAATTATATGCAAGTCAGACTAACAACTGAAAGGGTGTAGTTACAAAGATAAAGGATGATGAAGTTGATAGGAGGAGAATATGGTGTGAATTCTGCAGAAACAAATATAAGATGATGCCTCCTGTAACATATTATATAAAATCACTAAATGTATTCAATATTGTTATTAACTACCAGGTTCATAGTCCCAGTCTAGTCAGACAAGCATGAACTGATGAAGCCTCTTGGATGAGAGGTGAAACATCTTCAAGACATATAACCAAGTCCAGTTGCGTTCGATTTCATTTGCCCTGAGACAGATAAATAATAATTAAAGGCTGCAAGAACCTCTGTTCCATCGCTCTTCTGGACGGGGAAAACTTCACTCCACAGCTGGATGCCTGTCGTCTCCGGTTCTGAACCGCCTCTCCAAGAAAATCCAGTCAGCGGCTCATCTTCCTGACCCAGCCAGTCTTCATCCTTCTGCAGGAACATAAAGTGCCCTTTCAAGATCACTCAGAGGCAGGCTGGAGCTTCTCTGCAAGTATCCGAACCTCAGGCATATTCAAAATATGAAACGTGTCTTATCATGCATTATAAATTATGCTAAAAAAATATAGCAGCAGCTGCAGCAGCAACATTTTACCCTGAATTTTGCCATGTGGTTCTATATAAATTAAAATACAAAATAGTGGAATGTGGACCTAAATCTGGTCATAATTATGTCCACAGTCAGTTATTGTTTTGGTAAGACAACAGTGATTAGCCTGTTGGTGGCACTATAGCAAAGGCAATGGAGTTCACAAATCCGTGAGATTTATCAATGAGCACAGGAAATGTAATGCCAAGCGTCAGGTTAGTTTGTGAAATATGTCCAAAAAAAACAAACTGAGGGCATTCACATGGATAGCACTCCTTAACATACGTAGTGACAGGAATCATAATTGCGCCTGTTCAATAAACTTGTTAGTTCACATGTTACAGCAGGGATGGGCATTAATGTGGAATGACAGCATAAAGATTTTCACACCAACCACAGACTGTTGGTGTTTTTCCAGATTATTACACACAGCGTCACATGCTGTGACCTCCACACAATGATGGATTCATTAGTTAAAGTCTGATTCTGACAATATTCACTTTTTTCCCCCAGATAGAGATGTAGGTCTGTTATTTATCCACTCAAAAAAAGAAAAAGAAAAAAATTGAGTAAATTTTAAAAACGTTGTGTTCATACACAGCCCTTCCTCAATAAATAGGAAACAAATAATTGCTAACTCATTTTAAAAATATTGTTAAAGTAATTTGTGATCTTATCTTGGCCTACACACACAGGCAAGTAGATGTTTGTTTATGTGTTTTCACTTCACATACGAGCAGATCTGCTTCCTCTGCAGAAAACCATCAGCTCATCACACCTAAAATAACACACTTGTGATTGTGTCAGCAACCTTCAAAAGTGGGGTTGGACATGCTCTTAATGTACTTGCATGATTGACTTTAGACCATTTCCTGTATAACCTTTAAGTAGGGCCTATAATGTCTGGTGCTGAAGGATTATGTTACAGAGCGACTTACCTTCCTGTACATGTAACGGAGCATGAAATCAAGAAGGAAGCTCTTGCCCTTCCTGAAGGCTCCGGCCACCGACAGCACCACCACATGTTTGTCTCGGACCTCTGGAGCCAACAGAACACGGGCCAAAGCCTCCGTGTCCAAAGCAAAGGAGTGATCCTCCTTACACACTGTGACGATCTGAACTGGGCCTGGTTCACCCCTCATCCTCAATAGGTACTGGTCCCTGTGAAGATTATAGACAGAAATATCAGGGTGACATTCATGCTGCTGATGTCAGAACTGCAGCTCATGAATATTTTTTAATTTGATTTATCTGTCCATTTTCCGATGCATTACAGCATATTACTGGTCAGAAGAAAATAAAAAATGTACAAAGCAGATCAAGACATTTGAGAAAGAGGGGATACTATGTCTCTAAAGTTTTTTCTTGGTGATGATTTTAAAAACTAAAATAATAATTTAGCTGCCTATTAGTTTTCTGACAAATGACTAACTGATAAAACGCAAAACAAATTCAGTCTGCAACAGAGAACTATTCACTTCAAAATGTCTTCAAACAATATAGTTTGTGATTAGTAAATTACCAAACACAGTTATATAGTTATAATGCAAAGAGGTACTTGCTTTTCTGTATCTTAACTTCATAGAAACGATGGCAGTTTTCTGTTTGCATGTTTGAAATTAATTAGGAGAAAAAATATTCAATGTTTCTCTGAGCAACTGTGACGCAACTGTCTCCATGTCTGCCCATTACCAGAACAGTAAAGTAAATTGGTCACATGAAAACCAATGGGAACCCAACAATCAGCAGAGTAATCAATTATGACAGTTGAAGACCTAAAGGAGACATTTTCTAAAGGTCACTCTGAGACGTTTAACTGATCTTCTCGCCAGCTCTGCTAATACTTGAGAGCTGGATGATCATCACCCTCACACATAGTCTTTGGCTTTGTGCGTGTTGCTCTCACGGGGTGTCATGCTGCTCTGCCTGCAGGGACTCAGCCTGTCCTCCAACACACACTGTCCATTTCAGCTGCTTCAACTGACTCCATTGTTGTTGGTGTTTAGCTGTGGAGGACGTCCTCTCCCATGATGAGTAAGACAGGGAGGTGCTTTCATAACAGATTATCTGCGGTTGTAATACCTAAACCGCACCCCCACCCCCTCTCTCTCTCAGACTCCTTTCACCAAAATCCTCAACACCTCCAGGGTGTGGCACCGAGCAGCAGCATGCCAAGCATTTCTGGGCAGTGAGTGTGTTGGATGTACAGGAGCAAAGAAATCTGTTGCTCTGACACCCAGCTACATTTTGTGAAAAATATAGGCTTTGTTTTGAAGTGCATGGGACTAACTAAAGTGCACAGTGACTTCTCCATAACCAACATTAATGATGCCTGAACTGCCTGTTAACGCTGGCAGCAGGCTTGGACCAGTGAAGCTGAAATAAAGACGTCTCAAATGTTACATTAAGATGCATTTAAGACGATGAAAAAGTAAACTGCAAACGGATTGGCTTTCGATTCAACAGTTGTATCTAATATATAGTTTGTCTGAACGAACTCAAACAAAAACAGAGAAAAGCTAACGCTGTTAGCCGTGAGAGGAAACGAGTGTTGAGGAAACTAACGCAACACTATTTTAAGATGCGTCTCCAAAATAATCTTTAACATAAAGTACTGATTATGTTTAGCATCTCTCCTCCGGTGTGATGTTACCTTCAAAGTCTTCAAACGGCCTAGACACGAGCTTGACAGAGTCCAGAAACGTGACTTTTCCACTCTGGCATGAAAACAAACGAGAACTTTTTGTTTTTTATCCACCACGAACTCACACACTTCCGCCTTCAGTTGGCGCCATGTCGCATGGGAAATGTAGTTTTAGGGTATTTTGTCTACGTGTACCAAAAGCTCACATTAAACTACATTACCCGACATACCAGCCCCTCCTCCTAGCTGTGGGAAAAGTAGTTTTAAATGTGAAGTTACGAATACGGAACTTATAATGTAGAAGCAATGTAAAACAGACGTCAGGATGTTTGCTTATATACAAATCACATTTAAAAAACTCGATGAATGGAGACACTGTCGCTTAGCAACAGGGTGTTGTTTAAGGACATATAATGTAAATATTTATCAGACTATATATGGTTCACTTAGCTGAGGTTGTTACGCCCTCTAATGTTGAAATTTACAAAACAGCAAGGCATATTTTCTTGTCTATTAAATTCACTGCCAAAAGTTTCGATATGATTCAGTTTTTTTTCTTCAGAAAAGCCAATTTTCTCATTTCAGCCCCTTTAAATATGAATATTTTTGTTTCTGTCCTCCCTTGTGAAAATAAATCTTTTGGGTTGTGGACATTTTTTGGGGAGACATCTGAGGATGCCATGTTGGGCTCTGGGAAACAGCAATTAACATCTTTCAACATTTTATGACATTTGATGGACAAAACAAGTAATTGATAAATCAAAAAATGACTAAACAGATTAAGTGATAATGAAAAGAATCGTTAAGTTGCAACATATCTATGACATAATCATTTATATGGCAGCTGCATGCAATAAGAACTAATATGTTTAAATAAACACAAACTTGTACTTTCTAATTCACAAGAACAGCATGACAAGTTTTATTTCTGAGATTACAAAATCGAAAGCTTTTGAAAATACATACAATTTAAAAAGAGAAATTCAGTGATACCCTGAACTGTAATGTGGTTCAAATGGCAGTGAGATCATCTTAACTCAAAATTTCAGTCATCATTCCTGATTGAAAATGGTTTAGCTTACAAGAGCATATCTGGGTTTTCAAACTCACAGAAGACATTCAGTAACATGACACTGTGTACATAAAATCAATCATCACACAATCTGCAGAATGACAATGGGCACAAAGAAATGAATCAGAAATAAAATGGGAAGTACTTATATTATTGTAACTAACAAGTGCTCTCCCACGGTCTGAGTGCAATCTACAAGTGCAGCTACATTATAAATTAAGTGTTTTAATGAATTAATATACTACTGTATGTTAGGGAGACAGTGTTTTCAGAATAGGCTACAGTAACAATGTTAAGGGGCAAGATATTCAACTTTTTTTTTTCCGCATAAAGTATTCTCCATGAAAAGACATTTTGTAATGTTTATGATGTGGATGTGCTGCTCTGTGTAGAGCTATTTTCCTACTATTCTTGTGCAGGTTTAACTGCTTTTTGACTAACTTTAACTTGGGAATCATCAAGAAATATAACCTTTTCTTGAGTTGGAAGCACTTCTTCCACCCCTGAGAATGAACTTTATGTGTCAAAAAATCACAGTGGAAAAATCTAAAAACAAACTGAACTGAAGGCCACACTCTATTAATACTTTCCTCTCAGTTTTAAAAATATAATCTTGTCTCAACTCACAAGTCTCTGTGCAGGTTGTCATCGTATTGTGGTAGATTCGGCTTCATCATTGAAAATGTGAAAATGTGATTGTTAGTTCAATTGTCTTGTTAGTCCAATTGAGGGTTGATCTTTTAACAAACTACAAAACAACTTACAAGCCTTAGGGCAGTGTCAGCATCTCAGGAAAAAAGTAGCTGTTTTGTCCATAATTACTTTGAAAGAGAAATCCCCGCTTTTTGTTGTTTGGAGTGTTTGCTTACGATGGACGGAAGCATTGCAGCAATAGTGACTGTTAAAAATGATAAAACGTTAATATCCACCACCTGCGAGGTCCAGCAGTGACCCAGCAGCCTCCTGTGCCTCCGCATCCAGCTGAAGAATCTCCACAGTCTCCAGGTCCAACTCAGTGTCGCCCGGCAGCACCAAGTACTGGTACTGCTGGGACTGATAATAGTGTAACTCAATGTACCCGCTGTCTGACAGGGGGTCCTTCTCCATCTCCTCGCAGACCTCCTCCTGCTGGTATTCGACCGACTCCATGGTGACAAGCTCCTCGTGATCCGGGGTCAAAGGGCACGGAGGGTTTTCAGAGAAAGTCGGGTTGTCGTTGGAGAAGGTTTGCGGTGAAGGTGTGGAGAGGAGGAGGTTGTGAGAGAGAGGATCTGCATGAGGGAAAACAAAACAATAAAAGCAGGAAATGACAGATCACAGCGCCGAAGCAGAAAATGACACATTAATATTAATAACTTGTTTTCATGTGGGTGGGCAGAATAACCACTTATCTGAGCTCTCCAGCGAGCTCGTATAGTGCATAGGCTGGGAAATAAAATGAGGGGACATAAAGGAGACGGAGCTAGGCTTTTACAGGGTTGCTGAGGTAATAGAATGTTGTTGCCATGACAACTGAACACAAACACAGGAACAATGTCGTATGCTAAGAAAGTGGCAGGGCGAGAGAAAAGCTAAGGTAATAAAAATGCCAAAGAGAGCTGTTACTCCATTGATAAAATATCATAGTATGAAAGAAAATGAAAAAAAGAGTCAAATATGGAAGTTCTAATAATGTGTTGTGAAAGCTGGAGTCTCCTCCTCGTAACTGACCTGAGATATCCAGAGACTCGCACACTGTTGGCACCCCAAATTCAGCTCCTTCCAACCTGCAAATGATAAGGCAACATAGTTAGACAACAACATATATATAGTTTGTCTAAAATACATCTGAGTGTGAGAGAGTGCGATCAAAATGTAAAATAATTCATTAACACATCACCCACTCTGGGCCAGTCATATTTCAATGCTCTGGTGAGGAAGCAATGTAGAAAATATTTCTCAATAACAATTTGTCTTTTTTCTGAGTTAAAGAGTTAGTTAACAGAAAATGTACCTACTCTACTTGAGTATGTGATCGTTTGTCTTAGTCCAGTAAATGAAATAAACCAAACATTCAGATACACAGATGTGAGCAGCTGCTTGCGTTTTATTCATTTAATACTCTATAATCATCTATTACAAAGCTTTGGACTTTCTGGCAGTTGCTCAGTCAAATTCTGAAATCAATTTAATGATCTATAATTATTTGTTGCCTCTCTGTTGCACACACTTAAACTGTGTGATTATACTCACAGTGCCGGCTTGTTTATCAGATTGCTGTTGGTGCTGTGGTAACTGTGGGTCTTCTTCAGCACCTCAAGGAGTGCTGGCCGATATTCTGGACAAACACACCAGAGGGATCCCTTCCCCACTGACTGAAACAAATATACAAAAAAACACTTTAAACCTACAAACTGAGCAAAACCTAGCCTTAAGCAACACTGACACATAGACTCACATGGAGTGCATTAAAATAATTTGTTTGTGGGGAAGTTTAATTACTGGCTTCTCTTCAGAGCAGGCAGCACATCTGGATTCAGAGTAATGCTCAGGAACATTTCAGTGACTGAACCTCTGACCTATGATCTAAGCACACCGTTGTCCCCACCTGGCTCTTGTCCCTCTGAATGCGACAGAAGCTCTTGCTCAGGGACAGGTTGTGTCTAACGGAGTTTCTCCAGCCTCCAGATGCCGTCTTGTAGTAGGGGAAATTGTTCACGATCCATTCGTAGATGTCCTTAACAGGAAGCCTTTTGTCACGCGAATCTTCTATTGCCATGAAAATCAAGCTGCTGAACGAGTATGGCGGTTTGGACGAGGCAAGAGGAAGAGGTTGGGAAGGTTGGGATGACTCAAGCTGTGGCAGTGGTGTCATTTTGGGAAGGGGTTGTAGCGGTAAAAGGTTGCCTCTCTGGTGCAGCCAGCTGAGGCAGGTCAGGTCATCTTGGTCAGATATGTTTGCTGGGCTGAGGCACTGTACGTCTTGTCCTCCGAGGCACTGAGACGCTGTGCAGTGTGACAGAGGGGAGGAGGAGATGGACTCTCCTGTGGCTGGAGAAAGTGAGGTAGGGGACGGAGGGAACGAGATGGGTGACAGTGGGAGTGAAACACGACCGTTTGAGCTGGTCTGCTGTGGTGAGGAGGAGAAAGGAAGGGACCCTCCGAAGGTGGTAGGACATGGAGATGAAGGTGGCAGTGTGTGATAGCTATTCTCCATCTCTCACCCAGGAGGTCACGTCAGGATCATTCAGCTGCTGAAAGACACCAGATGCTGATTAGACATCATTACTTTAAATCAGGATTAAAAGAAAAGACTAAAGACTGAAGTCAAGTCAGTTTAATATATTTAATATAGGCCAAAATCAATTAGCCTCAGAGGGAATTATATTCTGTATATACACCACAAGAACAACTGCCAAAAGACCTACAGAGTGGACAGAAGTTAAATACATATCACTATATTTAATGTATACAGAAACAACAAACACAGTGAAACTGTACTCTAAGTGTGTGTTTTTTCCTGTTTTAAGGAATAGCAAACCAAACGTTTAAAAAATAGTTTTCAAAACAAAAACAATACTCCAAACATGCAGGTGAGCTGCTCCAGGTTCATTTCATCTGCAGCATTTTAGACTGACAGAGCTGAAGGGAAACTGAACAGCCTGATCCAGTTAAATGTTAGCTTTCTGTTCCCCTCCGATGAGCATCTACTGACCGTTCAAAGTTCAGTGTTTACTCTTACAGCCTCATCTCCCGGTTTAATAAACACAAAGCGAGGAAGCTGCAGGCGCACGTCTCCAAAAAAGTCACTGTTGTTTGTTGCCAGACACGCTGGAGGCATCCATTAAATATTTTTACTAAACTGATTTAGAGACTTACTGTGTGTTAAGCGTGTTTTCTATCGCTTTTTATGTGTGTATGTGATGCCACATGGCTCAAAAAGGCAGCCCAGGAGCCAAATGGCGGAACAATATAAAGTTTCATTCAGTCAAGAAAGCCGCCTTTTCCTCTCACAGGTGACCCCCTCGGTGATGTTAGCTCCGACTTTAAAGGCATAAAAATGATTAGTTACTCACCAAATTAGACAAACGACGATTCTGTCCAAGCCCACAGCCGAGCCGATGCCTCTAAACCTCGTCCTTAACAAGTTAAAGGTGAATTTCTGGCGTTCAGGTCGGACTCCTCTCCTTCGGTGATCTGTGGCAGTCCAACGTCTCCATGGAAACCAAAAGGACGCTCTGCAGTGAGCGCGCTCTGTAGGCGCGCGCCCGCTGCGGCACACACGGAGCAGGTACCTCAGTAATAAAACATCAGTCCTACTGTATGAAGTACTCAGGGAAACACGGTGGGCACGACAGTAACCAGAAGGAAAGTGTTCAGCTTAAAATAGGTCCTGCATTTAAAATGTATGAAGTATTACACTCGGGAAAATATCTCTTTAAATTTTGGAAAATGCACGATTGTAGCGTGACTGTCACACTACAATATAATTCGTTAGTACATCATTATGATTATGATTTTGTTAATCAAAAGCTGGATGTTCTCAGTGATTCTCATTATGTTCTGCTATAATTAATTAAAATTCAGAAAATAGTGAGAAGTGTCATCAAATTCACCCCAGCTGACACCTGTGCAGTGCTTTCTCTCTCCAATTAAGAATGCAAACCTGAACATTTTTGCAAAACATTAAAATGATTAAAATAATTTAGAAAATCCTTTCATTTGTGAAGATGGAGCCATTGTGTTTTTGTAAAAAATGGACTTGACTGATTGCCATAATATCACTTTTCTGTCACATATCATAAAGTGTCTCTGCTGTACTTGTGTACTGCATGTAGTGTTGTTTAAGTTTTAATTTATGATAAAATATCAAATTATATAAGCTTATGTTCTGTGTGCAAAAACCTTAATATGTAAAGTAAGTAAAGCTTGGAGATAAATGTAGTGGAGAAAAGTACAATATTTCTCACTGAATTATAGTGACGTAGATGTAGAAAGGGGTATACAAAAAAATGACTCAAGTAAAGTACAAGTACCACAAACTTGTACTTAAGTACAATAATTAGCTGAGTTACACTCCCATCATTGACAAACCAGCAGCGTAAAACACAAATGAAGAAATTTGCTCTTTACAGAAGCTCTTTGTATAGGACAAAAAGATCTCAAACCATTAAAAATTGATGCACGAAGCTAAATATATTTATTTTTTTCTACAAAAGCCCAATCATTGTCATGCTTTGTCAAATGTTGTTAAATAAAACCCAGGACTCACAAGAGAGAGAGAGAGAGAAATAATACAGCAACATTACCATACCAGAAAAGTGGTACTCATCGTGTGTAATTTGTGGTGTGTACTGTGAGTAATCTGAGTACTCCGAGTACTGTGGGGTGTAAATACTGAAAACATGTACAGGGACATTTTATAAAAACAAACTAGGAAATGATTTGGAGTTGTGATTAACAAAGCTCACAATAAAAGCCCTTGTTTTCAAAATTAGGTGGCCAAAAATAAGCATCGCTGTTACTGTACACTCATGGTGGAAAACAACGGTCCTTCAGTGACACACTTTCTGTGTCACACTTTGTGGATAAATCAATGAAACGACGGCATTATGAACATGTCCATCCGACAAGCTCAACACACGCTGCAGTTCAACACGTCTACACGTTTTACTGACAAAAGAGCAATATAAAGGCAGGTGTACAAGCACTCATCAACCACATTGTTTGGGGTCCAACACACTTGGACTTTAGGTTATGAAATGCCTCATGGTCACCTGATCAAGTGAGAGGTTAACCAGTATATAATGATAGGCTGAAAGACTGCAGTAGCCACTGTGATATAAAGGCGGAGTTGAGGTTTGGCACCAGATCCAGTTGCCATGGAGTCCGACGAGAGAGAGGGAAGAATCTTCATTTTCAGAGAACGAACCTGCAAAAATAGCATCACCTTTAAATATGCAATTCACACTAAGATGCAATTCACAAGTACTTCATTAAAGGATTAGTCCTACAAAAATATTATGTACTTTTTTTGACAAGAGTTATCTCATTAGATTGATACCACTTATGCCTGAGCAGTGCATGTGATGCAACGGCCAGCAGCTTGTTCGCTTAGCACAAAGACACTGAAGTCGAAAAGTTAGCTTTGTTCTGTCCAAAGATAACAAAATCCATCTATAGTACCTGTACAGCTCAGACTCCTTTGTGTAATTTGTAAAAGCTGAACTGTAAAAATTATATGTTGTGGTTTTATAGGGGATAGAATACTTGATATGATAGAAAACTATTTGCTTGGTACGGTCACCTTGATGACAAGACTTCATGCCATTTGTCCTCCTCAGAGTAATGCTAAGCTAACCAGCCACAGCTTCACATTTACAGTGCAGGCAAAAGAATGAAAATACTTATCTAAAATACTCTAATACTTATGAATACGTATCTGTTACTGAGATGTATTTAATATGTCCAAAAATGCGGAATTATTCCTTTAAAATCCCCTCTATAAATGTTCAGTTGAGCAATAATAGGAAAGAGACATCAAAGAAATACATTATATTAACAAAATAGAAATAGATTTTCTTCTTTTCAATCTTTTGTCTCTGTTTTTCACTAAAACACTGCAGTTTTTCATCATAGTTCACATATTTCAGTAATAAAGTGTAAAGCTTATACCCCTATCACTACCTGTATACAACATTTTGCACACAGATATTGTTTATGAAGTATTGTGTTTATCAGCCGACCTATTTACTTGGTGTCTTTTTTCATTACTCCGTTTTTAATAACTCTGAGAAACATAAGCATCTAAATATGTAAATATCTGACCTACTTGGGCATAATTAATTTTAATTACTCA
The DNA here is from genome assembly GCA_028564955.1 of Terapon puta. NCBI lineage: Eukaryota > Metazoa > Chordata > Actinopteri > Centrarchiformes > Terapontidae > Terapon > Terapon puta. The sequence goes on along the minus strand of JAOXYL010000065.1, from coordinate 11,122,856 downwards.
GGCAATTAGAACCCTGCAAACTGAAGAACAATAGCACTGTAAATAGCATACCCATTACACTACATCATTAATTGTGAAGTGGTTGATGTCAAGGACTGAAAATACTTACAATGAAGAACATAAGGGCACAAGAGGACCAGGCAAGGGCCACAAAATAACCATCACTGCCAAACAGTAAGCCACACACCATTGTGAAGATCATCCTAGAAAAGAGGAATATCAAATATCTATAATGTCTCAAACTGAATTAATAATGCACTTAATTAATTGTACAATTTTAAAAAGACTTATTTATAAAGGCATCGTTTAACCACTGAGATAAATTCATTTCCATCTGTGATTGAGAGCATTTTATCTGTCTTTATTTTTATACACAAAAACTTCACACTGATGATTAGTCAGTAAAATAGAATAATATGCATCTTAAGTATAACAAAGTATTACCCAACATATTTGTATCCACTGTAGGCAATGAGATCAAAGGTTGAGAGGTCGGTGTGTACTGTGAGCAGGTACAAACTCAACAGCATCACCAAGACCTCGATGATGACCCACACAAGGGCAGTGCTGGCACACAGTCCAAGAACCTCTGGACTGAACCTTCACACAAACATAATACACACCGCATATTTTACTTATTTGATACGAACACATACATCACTGAGAGTCACAAAATAAATTAGATAAGGAAGAATTATTCACCTTTTCTGAATGCCGAGGGCCATTCCAGCAAGTAAAATGTAGGTAATGAAAGCCATGGCTAAAAAACAAAAAGTACACTTAACACATCATGCAGGCACCCCAAAATACTTGGCTGCTGATACATTTGTATTTATAAAAACTTACTTGGTATGTAAAGATCAGGTGCATTCACATCCTGTCTTGGCGTCAGTGGAGTGTCCCTATGGTAACGGACTTCCCAGTCCTGCCAATGACGAATAAAGGAAGTGTGAATCTAGACTCTGCAGGATGATTTCTGCTGAGTGTAGCAGTGTTATATGCACATTTCTCACCTGAATCATCAATTAGATCGAACAATTTAGTTTACATTGAGTAGTAAATTTGTTTAGATCAGGGTTTTTGAAATTCTGAGACTGTGAGCCTCCCTTTAGAAATTAGTTTCACTTAATTTGTGGATGCCTATAAGACCAAGATGATGTTGTATGAACCCATAGACAACATCAACAACAGAGCCAAGGTAGTCTAGTAATGCTCTTTGACAGTTCAGACTACATCAGATAGTAAAGGCATTTATTAGTTTCTGCATTCAGAAAAATGGAAAACCAGACAAATTCCCCCGAACAACTCTGTCTCCAAATCACACACATCTTGATATTCTAATTGGTCTCATTTTGATAGCTAATATAGTAACTAATGTATGTTCACTGAGCCTCCCCTAAAACTATCTGCAGCCCTACAGGGGAAGTCTGCCAATATACTGAAGTTTATACTACAAATCAGCAGAAATAAATGACCCATGAATGAATGATAAATAATTTCCAAAAAAACAAAACAATGTTAGCTTCTACTTTCATATGCAGGCATTTACGGAAACAGGATGGAGTTTGTGGGATTCTAAATAACCTCTACTGTTCATGTTCATGTACGCATGCTTTGAAAGGCAACACTTGTTTGAATGATCGGCTGACTGGTAGGTTTAGTCTTTTGATGGAATTTATTTACAAAAAGTAGAATAAAGAATATGTGAAGACTTACTATTAAAACCCAGCTATGCAGTACTGAATGCAGACTAACATTGAAAAACATGGTACTTAGCACTTAGGGTCACACAGTAAATATTACATGACCCTGGTGTTGTGAGGAGAGTTTGCACTCTGCTTAACTTGTACATTATCAGGGCACAAAATGTTTAGAGTGGTCAATATACAATCTCACTAAATTGTGGGAATCAACTCGCAATCACAGCATTATGATGTTCATAAATAAGGCTGGAGTACTGATTAAGAAGCAGATTATCTTTGTGGTACGGTGTGTTAAGTGGCTGAGAGTTTGATACCAGAGAAAGTTATCACAGTCTTTAACTATTTAATGTTTTGTGTTGTCCCGTGCCTTGATGTGGGACAAAGTCTGATGGGGTGAATGACTCTGATTACCTGATGTGTGTAAGGGAACATGAGAATCATAAGTTTCTTCAACACATATCTGGTGTCGACGGCAAAGAAGTACTTCAGCTTGTTCACTGACATGAATCTGCTGATCTGAAAAGCAAAGGAAGTGCACACATAAACTTAACAGAGAAGTAGTGACAGAATGCCAAAATTAATAAATAGCACTGAGTCACAGTCATCTTTAAAGAGGGCTGTGGCTGCCCTCAGGATTGCACATCACTTTGGCTTGGCACCCAGTTGATGTACTTTGAGCCACCTACATATAAAAGTTGGCAATCCAGTAAAACAACTTTTTTTTCCCACAGTCCGTCCATTTCAAAACATTCATTCACTTATATTGTTCTTCTTTAACCATTTTCCTTAAGGGTTAGGGTAAGGAAATTCATGCTAACCTGTCCACTTAACATTTATGTTTCTATTGTGAAAGGCTCTGCATGTGACAAAAATGACATAAAATGGCTCTTGAAAATATTTGACATGTTTTCTTATTGCATTTATATGGTGCATTTATATAAGGCACTGGGTGTGTCTGCTTGGTCATACAACTAAAGAAAAAAAAAACTTGTGAAAATATAAGAGAATTTATAAATATTTATAATATTTCCTCACCTCTTTGTTTACCATATCCTTTCCTTGGTTGGCTAATGAGGAGCCGTACATCATTGCAGCGCTGGCCATTGGGTCGGTAAATAGATTGTCCATGCCAGCACCTCCTTGCATGTCATTTGAGGGTCCTCCCATATTGTAGCCAGGAGTGTAGTATCCTTGATTGTTCATCACTTGTGCAGCAGAACTGGTATCGTCAAACAGGACAGGATCTGCGGTGGGGGGAGCTGCGCGAGCTCGTGGTTTAGCTGCAGGAAAAGTTGGGACACAGCAGAGTAAATGGTTTATCCATAATGTCAAATGCAAACATCATTGGTAATTACGTTAATCTTATTTCAATCCAAGTCTTTCCCCAAGCACGAGAGAAACAATGCACTGTGATGATCAAAATAACACCAATAGCTCCTTAATTAAAAGGTGTAGCCTGCAATCCAGATGAAAGTGTGTAGGTATTTGAACTCCAAAGCCAACCAAATACACCTCCCTTTCACCGCTTCGTCAGATACCCCCTCCCCACAAACCGATTGATCTGAACTCCACTGATTGAGCTGAACTCCACAGAGATAACAAGCATTCAAAAGTTTTTTTAAATGACCTGACAATGCATAAAATCAGAGTTTTTAGAAACTGGCAACATGGTGTAGTTATTTTGACAACCTTTAGAATTGTTCATTGTGATGAAGTTTCTGTTTATTTAGAGACCTTACATCTGTAATGAACCAAATAAATTCAGCCAAAGCGTGAATTGCTAGACACAGAGACTGGGCACAGATGGAGAAATGGGCACTCACAGTAAACATAAATGAGCACAAATTCCATTTATTTGATGACAAGGGATTGAGAAGGGGCTGGTGATTTAATTTACAGAGCCAGGACTGTGTATGAACACTGGACTGCTTTTCAGCACATATACAATTGGCTGGACTTAAATGTGCATTAAAGACTTCACACATTTAATGCGGTTTTACTGAACTTCAGTATGAACTAATTCATATCAGTAGAGTTACACTGTTGTTAAAATAGCAATGGGTGGTTAATAAAAGTTCTCTGAGGTACACTCTCCAGTTTATTGGTCACGCTCAGATAAAATAGTGCCTGACAAGTTTTTGTTGAAAATGTTTCACCAACTTCAGCGAGAGTTTAGGGGCTGTAGTTTGTGGTTATAAACCTTCATGGGGGTAAGATTCATTTTTACACTTTCACATTAGACTGTTGTGGTTCATTTACATGTACCGGACATCCCCAGTTATGTTTCAACACCAGTGCACTCTGGTGAGCTGTCTTGGTGTAACTAATAAGAAAAAGGGAAGTATATACTACGGGTGGGCATTTTGTGAAATGTTGTACCACGACAGATAACAGGGGGTGAATCATATTTCCACTTACTTGCTCGGTATCCGTGGTGAGGCAAGTCCATTGTGACGTTCAGACATTAGCTTTAAATACAAACAACGACACGTTAGCTTCATTAAACACTTGATTAAACACATTCACATAAAGAAAAATACACCACTGTGGAGTTACATTAAATGACCTGGCATCATCAGGACACTGCTGTCCAGGACTTGCTGGCTAACCTGCGTTTTAACTTATTTAACCTCCTCCTGATGTTAGCTACCTAGCCAGGCGAGCTAAATTAATAACATCACGTTTTGGATTAAAACGCGATGTAGCAGTTCAGGGGGTGGCCATATATACAACAACATCATCTCAAACGTCCACACAGGTTGTCTCAGTGTTAAAGTTAATATTAAATAACGTGAATAAAGAGCAGAGGAGCGCTTACCTACCGAGCTAGCAGAGTTAGCTTGCTACGTGTCTGCAGGGCTGCTGATCCCTCCCTCTGTCTGCCTGCGTGGCAAAAAAAACTGAGTGGTAGAAAGTACACAGAAGTACACCGTAGTACACTGTAGTACAGATATGCACAGACAAAAGATAGTTACCAATACCATGTGTTTAATCTCACTTTACGTGTTCTATTCGTGCTACTTAATACTTTATCTCTGTGTTTAGAAAATAACACTGAAACAACACCACGCGTATTTATATGAGATAAATAAGACACAATTGAGCTCATTTGATCCGAAATTTTGAAACTAAATGTACATGTTTATTTTTAGGGAAAGAAAATTAGATTACACGTGCGAGAAAGTGAAGTCTGGCATGTCAAAGTTTTTGCACTCAGACTGTCTCTGACCATTTAATACACATTACAGATAAATTTCTATGCATATAACCACTAATAGTTCAATCTGTAAAATATGCTCCATACTGTGTATTTACTGATCATTTATTAAAGTACAAGAAAGGTCATTTCTTTTTTATGTGAGCATTTTAATTTTGAGCAACGTTATACTTCAATGAATTTTACTGTGTCAAGCCAAGTCAATTTTCTTTATTTAGGCTAGCCTAGTATCACAGTTTACCTGGAGGGGGCTTTGCAATCTGTACAGAACATTCTATGTACCTGTTTATAACTTTATACTCTTAAACTTAAATACAGTACTACTACTACTGTACTTTTTACTGTGTCATGTTAAGTCCGGTCTGTTTTCTTTATCAACTTGGATGATGAGAAATTCCCCCTAAAATGAGGAAAACCACCAGGAAGAACAACAGAGGAGGGGCTGGACAGAAATACAGTAGATAAATACTTTGCAGATTGGGATTTTGTGAATAAAAATATACAGCACAGTATAATGTAGATACATTTAGCTACAATGCTTCTGCTTTAACTTTTGCTATTTAAGAACACTTAGTAGCTAATACTCAAGCAGTTTTTGTTTCAAAATGTTCATTCCCGGGCTCTCCTGGACATCTATGTCAATATACTGATAGTTTTGAAGATCTGTACTTTTATCTACTCTGCTGTAATAGATCAGAATCTCAGAGTCAGAGTCTCAGAATAAGTGTTTCTACTTCTGTTCACTACATTTTACTGCACATATCTCTTTGACTTTAGAATTTTTTCATTCCAATCCATTAAGAAATTATATATTGTATTATATAACATTTATCACGCTGTGGCATACAAACAGTGTGTCAACCGTGCCATGTCCAGGGCAATCAGAACTGTCTTGGTACAGACATTCATCACTCCACTGTACAATCACAGGAAGATAATCTCAGTCTAACCCTGACATTTAGGCATGAATTGACAGGGCTTGAATTACAGCACCTACTAAACCATATAAATCAAAGAGTGTGTGGCATGAGGATGTTCTTTTGCTTTGTGGAGCACGTGAGTGTGTGGGCGTGTGTGTGTGGGTGGGTGTGAGTGGGTGAGTGAGTTATGTGAATACATGTGGAGATTTTTGGGGTGAGTAAACGCCAATGGAATCTAAACTTCCTCCTTCCCACCCAAAAAACGTTAACTTTTGGAGGGAAAATGTGGAGTAAAGAAGAAAACAACAACGTACTCACACTCTCACATGTGAACATGCAGAAACTTAAAAACAATTAAAATTTTGTACTTTATAAAAATTGGTGTCTGTTGAGTGAACATTTCAGGGTCAAATAATAATGATAAAATAAACAGTCAGGAGATGAAGTGAAAGTATGATGGCAGTGGGGGGAGAATCGGAGGAAGGGATAGGTGTGAAACATGTTGGGACGTGTCACAATTGGAGACATTGCAAATGTGTCATCTCTGCATTCCTGAAGCTTTACACATCTGACGCTCACCTTTACCCTATATTCTTGTCATATGATAACCATACACACACACAAAAAAATAAACATCTTGCGTGTGTGTCCTCATTATGACGGGGTGTAATATTGCGGTATTTGCTTGCCTTGGGAAATCTGAGACTCAGCAGAAAAATGGGCAGGTGAACAGCAGGTATAGACCCTTTTAAATGTCATGCTCCTGGCGGTTTCAGTTTTTATTCACTGTCCCTGCTCTCATTCATAAGTTATGACAAAACAGAAACTAACAGTTCAGTATCTCAATTTCTGTATCTGATTATCTTTAATCTGCATATTTTTGGGGGGGTGGGCAAGAAATTGTTTTTTTCAGTTGATTTGGTGGCTCTTTTAAAAAATTGACCATCCTTGCTCCTGGGAGAAAAATGAACAGTAATATGAGACACTGGTCCACAAGTCAGCAGGCGAAATCAGCCTCTGCCGGGAACTCTGTCCTCAGGGACTGCAAGGTCAGCAGCTGTTGTGTCAGACTAAGCTCAACCAATCTACAGCCAGCATTTTTTGAGTCTTTACTAGGTGCTATATTGTGCTTGTAGGTTAAAAAAGCAGTCGTTGAAACAGATGGTGAAATAAACGAGCAGTTTTGTGGCAATTGACTGACTCATCTCCGCAGGCATGCGTGCACATTGATGTGGTTTTGTGAAGAGAGAGTGACTGCCAAAAGCCTCAGCACAATTGCTGCTCCCAGATTTACCCACCCTTTATAATCTATTTCATAACTCATCCTCTCCTGTATACGCAACCTTGATAATCATTCATGTTTAAGTTAGAATTAGCAGCTCCTGTCTTCCTGCTGTTTTTCTCATTATAAGAGTGTTGACCAAAGTGAGACTAGACCACAATGTGATGACAGTAATGGAAGACTTTTGCTCTTGTTGTGTAAAAGTATACACATTTTGAAGTCTGCTATTTCACATTAACATCACTTATTTGTAAGGTAGTATACTTTTACTGTTTTTACTAACAGTAAAAATGACACCAATCAGTACAAGTGTTATCATTCCATGGTATTTTTAAGTTCTGAACAGGATTTTTAAAAGAAAATTAGAGTATTTGAGTTAACTGAAGTTAAAATTGATAAAATATCCTTAATTTACTTTAATTAATAGTGAAGGTGTATTCACTTCTTTTAAATAGTTTATGATATTTTAAAGTGAGAATTTAGATTCTGTTATGACAGTACATTTATTACTAAATACAAATGTTGTAAACTCAACACAGTCTTTAGAAATGGAAAAAACACTGTGTCTATTTGTGATCAGTACTAAAGAGAAAACTAAAATGCTTTGATTATGTAATTGCATGAAGTCGAATGATTAACAGTAATAAAGTTATGTTGGCATATAATACAGCTATTCTCTTATCTCTAAAAGGTACAGCACATATTAAAATAAAAGTAAAAGTCAAATGAATACTTCGTCCAATATATTTTTCAGATATGACATATTATATAAGTGACAGTTCTTCCACTGGAGTAGGAAACTGTCGTACTTCAGAAAGCACAGAAACTTCAGGTACCTGTCCGTGAGGTGACGCGCGTTTCTACCTGAGGGATCCCCGCGTGTCGCTCTCAGGAGGAAACTCTCACCAAATATGGTCAATGACGTCATGCACGTGGTCCGATACGTGAGAGGTTCCAGGCAGCACTATTTCCCGTAACCTCGGAGGGGCGTGGCAAATGTGCTTCTCCGCTTTAAGAGTTTACAACCTAACAATCAACCCCAGACATCGACTCCTGGAGGTATGACTAAGGACCTGAGGATGAACTAAAAGTTGTTTTCGGAGGTTTTAGGGTGATTTGAAACAAAGTGAGGCGACGTTTTCTTCTTAATCCCCCCTTGAAGACGAACCCGCTTGGACTCTACCGACTACCGCAATAAAGTGGGTTTACCCGGAGTTTGAATTGACACGCAAGAGTCAACCCGAAAGTAGTGTCGTGAGATCTAAAAATCTTTCCCCCCGCAGCTGGCTCCAATTTTCTTTTTCATCTGAACAGAAAGGATGTATCGTAACTTTGGGAGTCAAGGCAGAGGCAACCCGGCATACACAGGCAACGTCCCGGGGTCAAACTCTGTGTCACTGGGAAACACCAGCACTTCCACCACTCAGCAGGAACAGGTAGGTACTTTCATCTATCAACAGGTTCTGTTCTGACAAAAACTGTGTACAAATTAAACTGTAAAACAAATAGAAAAGAAGTTGTGAATTGTAAGCTAAAATAAAATAGTGAACTTGTAATACTCATGTCACATCATATGCAATGTTTGTGTACTTAAATTGATTTTTATATTGTATTTATATATGTTATATTGTATTGTATTTATTTATATTGTATATTTAGTACAAGTTTATACATTTAACTCAATATAAATTAACATGATGCTCTTCACCAGTGATGATAGACTCTAATTACACTTAGACCTCAGAAACTATGTGTTTTGTCACTGATTACATGAATTTAAATCTTCAGATACTTATCTAACTTTATCCTCATTTTCTTTTTTCTAATCTATTTTTCTACAGAAATTTACAATGGCTGGCAGTAGTCAATTCGTGCCAAGCCTCAATGCCATCACAACCAACCAGGATCTCCAGTGGCTAGTCCAGCCCTCCCTCATGCATCCACCAGGCCCTTCGCGATCTCCAGTACCTCCTTACCCAACCCTCTCAGGGGCACGGCCGCTGGCACCACCGCCCTCCCATTCACACCTTCTCAGACCAGGTGTCATAAGGGCAGCCGCACACCCTACAGCTTCGACAAGGCGCAGGAACGATGAACATGTAAGAAAGTAGCCATTGAATAACTGAAACTTTATGGCACATGTTATGATATCTTTTGAAGATGCAATGAGGATTGTGGATTTGATGTGTTAGACTACTTGAGAGTACATCGAAGGACCTGATTTGGGATTCACATTTTCCCTAAAGAGGTTGCACATAGGGAGGTGTGGACAGTAACACAATCATTTCTGTGTAACTAGTGTGTAATATCCTGTAATACTGTCTGACACAACTCATGTCATTTCCGATAGATTTACACATCAGAGTCATCCATTAAGAAATAAGGTGCAATTAGAAGTATTACTTAGAAGTTATTCAATACATTATTTAAACAAGTTTTCCACCTTTCAGTCATTCTAAAAAGAGAGATTTAGTCTTCAGAGTCAAATGCACACTGTTGGTATTATCTTATGCTGTTTACTTTGACTTGATCTTGACTCACTGAAATGATTTCCTGTGACAAATTGTTTGCAAAGGTCTGTTTTTTTGTCTGCAAAGCCACTTTGCACGTCACATCAAGACAGCACAGATGCTGATGTGACCCAATTCACCTTAATTCATGATCATCATTGTGTTAGTCACTGCCCATTTTTGTTCATTTCATCAGGTGTGCATGTTGGCACATACCCCACGTCACAGTTTTGGTTCTTGAGTCGTAATTTCATGGTACAGGAAGTGGACTGTCATGTGACTCACAGGGGCAAGTCATTTTCTGTGACTCACACCTGAGTCACCACTGGGGTCTGAGTGTGACTCATCACCCCAAAAGGGCGGGAAATATTGGATCAACAGTAATTATTCAGTAGGGCGCTGGATGAAGTCAGGGGTAGGGTGTTTCAAAGGAACAAAAGCTCAGACATTTCAAAACCATTCAGCTGCCACTGGTGTGATGACTCAGAGCACACACATGGTGGTAGTATTTCTTCTGTGTCACACAGCCTATGGTGACTGTCTGATGTATTAAAATCTGTTTTTCGTCCAAAGCAAGAAGGTTTCACACTCATATATCAGTTGCTAAATATGGTGTGGAGTCTAAGTTGTTCATTTCACCACGTCAGGTTAAACAATTTGGGTGTTTTAATCCCCTTTCTTGTCTTTCTCATCAAAGTTAACCCACGAAGAGCTGGAGAGGCGCAGAATAAGAAGGGAGAGGAATAAACTGGCAGCAGCAAAATGTCGTAATCGTCGCCGGGAGCTGACAGATACGCTGCAAAATGTGAGTGAGCATTGCACAAATGTCACAATTGAACTACATGATTCTTGTTTGTCTCTGTCAGACATGAGGCAGTTTCCTTATATGTCCGTCTTTCTTTGCTTTTCCCTTGTGTAGGAGACTGACCAGCTGGAGGATGAAAAGTCACGTTTACAGAAGGAAATAGCCGAATTACAAAAGGAGAAAGATAAGCTTGAGCTGGTCCTGGAGGCTCACCGTCCCATTTGTAAAATTGAGGACTCTGACTCTGATTCTGACCCACATCCATCCATTTCTTCTTTGGGAGCCATCAAAATGGAGCCAGAAGACTCAGAGAGACCTGGACCCTCAACCAAACTGCCGACGAAGGTGGAGAAGGCCAAACCAAAGATAACCATCCCCAGCAAGTGTGTGACATTGTGTGCCTCTGTTGTTGCCACCGAATCAGAGTCACTCCACACCCCAGTCCTCACATCCACCCCCTCTCTCACACCCTTCACAGCCGGTATGGTCTTCACCTATCCCTCTGCCCCATTAGACACCAGTGCCTCCATCACATCCCAGAACACATCACATCAGGGGAGCGCTGCACACTCTCAAGCCCCACAGCCATGTGGGATAGCTCACCGCCGCAGCAGCAGCAGCGGTGACCAGTCGGATCACTCCCTGCACTCCCCGACCATCCTTACTCTGTGATCAAACAACCATGTCATCCTGGCCAAACACTAATATTAAGGCAATCATAGTGAGGGTGTGACAAGAAGAATCTCTGGGAAAAGTGACAGAGAAACAATGACGGTTGTGATAACATTTCAGAATGAACTGTGTGCAGCTGCTTCATTTCATCTATGTAAAAAAGTTGATTATGTGCTTAGATGAGGCAGAAATTAGTGGCAGAATTGGGATATGATTGTTACAGTGTTTTTAGTTTTGATATAAATATGAAGTTATATTTAGATAGTTCATTTTCTAATTTATCAGAATGAGCATGTTTGCAGTTATTCTGAAAGCATTGCATGCATAACTTATACTCTAAAGAACTACACAAGATTTCTAGATATAATTACTGTGCTAACTCCATCAAATAATATATTAATAATGATAACTCAGTATAATGTTGAATTGAATGACTTGTGACATTGTTCCATCATATTATATGACACTTTATAAACATATTTGCCAAGGGAAATAGAATAGTTACAAATACATGGTCCTTATTTTTGTATGAATATTTCAAGAAATTCTAATATTGTCTATGCAAATAATTGACCACTAAGGCTGTGCCGAAGGAGTTAACAGAGATGTTAAAACATATTTATTTTTGAGAGTGTAATATATTTTTGCTAATGTTTTCTCTGACAGATGAACCATTGTGGTGGGCAGTGCCTTACTTTTATCTTTTGTCACAGCTGTTCTACTTCACAGACAATAAAGAGCAATGGTTTATAACTTTATGAAAATTGTGATGGTGTACTCTTATTGTTTAATGGCAAACAACAGAAGGATATTATGAGACTGACATGCATCTTTAAATTTTACATTTTGTAAAATGAACACAGAGACCAGTGGACTGAAAAGGAGTATTTGATTAAGTGACTAGTCGGTTGATAGCAGATTAATTTGCAACTTCATTACATTTGGTCAGGTAAAAATGAGAAGTGAGTATTCATTAGTTCTTCTCTGTTTTTTATGCCACTGAAAACTTAAAATCCCTGTGTTTTGGACTGTAGGTTGAGGGAAAAACAAACAATTTGAAGACAACCTTGCTTTCAGTTGACTCTTTTTGCATTTTACAAATTAAATTATTAAATCACCAAAGATCATGAAAATACTAATAAACAGCAGACTCTCATTAAAAGAGTTGCAAGATGTACTGACAAACTCTGATGACCTCTGTGTGGCCCTCCGCTGTGAACACTGTGTTCTCTGTTACTCCATTTCCCGAAAATGAAGCGAATCTCTTGCTAATACATACATGGCTCAGAAGGCATTGGACTGCTCTGCTAAAACAGGGTTAGAGAGAGAAAAAGAGACAGAACGAGTCAGATTGAGAGCTGGAGAGCATGAGAGAGAGAAAAAATCTGTGTGAGTGTGTGTGTGCTGCTGTCAAAAAGGACGTCTGTGCATCACTAAGTGGGTAAAAGCATTACTGCCCTCTTCGGCTCTCCAGACTGTGCAAATAGGGATCCAAAAATAAAACTGATGAACATCCATAAAGTCAGTTTGTGTGACATGAAGGGAACATCAATCAAGCGCGGCTGGTTCAGACATGAAGGTCAGAACAACAAGTGGAGAAATCAATCTTTCATTCTGTGTCATGTAAATGTAAATGCTTGTTTCTGCAAAGTCAAACACACAAAGAAAGGTCAGAACAGCACAAAGTGTCATACCCACTGTATTTAAAGCTCTTCAATGCACTACGAGCATAGCCCACCAATAAACAGCTAACGACAAAATAAATCTGTTCTAATCCATGTGCATTATCTATGATTTAAACTGAAATCGGTTAGTAATGCTAGTTAATACAGATAAATCAAGAGAAAGAAGGGTCAAAGTTAAGATTATCCCTAATGTTACAGGGTAAATACAAAGCATGAGTTACAGAAGACGAAGCTGACCATGGTCAACTTAAACAAACTGTGATATGCTAATTGAACATCAACAACAATGTAATTAAAAAAAAATAATACAAGTGAATTTAAACAGCTCAGTTTGAATAGAATAGAATAGAAACCATTCAAACTTGTAGACCTTCCAGTTTGATACAAAGAGATTCCAGTTTGATTTTTTTTTTTTAAAAAGTGACAGAACTTTTTCAGTTCAGCTCTGAGTGAGGTCCAAGGACATCTTTCTCTGTCTGATTCAAAACCTTAGCAAGTGTGCTGGCTCTGCCCAGGCTCTAGCACGTGTACATTATGCACAACAGCCCCACCCACGGTGAACCTGAAGACTGGTTAACAGGCCTGTACAAATTGTGACAATCATCATGCACATATGGCACTCAAATCCTGTCCTGAGGAAGAGAGTGCATAAAATATCACACATTATTGGGCATCTAGCAAAAGCAAATATCAAATAGGTTCATATTTTCTTTTATCACAACTCATCTATTTCAGTGCTATTGGATTTCAGTGGACTAAATATGGCTCAAAACTGGATTGAAATGAATCTTTAGATCTGCGATCTAAAGACCCATGATAACGCTGTCCAGTGCAATAGAAAAAAGGCTTCTACCAGTGTAGGCTAGTCCAGTGCATGAGATAAATTTATATATGTGACCCACTTTTTTGGTCCCATTTTTTTTCATCAACAGACCACTGAAAAAGGAGAATTTCCCAAAAACAAAAGGGTCATTAGAAAAAACACTGTAAAATTTTGATACATTATCATCTGGCAAACATCTATTAAATGTCTTTTTTTTGTAAAGTCCTGAAAACGTCTGTAGTGGCAAAGTCAAAACCTAGTGGCACACACACACGTTTGCAGCATTCAGAAGGCCCTAATGCTTTTGCACCAATTTAATTTGTAGTTATGCAGTCTGACAGAGCATCTGCGTCTCCACACTCCGTCGATAACGCATCACTCTACAGGTTCCAGAGAAGCCCTGAACACCCACCCCACCCCACCCCCGCCCCCCAATCAGTCGTCAGGTGAGCACACCAGGTGGAGCTGGTCCGGGCTCCCCACGCTGCCCGTGCTCGAGCTCCCGTCCCCCAGGTCCCGGGCCACCATGCAGGGCAGGTTGAGCTCGGTGGAGCCGCCGGGGCTGGAGTCGCTCCGGCTGACGCACTCCTCCTCCAGGACCAGGCACAGCTCCTTCAGGTCCAGGTTCTCCTTCACCAGCCCGTCCTGCAGGCGCTCCAAGTCGGCGAGCTTTTTCAAGTACCCGCCCAGGTCCTCCCGCATCACTTTGGCGGCGTGGTGCCCGAACAGCTGCCACTCCCGGGCCAGCTTCTTCACTTTGAGCCGGTCGTCGTCCAGGAAGCAGCACAGGTCCCGCAGCTCCACGTTCTCCTCCTGCAGGCGCTGATTGATCACTTTCAGTTCCCTGATCTCGAGGAGGTGTCCCTGCAGCTGTTTATTTACCTCTTTTATGAGGCGCCCCCGCTGGATGAGAGCCGATATCTTGTCCGATTCCTCTTTACGCAGCCGGCTCACCAGCTCCTCTTTGGAGCACGACAGCAAATCCTCGTCAGACATCTTTGACAGTTCCCTATTTATGATCTCCCCTTCGCTACCCATTTTCTATTGATTTTTTTTTTAAAGAAAGCCTACACCGTGGAAGGTACCTGAGATTATGACAAAGCGCGTAGATGAGGCCGGATGCTTGAAACGCTCCACACAGGAGTCACCACATCCTCGTCTCCATCCACAGCCAGTGTGCTCCAGATGTCATGTGTGCGATCACGACAGCACCGGAGGCCAAATCATAGCAGAAACATGTGATATCTTTATTTAGATGGCTTTATTTTCTCTTCGAGTCGCCCCTGACTCCGGTCCTGTTTTGTGCCGAGCCCACTGGTCGTTCTCCGTGGGTGATGCCTTAATGAGGTCGTGTGTGGAAATGCACCGCAGAAATAAAACAAACCCTTTAATGTCAATCTGTCATCCTCTCCACGGCAGGCTGTGTGCTCCAAAAGGCCTCCAAGAAAATAACTGTCCCTGGTTTACCTCCCCTCGCAGGATTTTGAAGGCAACAGCCGCTCGTGGGATGTTTTTCTCGCACTGTGTGAGCGCGAAGGCCCGGCCGATCCACGGAGGCTTAATCCAGCAGCCTCGGACGCACACCCTGCAGATGTTGTGGTTTTTACGTCGCTGGCATCGTCTCATCAGGCTGTGTGCTCCGCTCGCGTCGGCTGAATGAACTCCGCTTCCTCGGTGGCTGCAGGATGAATCCGTGCGGTGCAGCGGCGTCTGTGGGGTTTTTTTTTTCGTTACAAACGATTCATTTTACAGATAAAAGAAAAAACAAACAAACAAAATAAACCGCAATCCAATCTCGTCCTCTATCCGCTCAGAGTAAGTGCATCATCTCTGCTCGGCTCATCCATCCGCCTCCGCCACTTTCACGGCTGTGACTCCGTTAAGAGGCGCGTCAAGCTGGAGAAATGCGGGAAGCAACCTAGG
>JAOXYL010000065.1:11079580-11102483 GCA_028564955.1 Terapon puta | reverse complement strand
AGGAGTCGGCAACAGTTTTACAAGATACAAATTTTCAGTTTTTATGCTTGACTGTAGTTTTTGTTTTGTTAGTCAGGGACAAACTGAATTAACATTTCCAACTCACCCTTTTAGATTGTCAATTATCTTTCCAGGTTTGAGTGCAGTTTATTAGTTGTGTTGTATTTTAGTAAAACTTTGGTCTGATTTGTTCTTTGGTGGGTTTTTTGTTTCAGTTTGACAACTTCAAACGTGTTTTCAAAGTTGTGGAAGAGCTGAAGGGACCCCTGGTGGAGAACATACGTCAGCATTTTCTTCTCTCTGACAAGCTTGCAAGGTAATCAATGAGAGGAACAGAGAAGAAGCCTCAGGTTTATGTTCCAAAGGCTTTCTTGAGCTTCACATCTGTTTTGTTTAATTTTTTTCACTGCCTTGCATTGTTTGCCAACTTTAATTAAATAGCACCTGAACAACAAGTATTCAGGATATTTTCACAAACTAGTGAGAACAATGACTTTTTAACAGTTTTCTTTAGGTCATGTAATGCTATTTCTCCTTGTTTCAGTGATTATGCTGCCATTGTTTTCTTTGCCAACAATCGCTTTGAGACGGGGAAAAGAAAGCTGCAATATCTCACTTTCCAGGACTTTGCTTTCTGTGCTGGGCAGCTTATCAACAACTGGACTGTTGGGGCCGTCGGTGAGCCATTTTATGTTTGTTTCTTTTGGCCGTTAGCTGCTGTTTCTATCTAAGATATAAGGCACATGTGTAACATTTGTAATCAGTTTTGTAACACATATACTAAGCAGAACTATCATAATTTGTCTTAGTTTGAGACTTACTGTGCAATAAAACATTTGTGGTGTATCCAAGAAGACCAAAAATAATAACGTATTTGAAACTGTGAGACAAAATGTAAAAAGGCATCTTACATGGAACAAGAGGTATGCTGACTATATTGGTTATTATGAATAATGAATATTTAAGGCAGTGCCTTTTTCAGTGACACCTGCTGACCAATAGAGGTCCTTCAGGCTTTGTAGGTCCTCATAAGAATGAAGATAAATTTAAACATGTGTAAGTCACCATTTACAAAGTGAAATTGTTTATTGGGTCAGATGGAGTCTGAATAATCTCACAATGATGGAATAATTGTAAAGAAAAGAGGTGATAATAGTTTTAAGACTAAACACACTTTTAAACTGTCTAGACAGTGTCTAACATGAGTTTTCCTTGAAGATAATATGGTGGATGACATGGACGTGGATCTTGATAAAGAGTTTTTGCAAGAGCTGAAAGAACTGAAGATTTTAATCACCGATAAAGACCTGCTGGATCAACACAAAAGGTTACAGAAAGGCACAGAAACCTCTACACACTATAATTTTACCCACACTCTCGTATTCTCAATTTCTCCTTTTCCAATCTCTCTTTTCTGTTCAGTCTGGTCTGCACAGCACTCAGAGGAAAGACCAAAGTCTTTAATGAGATGGAGGCTAATTTCAAGGTGAGAACCCAAACACCAATATGCTAAAAGTTAGTTCACATCTAGAGTGGAAAGAAATACGTTTTTCTCTTCCTGTAGAATCTTTCCAGAGGCCTCGTCAACATTGCTGCAAAATTAACCAACGCAAAAGATGTCAGAGATTTCTTCATTGATCTTGTGGAGAAAGTGGGTACTTCTTACAAAATGCTGGAGAGCAAAGATCAGTCTTTCTACCAGTTTTTCTGAAACTTAGTTTAGCTTTAAAGTTTGCCTTTGAGACGGTGTGATGTAACCTCCCTTCCCCTCCCCTTCTTCTCTCCCCCAGTTTATTGAGCCGTGTCGTTCAGACCGATGGACAGCTGCAGACATGAGACTCTATCTCACTCACTACACCAACTCAGCACACATACTCGACACATTCAAGTAGGTTAATGCGTTTTTACTTGTTTGTTTTTGTATTTTATTTACATAGTAAAGCTTATTGGATAGAACCCAGAACCCTGGCACGATCCCTGTCTGGCTTATCGGTTCCCAAAGGGGAAGACCAGTGCTAAAAACACATGCCTTTGTAGAGAACTGTGGGAAAAGTAACCAATAATTGAATAATCATAAACGTTTTAACAGTCATTAAACACTGGCCAAGCATAAAGCCGTGTGTTGGAATCCTCTCTAACATTGACGTCTCTCTTCTACCAGTGGGTGTCACCCTATCTCGCCCCTGATTTTTTAAACTGTAGTTACCTTGTTTCTCATGCAAACACTCTGGAATGTAGTTAAGGGTTTACACAGCCCTGCACCGCTACATGCTTAACAAAGAGATATTCATAAAAAGAAACGTAGACCCCCCCCATTACTCTATGAGGACCAAGATTGCCTCATTTACTCTCCTCACCCAGATTTCACAATTACAGTTTGTCATGGGACTTACAGTACCTCTTTGCTCTGTTTACTTACTCGTTTTCTGTCTTTCTGTTTTCTGCTCCTCAGACATCAGGTTGTATGGGACAGATACATGGGTGTCGTCAAAAGCTGTATCTTCAAAATGTATCACGACTGAAGCGTCTCCCTCGCCCCCACCGCTCTTCTCCCTGCTCTCCCCTCGGTTTGTTTTCTGTCTGTTCCCCCTGCTGAACTCGTTGTCTTAGCCCTTTTGGTTTGTGCTTTCTCTTGTTTCATCAGCAGGTCCCGTTATCACTTTTCAGTCTTCCCGTTTACACCTCCAGTGTCCCCAGAGTCTCTGTAAATTTGGATTGTAAATAAAATGAGCACATTTAGGTCATCGTGTCCTTCTGTTTTATGCAAACGTTTCATCCTCTGTGTTATATGGAAGAGATGTTATCATTAACCTGTTCCAGGGAATGGATTTACTGATCTTGTGAGTGTTGGGCGGAGATTAGAGAAAAAGAGAGAGGCGATATGAATCACACTGTTAAAGTGAAGATGGCAGATTTGTAAAGCTCTGCTTCAGCAGTTTGCACCCACTGTTGAGTATAGACTGTATTAGATTTTAAATACGACAGGCAGATTATATGTGTCATGAACTTAGAGCCGTGCCAGTGTGTGTGGTGTCTGTGTGTGGTCATAGGTATAAGGGACCAACTGGGAGGGGGGCACAGTTGGTCCAGCTAGGGGGTGGCCAATGTGATTTTTAACAACATCCCCTGTAAAGACAGCTGCCATCCCTGCTACCCCCTGGACAGGCAGGACAGATAAACAAAAGGAGGTTAAGAAAAGTTTTTTTTTTTTTAAACCACATCGCTGGAGATTGACATAGAAAAAACAGAAAAACATACAGTCATTTGTCTCTAAAAATAGATGAAAAATAGATGCCTATTAAAGAATATTTGGTTGTAAACTTAAATACAAGCAGTTATTTTGTAATGGGTGTTACTCTTCTCAAAATATCTTAGAATGAAGTCTGTAATTATACTAATATGGCTGGTGCTCATTTAATTCTGAAGTGGCTTTTATTTTGTGGGTGACCTTAAAGTTTGACTTTATGTTGAGTCAGACCTTAACGTATAAAGACTAACGTGGATTAAGCAACATCTTAACTGTTTTGCAACATAACAGGCTGCAAATTTTGCAAGGAAAAACAATGCCGGAAATGATTCCACGAACAGTAAGAGATTAGTCATGTGCAAACAGAGAGCAGAAAAGTTGGAACATCGCTCAAAAGTAATGATAGGAGTTTATTTTCTGCGTCTTTACCCCAGAAAGAGCCACCACTTTATTCTGTGAGGTAAAATGACAAATTTTCCGAATAGGTCTCCACTCTCTCTCTCACTCTCTCTCTCTCTCTGTCTTCCACTCTCTAATTTTTGTCCACATTCCATTAACTTCTCTCTCCCTGGCTATAAATATCCTGCATGTCAGATTGGACGAGAGCAAAAGCTTTAGTCGCTTTATGGAAAAAAAGATGGGGGAGGTAAGTATAGATAGATGGGGGGTAAATGGGAAAGGGAGGGAGGAAAGGGTGGGAGAGCTTGGGGCTTTTGCGGGGGTTTAGTCTAAATGAAACCAGGTGTGTTGTGGGACCACTAAGAGGGGGCATTTTGTAAGAAGATGGGGGGGCAAGTGTGTGAATCTGTGAGTTGTTGTTCCGCCTGCGATTTGGACGGATTTGGAATTTTGGTATTTGGGCCGCAGACCAGGAATTTGCATCCTGGGGGGTCATGAAGAGGGGGTTTGGAGAGTGGAGGATGGCAGTGCAGGGGGCCAGAGGGAGGCGAAGGGGGGGGGGGGTAAGAATGGGCTGTCCCTCTCTCCTCCCTCTCTCTCTCTCTCCCCTCTGTCTCTTGCTCCCTCCCTCCCTTCTTGCATGTGTTCAGCTGCTCCAGCTGTCGGTCTCCCCACTCACTCTCTCAGGGTCATGCAGGCAGGAGTTTAAGGGACCACTTTTGAACGCCAGCTCAGCCGGGACGCGAGCAGCCAGCCGAGGAACTCACTGGTCAGAGGGAGACGGACAGACAGAAGGCCCATCGGAAAAGATTCATCCGTGAGTTTCCCCAAGTTTCTAAAACTTATGGTATCCATGTTAGAAGGGATTCGTGTCAAAAAGGGAACTTGGCAGATGACTTATCAATGTCCGAAAAAGTTTTAGAGGGGAAGTAATGGAGGTGAGATGTGCCTCTCACCCACTTTTCTAGTACAGGCCATACACGTAGCAGCCACACCACTGCTCTGCTCTCTGCTCTCCCAGCTCCACTTGGCTCCTTACAAAAGCCAAGATAACGTGGCCCACAGTCTGTGTAGTTTGCTTCTTGGCGCTGCGTTTCAGAGACTGTAATAGGGGGGTAGACAGGAAGAGAGGCAATGAGTCACAGGGCACAGATTTATTGTACAGTATGTTGCTAAATTCTTCCACCTCATCCCTCTTGAACAACATTCAAAATCAGTGTCACAGTCCAAGTTTGGTCACTCAGTGTGGGGGGATTACAAAAAAGGGTGAGGTTATAAGTAAGAGAAACAGGTGCCAACTACAGGATCATATATATGCTCCTGAAACCTGGATACCATCACAGACAGTGTAAGATGTTGCCTTACTTCTATCTGACAGTGTGTTTTATGACTGTTTACACAGCGCACCCCTAATAGCTAACATGTGACAGCTCCGCCATCACTGTAATGACTCAGGTGGGATTTTAAAGGCAACAGGAAGGAGCGCTGTTCCCCCAAGAGCAGCACATCATCTCGTGCCACACTGTATACATACACTAATACATCACGGCCCCTAAACAGCCTTCACACAGAGAGGCAGGGCAGTATCACCACTGAGAGACCAGAGCAGCTCAGGAGGGACTTGTTACTGTTACAGTGTGTGATTTCCTCCGACCAGGTCACTATTCATCTCTGTTCTTGAGAACAGAAGTTAGTTCTGTGCGTGGGATGGTGACACCCCTCCACCACCCCAGGTTGTGGATTTGCAGGTTCACTGCCACAGTGGTAACAGAGCACAGCTGGAGAGCGTTGGGCCACCAAGTTCTCTGGCTGCTCCACGCGCAACCGAGCAGAACAACACAAAGCTCGCCATGTATACACTACAACACATGACCATCCTGCAGCCTACACTCTTTGTGTGTGTGTGTGTGCGTGTGTGTGTGGTCCAACTGTGTGTTTTTCCTGGTCTCCATGTGGACACTTGTATAAGCCACCTGACATTTTGCTCGTTAAATTGTGCTGACTGTGAATTTAAAAATGGGCCAGCCTTCTGTTACTAAGACTAAGAAAAGCCCTTAAAAGCTGATTGATGGAGAGTATCATTGTTTTATTATGAGAGATATTGTTAATACCACACACAACAGGTGTTAGAGCAGTAATATTTAGAGGTTTCAAGTAGGCCATAATTATTTTCATTGATCAAACTTTAAATTCTATTCTAATTTTTAAATATTTGTATATATATTGTAGCTACAATTTCAATTTTAGTGTCCAACCCTGGGTTGTATTATGACAAAATGAATTAACCTTAATTAATCAATTGTAAAAACACTAAAAAAGGGGTTAGGGTCACAAGTTCCCAGTGCCCAAACTGCTGTTTTCAAATGTCTCTCTGTCTATCCAGCGGCACAAAACTAAAAAGATATTTGTTTATCTATTATATATGAAAAGGAAAAATGACAAATAATCATATTCATAATGGCAGAACTAGCAAAATTGTAACATTTCTGGTTGAAAAATGACAGAAAAGATTAATCAAAATAGTTGTGTTGTGGTCTTACAGTCAACCTGTCAGCGGTCGTCAAAACCCAGATGCGGAATTCCTAAAAAGTTCTTCAACATCCTCCTACACAGTGAGGGGAGTTGAGGAGTTAGGGGAGCGGTGGCTGGAGGTTTGGCACCAGCTTGCTTCTTATGAGAATCCATGGGGGGTTTCCCAAAACCTGATACGCTGGGAACTACTGCCGTGGCAGGGCATCCCAGCTGGGAACTGGCGCCCACATCCTTGCCACGGGCATTCCAGAGGTCCACCGCCACTTGATCTCCAGCAGCAGCAGGGCAACACCCATGCATCCCTACTGCCCACACTCAGTAGCCAATGAGTGACTGGACCCCAGACTGATGGTCAGTTTGTTTTTGGGTGGTTTTGGGTCACATTCTCGCCAGCTGTAAGTGGACGCTGGGCCAATTCAGAGAGGGCACGTACTGTGGCCGCCTGATTGCACGCTGGTATGTGTTACTTTACTGTCTGGGCTCACAGGGTGAAGCCATGTTTTGCTGCTTCTTACCACACAAAGGTCACGAATGGCCTGTGATGTAATCCGTCCAGTATTTGAGGGTGTCCACGTCACGCTGCGGCCTTCTGTTTGTCTCGATGTGCAGTGCAACAATAAGCAATGCCTGCAAATGTGGCGTCTGGACTTTACATCAGAGCGTGTGCCTATGCACGTAGACAGGCTGTGATTATAACTTTCCTCTCATGTATTTTAACTGGAGCTCAGTGACTTTGCAAATAGCACTTGCCTTCCTTGAACTGGCCTGTGTTTTCTACGTTTCTGGTCTGCGGGAGCTGGAACAGGTGATTTGTTTATGTTTAGAGTCAGCTTAAACACTTATAGCTTCTCTCCAGGAACATTAACTGAAGGATGATTGTGTCTCTGCTGGGAGAAAAGCCCAGTCGTCAGTATACTCAACAAACATAATTCACTATAAGTCTACCTCAAAAATACACCACACTGTAGAGAACATTGTAGGAAAGACCAGCAGTGGAAGAAGTACTTACATCGTTTCCTCGAGTAAAACTGGAAATACAAATATGTCACAAAAATTCTATTGCAGGAGCATTGAAATATGGACGATGAATATAAGGTTAATTTGCACAAGAAAACATTTAATCTCATTTTTGTTCCAGTTTCACTTGGATATGTTACCTGTAGGTTTCTCACACTAGAAGGTATGACCAGTGGAGCCAGTGACATAGAGGACCGTGGCATTCAGATGAAGTTGCCTATCAAGGCATGTGGGCCAGCCACTGGAGTGGTCTGATACCTAATTCATGGTGTCGTGATCAAAACCTAATTAAATATGAATACTGGTGTGAGAACTGGTGGGATATTAGGACATTTTAGAGTATTGATAACTTCATGAAGTGTAGTGGAGTAAAATTATAAAGAACCAGAAAACAGAAATAATACTAAATTGCAGTACTTGAGTAGATGTAGGTGGTTTCTTTCCACCAGATGCCATCTTACATTACAACACAGCACCTGTCGGAGGGGGGGGTATTCCTTGTCACAGAGACAAATAAACTAGAGGTTCATCTTAGAAAGTGAAGCAGCTGAGTAGGAGATGCTGTTGTAAAATATGCAAGTGCCAGCCAGGACTTATATGCTCCCACCGACGCTGCTCCGACACACAGTAAACCGAACCTCTGGAGGCAGCGCTCAGCGAGACGATCATTCCAGTGAGCTGCAGTCTGCCAGTCTGCAGACACAGAGGGCTTTCTGTGAGCAGCTAATATGAAAGTATTTCTGTGATGTTGACTTTGTTATTTTCAGCCGAAGGATCGAGTACGTCACGGTGTTTATGTTTTCACCTGGCACAGCGATCCATTCCATTTATTCCTGCTGCGATCAAGGGGGAACTGTTTGGTTGACAAACAGTGAACCGAGGCCAAGACGCTAACTGTTTGTGTTCTGACTGACTACTTAAAAATTGGCTCCAGTGCTTTTGCTTCGAGATGATTTATCCATTTCAGCTGTGGGAATGGCTTACAAAGTGTTTTGAGACTGAATCGAACCATTTCTGAGTTGTGTTAATGTTGCTTTTTTTATGTCTTTCCCTCTTATCCCTCTGAAAAACAGATACCACTTCTTGGCTGCTCTGTCCATCACAAAGTCAGCTGCCTCGCTCATCTTTAAAGCAGCTGCTACCTGTCCGATAGCTGAGTGTGTGTGTGTGTGTGTGTGATTGTGTTTGCGTGTTTGTGTGCATGTGTTCCTGTCCCATCTCCCACAAATTAGTGCATTAGTATGCAGGGTGCTTGTGTGTCAATCTTGTGCGTGTGCATATGTGTGTCCGTGCTCCTCCGCAGCGCTATTTCGCAGCCACCCACAGAAAGTGACACCTACACGGTAAGGATGGACGACTCTCTCCCTCCTTCTTCATTCCTCTCTTCTCTTCCTTTCTTCTGTGTTTTATATATATATATCACACCTCTCTGTTCATGTTACTGCTTTTTTTGTGTGGGGAAATGTTGGCCTCTAATTCTCTTTCCTTCCTCTCTTCTGTCTTCTTTCTCCTCATCTTCTCATTTAATATTCCACAGCACTTTTCCCTTTCCAATGTTTTATAGCAGTCATAGCTGGGGGTAATTTTAGTTTTAATTCCATGTTTCCTCAGGCCTCACTCTTTCTTTCCATGCAGCTTATAAGTGTTATATATATCTTTTCCAGAGTGGTAATGACCCTTTTTTCCAAAAAGTGGCTTTCAATTCTTTGTTTTTGAATTGACATGGCATGACATTAAAGAGTCTAACATGTCACAAATCCTTTAATATTTGCAGACCTTTCATTTTTTGGGCCAGTGCTCCTACACAAATTAAGAGGGAACAAGTTTCTCTATCCTTTGCTTGTTTTTTTTCAATGTCCCACTCCTGGGAATTTATTATGTATTATGAATATATTATGCAACGACTTGGCTCAGAGGGACCATTCACATGTTTTTTTCCACCGTTTTCTCACACTCCTCATTTTCTCTCTGATGCTCTTTGTAGGAATGCACAGATGGGTATCATTGGGACCCTCAGACTGAGCACTGCAAAGGTAAAGCATCTCACCACCTAATATTTATCCACATGAACAGCTTTGATAGTTCTGTTGCCCTTCATGCTCTGTCCTGGTCTCTTATTTGTTCCTAACGAGCACTTTTAGTGCCTTAAAGTCCTGTCTCTGCGTCTCCCATCAGACATAAATGAGTGTGAGACCATCCCAGATGCCTGCAAAGGGGAAATGAAGTGCTTCAACCACTATGGAGGGTACCTGTGCCTTCCACGCTCTGCGTCAGTCATCCCAGCCCCAGAGCCCCCTATCACGCCCACCGTGACCAACCCGTGCCCTCTGGGTTATGAGCCACAGGGAGACAGCTGTGTGGGTGGGTGTCTGGTTTGTAGATCTGGGGGTTGGAGGTGGACAGGTGGCCACAGGATGAGTGATCATTAAACATGTTTGTGTGTCTGTGATTGTGTACATTTATTGTCGGCGGCCACAGACTGCGAGGGACAGGTGGCCATAGCAGGTGTTGGGACTGGAGGCAGCATGTTGGTGCGATCTGTGTGGGTGTGAGTGAGTATGAGTCTGCGGGGGGCAGACAGACAGCGTAGGAATCTGGGGGATTTCACACGAGAACAGCTGCTGTGTTTTAAGAATTGGACTTGCAGCGAGAAACCCAATTACACTGGAGGATGGTGAGGCGTTCATCTGGCTTGCATGAGACAGCAAACGTGATTCAACATGATATTTTCAGCTGTCGGGTGCAAATGAGGGGAACAGAGTCGCCATCGTCTGCCCTCCAACTGTCAAATTGTATCTTCCTGTCTTGCTGACTGATGGTGCGTTTGCTCACAATAACCACATTTTCACACGTGTGTCTGTTTCACTCCCACAAACACAGACATCGATGAGTGTGAGCGAGACGAACATGACTGCCAGCCCAGCCAGCAGTGCATCAACTCACTGGGGGCCTTCACCTGTCAGTGTCCGGATGGTTACCGCAAGGTTGGCACAGAGTGTATTGGTGAGATCATCTGAAATTCTGAATTTATCTTATAACTAACGTGGCTAAGAAGACTTAGATATAGCAACTCAGAAAATTATTCTGCTACATGACCTGGAGGGGGGGTAGTTTGATCAAGAGTGAGCTTAATGACCAGTAGGAATATGAATATCCCTGTTCTGACACTGTCTCTGTCTCTCAGACATCGATGAGTGCAGATATAGATACTGCCAGCATCGCTGTGTCAATGTCCCTGGCTCCTTCTCCTGTCAGTGTGAACCTGGTTTCCAGCTGGCAGGAAACAACAGATCTTGCATTGGTGAGTGATGTCTTCTGCAACTGATTATAGGACTCGGACTTCACAACCACTGTCTCTGAAAGGCAAAAAGGTCTGTCTGGCTGTACTGACAGTTTCCAATGAATTTTGGTCTCAAAACCTCATTCAGACTTTGTGTGACAAAAAGTTCTATTGAGCTTTTATATATTTAATGTTAAATAAATGTGGAGGTGTAGAGATGGAAAGAGGCAGACCTTTGTAGCCTGCTGCTCATCTCTGCTCCAGACTTGATGCGACAATACATATAACTAGCATAACAAAACCAAATTTCCCACTGAAATGTCAGTGTTCAAGGTGCATTATGGGCAATGTGGGTGTCATGTTTTTAAAACAAAGATTGTCTAGAATAAAATAGACCGCATCTTTGGTTCTGCTGCACTGATTTTATTCTTTTTTAATCTAGCCATTATGAGTCAGACATGTTACAGTAATATTACATTTGACATGTTTTAAGTATTTCTTTGGAACATGACATAGTCATGACTACAGGTCAAAATTTGGATTTAAAATAGAAACTTGTTTCTTAATAGTTTTATAACTCAAGAATGTGGTTAATCTAAGTCATCAGTTGTGGTTTGAGCGCATTTGATTGACAACTGCTTGGCAACATTAACAACAATAACCTTCACTACATGTTGATTCAATATTACAAAATTTTAATTGGTGCAGAAACCACAACTGTTTCCATGTTGGACCCCAACACTCGCAGCTGTTCATTGGTTGAGAACATTAACTTTCAGAGCCATTAAAATTATTGGTTGATATCTGCCTTCAATTTGAGTTTTTGTGGCAGCAACAGTAAACCTTTTTTTTGTGTACTCATTTAAGTTTATGCCATAAAATCTTCCGTCCCGCCTTTCAGATGTGAATGAATGTGACATGGGCGCCCCCTGCTCTCAGAGGTGTTACAACACATACGGCACCTTCCTCTGTCGATGTGACCAGGGCTATGAGCTGGGCCCCGATGGCTTTGCCTGTAATGGTAAGATGAACACAAAACTCCAGTTTCTGCTAATCTGCTCTGTTTCCTTTTCCCGCTTTACCTTTAATTGTGAACAGTTAATTAAAACTGAACTTGCAACTTGACAGACATTGACGAGTGCAGCTACTCCAGTTACCTGTGCCAGTACCAGTGTGTCAACGAACCAGGGAAGTTCTCCTGCGTGTGCCCAGAAGGATACCAGCAGCAAGGCACCAGGCTTTGCCAGGGTAAGTACGCCCGCCTCCGTTTCCTCCCAAAATGAACACCTACCTCCCTGTACTTTCAGAGTCACCAGTGCTGCTCTGAGTCAACACTTATTCATTCTTTGACAGCGGCTCTATCCTTGTACAGTTCCTGTCCGATTATGAGCATTATGAGCTGTTTTTGCAGATATAAATGAATGTGAAACCGGCGAGCATCAGTGCACCGACACGCAGACCTGTGTGAATATCCATGGACGATACCAGTGTGTGGATAAAAACCGCTGCCAGGACCCTTATGTACAAGTGTCTGACAAGTGAGTGACACCTCGTGAAAGCTTGTGCGTGTGTACTTACACAAATACACACACACACACCTTTTCCCAATTACTAAAATATGTGCTGGCCATCAGCTCAGAATATAATCAGCCCCTGTTTTGAGTATGGCTCAAACTGCGAGATTAGCCCAATTACTTTTTCCACGTATGAGTCCAACTTGCAACCTTTTCGTTTGAGCACGCTCCAGTGCAATAAGAAAACTATTACAGTTGTGAACAAGTGTCAGATTGGTAACAGGTGTGGGTCACTGTTAACATATCCCAGTACCATTCGGCTGTACAAAATGTATTATAGAAAAACATGAGGGGAAAAAATGGCTACTGTTCAATATTTATTTAGATTTTAGGAGAGCTTTCCTCTCAGTCATATTACTCCCTCTGCTGGCAGGTTTATGAACAACTGTTAATGTCTCTGCTTCATATGTTACTACTATTCCCTGAGCACTGTTCGCACTGGTTGTTTACCCATCTGTGCCTTTCCAGCCGCTGTGTGTGCCCGGTCAACAAGCCCGCCTGTCGAGATCTGCCTTTCTCCATCGTCCACCGCTACATGAGCATCACCTCAGAGCGCTCCGTCCCCTCTGACATCTTCCAGATTCAGGCCACCAGTGTCTCCCCGGGGGCTTACAACACCTTCCGCATCCGCTCGGGTGATGAAAACGGGGACTTCTACATCAGGGTGAGAAAACTGATGATTGTAGTTGTTCGTTACCTCTACAAATGCTGTAAAAACCTGAAATCAAAGGACTTGTGTCGTTTGAGTTTGGACATTTCAGAACATACTGACATTTTACCAAAAACTGGACAATTGTCAGGTAGTTTGTAGTAAGCAAGTTTTTTTAATTCAACAAATGAATTACTCCTATGATGGGAAAATGTATTGACAATAACAAAGGCGAGCTTTTGTGCTGTAGATGTTGTTGTCTGTCTTCCTGCTAAGAAGAACTATGAATTTTCTTGATGTATCAGTTTACAGCATCTATGCTAAGCTAATGGTTTGCTGCAGCTTCATATTTAATTAACACACATGAGGGTGGCATAAATCTTCACATATAATTCTGAGAAGAGAAAGTGACTAAGTTTGGTTATCAAAATGTGAAACTACACCTTAATGCTGAACCTCCGGGTGGGGCCTTTAACAACCTCGCCACTCACTAATCTAGCGTCTGTCTTGCCTTCTGCAGCAAATCAATAATATCAGTGCCATGCTGGTGCTGGCCCGCGCCGTGTCGGGGCCCAGAGAGTACACGTTGGACCTGGAGATGGTGTCGGTTAATCCTCTTCTCAGCTACCAGGGCAGCTACCAGACCAGCTCTGCCCTCAGACTCTCCATCTACGTCGGGCCATACACCTTTTAAAAAAGAGGAAGAAGAGTGGAGGGACACAGAGAAAGATGGGGGAAAAAGAGAGAAAAATTGAAAGTGAGAGAGAGAGAGAATGCAGTTCAACCAGTCACTGTGATGTTACACTCTTAGCTTTTTGTACGTAGTCGTCCAAAGAAAGCCACACATTTCTGTCAGCCCACCATATTACGTGTAAGAATATACACACAATACAGTATACAAAAACTTAAATGTTTCACAGATAAATAACACCCTTAAAACCATTAGTCGAATTTGTTCCCTTGTGTTTTATGTGTCTGAGGATGTCATGTTTACTGTTTTTTTTTTTTACTGCAACGCCTACCTGACGAGCATAATTTCTTTAGCCAACGTGTATAAAAGGGATTTCTTTTCCTCACATCTGTTCAGGGTGATAACAAAACTGTGTGGCATATTCTCTGTCTGCCTTCAGGTGGAGTGATTCACGCCCAGCGTCACCAGATTAATCTGTTCTCGCCAGTTTACATCCTTATCTTTCGGTTCCGCTCCGTTTGTCACTTTATTGGTGTCAGCCCCGTTTCCTGTTGACAGATGCGATTCAGTAACCACTCAGATCAGACCTCAGCATCCATGCTCCTCCTTCACCCTCCACTGTTCCTCCCCATGTTCAAGCTCCCCCATCACTGCCTTTTGTAGGTTTGTCACATTGCTGATTGTGTGTTTTTTTTTTGTCTTAAGATTTAAACCCAAATAAAACAATATACCATTACATCTCTGTGTAACATTATTGTTCTTACAGGCAGACTACTGGGTTAACAGAAATAGAATTAGTATTATTTGATCAATAAGTACGGTCATTGTCTTTAAGCCAAAATGCAGAACACATGCAAAACACAGCTTTTCCAATGTGTTCAATCTGTTTTATGTCATTATAAACTGAATATCGTTTTTAAAGGAAGCTTCTTGACTTCATCACGTTTGACTGTGAGGAATTTAAAAACAATTTTTTTACTATTTTCTAACATGTTACAAACAGAAGTGGACATAAAATGATATATATCAGTGCTTATCTAGTTCCACCAGTGAATCCCTTTCTAACTTTACTTTGCGAGAGTGGTTACAGTGTGAAGTCGTGTCTACAGGTTGATTTGGGCCCACGACACAGCGAAGGCTCAACAGCAGGACCAGAACCACCCCTCTCTTTACCTGCGCCCACACGCTCACGCCGTCCTCCGCACCAACATATATCTGCCTCTCTCCGTATTATCAGAGCAACCAGCTACCATCACCGTCATCGTCTCTGCCCTAAAACAGTCTCAGCTGCAGCCTGGAATCTCTCAGCTAAACAGCATATCAGAGACATGACAGAAAGAGCACTGCACCATTTTGATTTCAGCTTTCTCCTCTGATAATCTATAAATGTTTCTGTGGCAGGAAGAGGCCGATTAAATCTCGAATCGGTCTCCTAACATCCTTAAATTAGAGAGGAAAGGCAGAAAATGGCTGTTGTTTAAATCAAACAGGACTGAAGCTCTGCAGCCTTCTGTTCTATTTTTACTGTCACAGCACTTCACTTGTGTACCGACTGATTCTCCTGACCCACAAAAAAAAAGAAACTAAGGAAAAATAGAGAGAGGGAGAAAGAGAGAGAGGGGAAAGCCCTTATTTTACAGTCCACTGCTGTTTGCTCCGCCCAGGCCTACACACAAACACACACAAACACACCACACACACCTCCCATCTGTCCTCACTGGGGGGTGATGACTCACACACGGCCCTGTTTTATGTAATCAGAGTAGACTGCGTACAGCCACCAGGGGGCAGCGAATCACACAGATCTCCCCTCACAGCAGCAGGCCAAGAATAGCAACAACATAAGAGGAGAGTGTTGGTTTTATAACCTAATTGACAAGTGAGCCTACATTTTTTCTCGCGTTTTCCCATAAACTCATACACCTGTGGGAGGTAAAAAGTGAAAGCAACTTTGTCTACTTTTCACAAATAAAGTATAATACAGCGAACGCAGCGTGGAAATACTTTCTAAGCTCTGAAACACTGTATGTTGGAGTGCAGCCTTTTCCTTGCATAAGTTGGCATCTTGTGATGATGGAGAACAAAGATGACAGAGCCTGGTGATGGTGTTAAAGAGTGCACTAGGGTAGAAGGTGGGTGTGTGTTTTCACATTAGGAGAGAGTAGTGATCTGCTGGCATTTCCTGTCGGCATTCAGACAGAAAGAATATCTGACTCAAACAGGATGACACTGTCAAGGATGGATTACTGAATGGGTCGACTGGGCACAGGCCCAGGAGCTCACCTGCAAAATGTCACTGAGAGATACACAAACTGAACATGATGAAACACAAAATGGCCACAAAGAGCTGAAGAATGAATAAAACGAGATGCAAAACAAACTGAATGAAATTAAAGAAACACTCACAAACTGATATAAAAGGCAACAAGAAACATGAAATACATGACGGAAAAATAGACACAATGCAACCGGAATGAAATGCAAAACGGTTTAAAAAAAAGACCACACAGAGATGTAAAACCCCCCATAAAGGATGCAAATGACCACAAAGAGATGTAGAATGGCTAAACATAGATGCTGAAATATTAGAATGATTCACAAAATGACTAAAATAGATACAAAGAGAGCACAAAGAAACGCAAACCTACTAAAAATAAATGCAAAACTACTAAATATAGACACAAGACAAAAAGAAAGAGACACCAATATAGTCATCATTTATATGTCAGTTTCCAGTCAAGTCTCTTGTTGGTATAAAAGAAGGATGGGGGTCCTTTTCCATGTCTGTGCCCGGGTGCCTATCCTCTCACAATCCGTCCATGTAAAGTGAATAGTGTATTAGTAAAGTGAACACAGAGGAAAACGCCTGTGTGTGTGTGTAGTAACGTATGCGTAAGCGTATGATTCAAATAAAACATTTGAAATCTGTGCTGTACCTGCATGCCTCTGATTGTGTCTGTGTCAGTGTTTATGGGTTTTTGTGTGTGCGTGTGTGCATGTGTGTGGGTGTTTACATAGGAGAGCATGTGTTTCAGCGTGGCGTTGCCCACACAGACAAGTGGGAGGAGTGTTTGGGGTGGCAAAGGGGAGCGCTGGAGAGCTGGGGCCTCTTCTTTTTTTTGGCACATTTGCTCGGGTATGATCTCATTTCTGGGCAAGCCATGCCCTGTAGGCCACATCGGGGGATAGCGTGGGGTCCGGAAGCAGAGAAACGAAGTCCATACGGAGCAGGGTGTACCAACTGCTCCAGTACGATGGAAAAAACATGGCGGACAGAAAAGACACCATCCCATCTTACACAATCCTGTTATGTCCCTGAGTTTGAGGCATGTTTCTGTGATGGAGGAGCAATCTGTTCCCCAGCTCTGACGCTTTGATCTGCTCTTACTGCATTGCAAAAAGCTCTCAATGCCTCCTCCCCCCCGCCACTACACCACAATGCAGGTATTATATTTATGAATGAATGAGTGAGGTGGAGTGCCATTTCCCTCCACCCACAGCCTCCAAGCACTGAGATTAGTTCATTAACGAAAGAGCGGGCAGTGGAATCTGTAGGACATCAAAAACAGGCTGCACAATACAACGAGGGCCAGGTGATTAGGGAGTGTAAATCAGCGAGGGCCTGAGGCAGGAAATAGCTCTCTCTTCTAGACATTTGCATGTAGTATATAGATGTATAGAGAGATTGGAGGGGAAGGGCAATTATACAGTACTACATTAACAGTCACATTATTGACTAATGTAAAAAGAAACAAACAACACAATGCTATTTAAAGCAGACAGGCTTTCACAAACACATTATTACATATAATTTGTGTTCCAAATAATGTTTCAAATTGTGTATTTCCATGGAAAAATGAAGAAATATTGAAAAACCGCTGTATAGAAATAGAGGAAAGTATGAATATTACCTCAGTTTGTTTTTCTGTAAGAAAGCCAGTCAACCAAGACTGGTAAATATTGGTTATAACATATATCATACTGGGCATCCTTAAATATTTGCTCCTGTACTTTTTGTCATTTAATCATCTTGAGTAGTTTCCCAACCAGAGGTAGTTGCTCCATAAATATTACTTTTGCAGTTGCCAGAGGGTAATTTGAAAGATATGAGATAATTAGAAAAAGCAGACATTGTTTAGTATATTTAATGTTCCAGTGCTCCAGAAACTGCCAACTACAACAGGCACAGGCCACAGCTCCACCAAGTGACCACAACAGACACAACTCCGGGATCACTCTCTGGTATGAAAAATTACTGCAACAAGATCCTCTTTTATAGGAGTAACTGTTAATACAGACAGTTTATATCAATGAAATGAAATTAACTGGAATACAACTGGTCGGTGTTGAAGAGACACAACAGGAGACCACCTGTCCAACAAACCAATCTGAGAACTGTTTTATGATCATTTTAGTTAATTATTCATTCTATAAACCTACAGAAATAAAGCTAATCTATAGTACAAATAACAATCTTGTTAGAAACAGGTTGTGAGCTGTGTAACAGGTACACAGCCAAACTAGAAACGCTTTGAGGCTGTCCTGACCACAATGATAAACAGACATATTCATGGTCGAAAGTATAATATTCACCATGTTTTGCATCTTATATATGTATATATATGTGTTAGCAACATTTTCATTTCACTAAACCCACAAATGTCAACCTGCTGGTGGTGCTAAAGGAAAGACATAATCAAAGTCTCTTTAATTGTTGAAAAATATTTGTTGAGAAAAATTTTGTCTGCACCAAAATGGTGGACCAACACACTAACATCACTAAAAGAAGCCACTGGCATTTAAATCTATTAGGACATGATGAGGTTTAATCGGTTCTTCTATTATTTAGAAATAAATCCTGCAGGATTTTAGTCCTCTTATTTTTATTATGAACATTTACAGGCCACAAGTTACCTACACATATCACACAGGAGCTTACATGTGCGCTCGAAACTGCTCCCATGTAACACAACAGGAGTCATTTCTTGTTAGCTCTGGAAATAATTAGCTTATCAGTCTCGTCCAATTACAGGTTCAATTGCTGAGCATGTTCATTACCTCGGGTCAGTGTAATCTCCTACCGACACCCTGGGAATTTAGTGCAGGGTATCGCAGCAAGCTGAATATCAGGTCACATGTCAGTGATTAATGACAGTGTAATTAAAAATATGACTGTGCAGGTGTTTGAGAGGATGGCTGCACACACAGCATGCACTCTGTTGAGACTTAGGTGTAAACAAAACAAATCTTTGTCATTCCAACAAACACACCTTAAACTGACAAACTGGATTACATGAGAGCCTTGGATGGATTTATATAAGGCTCTAAGCTAGACCTTATCCATGCCTACTCTACCTTCAGTTTCTTTACTCATTGCGTAAATGTGGTTACCAAGAAACGGCAACGTGTTGCTATGGGTGTGTGGGTGTATAGCGGCTAAAGGGACCTATGCTGAAAAGACATTCAGCCCTGAGAAAAATAACAGAAATGAAAAACTTAAAGGTATGTGAGCTGCAGGGAGCAGAAGCTGGAGAGGAATTTTGTGAATAACAACATGCAAACTGATTGTGAAACAGATATTTGGGCTGTGACTTTTAGATGAATTATGGCTTGCTGAGGCTTTTCTGTTTAATTCAGATGAAAAAAAACCCACTCAGTTCAGTGCAGATTCACCAAGGAGTCTGCAGAATTCATGGTAAAAATGGTGACTGTTGCACCAGAAAGTCATTTATCAGTATATAAACGCACAGAAAGGCTTTATACTGTCTTTTACATACATAAATATATTTTAAAGGTTCCCAAAATACTCTTAACATTATTTTATCAGCATGAAACTTCATATCTTTTCATGAGAATTAGTTTTTAAGTCAGCCTATTGGTATGATGAGCATGTTTTATTCACGGGAAAATAACTATAGCTATGTATCATGGAGAGACTTCTTTTATAATCTATATTTGTACATACAGAAACTTGAATCTTTGTTTTCTTTTCTTTTGGGGCTTCTGGTAGTTTTAGAAAAAAAGAAATATGTGTGTATGATTATGTATTATCTAAAAAACATGGATGCAAACCTAAGTGAGAACTCATACATATTCCCAATTGTCAGCATTTGAATATCAAAGGTAAAAATATTTCTTATGCAGAAAAATGGTCCCTGTCAGAGTTAAACTCATATATTATAATATTACATTACTTTGATATATAAACATGTCAAATTTGTAAACTCTTGATCCACAAAGTTACTACGATCTGTCAGATAAATCAATAAAGAATTGTACATTGCATACTATCCCATACTTTATGTAGTGTAGGGGAATACATTTACTCTAGTGCTGCTGTATTTTGGAGATAAAATAATACTAGAGTAAATATATTCCACCATTACTTCCAGGATCCTTCACACGCAGAAACTCTTTGCAATCTCTCCCAAAATAGATACAAACATAACAAACCTCTAATATCCACAACCATCCGGCATCTTTTTATAGGCCTTTCTAATTTAGTTCTTTAACGAACCCATATGATAACAATATCCTGGAGCCAGTTACCTATTTTTCCAGCTTGTTGACACCATACGGGTTTTGTTTGTGCTTCAATGTATTTTTGGAGGACTATAGATAGAAAGCAGGTCTCAATGGGAAGACATGAACAAGCCACAGCTGACAAGTAATTGACCCCATCCATTCATGAATCAGCCCACAATGAATGAATCAGTAAATGGCTCGGGACAACATAGAAGGGGAGAAGGAATAAATGAAGTTAGATGTAATGGCGGTTATGTGAGGGATGTCATGTGATCAGCACCTGAACGTTGGGTCAAGAGAGAGGTATTTTGAGCAAGGACAGCAACAGAAAAGAGGACAAACGGGGCGAGTCTAAGAAAAGAATGAGGTACAAATGTGGTTTATTGGAGGATATGAAGCCCATTCAGCACATCTGTTCCTCCCTCACTCTCATCAGCCCACTCTCTCCTTTTGTTATGCAACTCCTTGCTCTATCTGCTCATCTCAGAACATATGTCTGGATGGTTTACATTAAAATGAACTCTTAAGCTAATGTGGAATGTAAAAAGAGATCTGCTTCTCTTGGCCACCATCTTTTGTCTTTTGATCTGCGCCTGACCTTTTGTCTGAAAACTGAGGCCTGAGAGTTAATCGAGGGGAGCAATAGAAAACGGGTAGAGGAAAAAAGCTAGAGAGGGAGTCTCAATGAAAGATCTGCTGCTAGGAGGTCTCTTGTGATGTAACACATCTACATCACATCACCATGGCAACCCCGCATCAGCACCAACTTACTGAGGGGAGAAAGAGTCAGTGTCTGTGCTGGTATGTCACAGTACAGTAGTCTGGGAGGAAAAAGTCTCTGCATGTCCACAACAAAAAAGACATATGGGCACAAACTGCCAGGTCAAAAAAATACAAATTCTATATACAAATATAGTACTGAAATAGATAAACACTTTTCACAGTTTTTTCTTGTATTCAAATGTTGATGCATATTTCAGAAACAGCATGTTCAATGTACTAATGTGATACTGATCTTATCCTTGAGCACAGGCACATGTTCATACAGTACAATGAAACCTCTCGTGGCGGACTCAAACCTCAATAGAAATATCTTGGCTATTTACTGCGTTATTGTCCCCATGTTCTCCTGTGAGTCTAAGTATAATCCAGGGACCTTGGGGAGACAGAGAACTCTGAACATAACTAAAGAGCTCTGGTGAAAAACTTCTGCCCCCTGTTCTGTGCCCTGGCTGCTAAAAATAAACTGGATATTGAAAAGCGAATAGAAAAGGTACAAGGCTACTGGCTCACAAAGCCAAGCTGAGAGAAGGAGGCGGGGAGGTGAGGAGCAGGAGTGTGGGTGGAGCTGTGTGTGTGGGTGTTTGTATGGTTCGTATTCACAGGTTGCATCTGTCGACGGATCTGACAGGCTTCAAATCAGACAGAGTGACATGTAGTGAGAAGGTGCTGGTGTGCGAGCTGAGCAGCGGAACAGATCTTCAGCTCTCTATGTGAAATTGACTGAATTGTTCTTATTTGGTCTACATCCACAGCCTTGTTAAAATGCTATCTTCTGAGTCGTGATGGTGCTGCTGATATATTTAGAGACACAATTCAAGCCCTAAAGTAATCCAAGTTACATTTTCTATACAACTTATGCTGCTCTTTGGTCATAATGGGGCTGGAATCTGTCCCAGCATGCAATGGGTAAGAGGCAGCATTCACCTGGACAGGGCTGGGAACATCAGCCAACACCTGAGGACGCTTTATGTTCGTTCCCTTACCTTCACTTAACAGCACAACAGAAAAACTCCCAATATGCAAAGTCTTTTCTCCCATAAATTACTACGTTTACTTCTTCAGATAAAGAAAAAGTAAAAAACAGCAGGGACACCATGTTAGCTGAGGGGTCTAGCACCACGAATTTTAAAATTACATAAAATTCCAAAAATGTGCATTAACTTTCATTCAGTCCTTACCTGTGCTGCATACTGTACCTGACCCTGTTGTATTAATATTGTAATTGATTTGATTTTCAATGAATATTTGTCGCCCTATCATTGACTGATGTAAAGATAGATGGATACTTTATTGATAAAAATCCATCTGTGCGGGTGTTTGATCTCAGATCTCGTAACAGCATCTCAACATCCCTCATTCATATGCAATCCAGGATGTTTGTTGAATATCATAATCCATGTTTCACTCACCATATTTATCATGTTTTGTCACTGTACAATAAAAGTAAAATCCAAAAGTACAGTAACTTTTCATTCTCAGTGCTGCCATTTAAATAACATGTGGATTCTTGAACTGTCTATTGAAATGGCATTTTTAAAAAGGACTTCACTAGTTTATTTAAGAGGAACAATCCAAATATCATGTGGAGAGAAACAAAGCAACAGATGTAATTTCCAGTTTGTCGGACATCGACCTGAAACTAACGGCAACTGCCCCCTCCAGTCAGACTGTTGAATTCAGGCTAAATGAACAGGATAAAAACAGAGCTGTGTGTGTATGTTTGTGCTTGAATTGCACATATAGATGCAACAGTGTGTATATTATGTGCTCGCAGTACTGAACCAAACATTTCCTTCTGCTCATTCTAGCTGTTAGTTGGCAATTATTCCGATTTTAAACACTAATGTCCGCCTTCCAGCTCCCCCGTTGTCCCCCCTCTACCTCCCCATGTCCCTAAATTTATATCTTTTTTCCTCAACTCTCCTCTTTACTCCACATCCTCTCTCTCACACCCGCTTCGATGCAGGAGTGGGAGGTGTTGCTAGGCGACAGATTAGCTCCTTCCTTTCAAGAAGCAGAGCGCAGACCTTGACTCTCTGGGTGTAAAAATAAACAGAAAAAAGAAGACAGTCTTGGAGGGGAAAAAGGACAAGTATCTTTCACCTCTGGCACGAGAACTACATGTTTTGTTTACCCCCCCCCCCCCCCCCCCCCCCCCCCCCCCCCCCCCCCCCCCCCCCCCCCCCCCCCCCCCCCCCCCCCCCCC
>JAOXYL010000065.1:11036237-11073691 GCA_028564955.1 Terapon puta | reverse complement strand
CACACACACACACACACACACACACACACACAGTCTGACTGGACATCTTGCCTCTTTAAACCAAAGCCTTCACACTCAACTTGTGATTTGTCTCCAAAAAGGAGAGTCCCCACAATATAGATGTGTGAACATATTTATATACCCACAACACAAGTGGGTTAATAAATATCCACACACACACGCAGGCGCGCGCGCGCGCGCACGCACACACACACACACACACACCCTAAGGAGACAAGGCATTGACTTACCCGTATTCCCTGGAGACTTAACCACAACCACCACCTCAACTCTAAACAAATATTTAATGTAGTCGCATCCCTAAATATATGTTAATTTATATATTTATATACATGTGGGAACGTACGACAACAAAAAAGAGGCGAGTTTTTAACAGATCGATGAGTAGTACACACCTTCAGACACACACGCATCAAAGGAGATTTTATATCATCTTGTGACTGCAAATCACGTCCTGCGACTGAATGGAAAAAATGTGCCGGGACATTTTCTCCATTCAGTTTTCAAAGGAGCATATTTGCCACCATCCCCTCCCGTCTCTTCACAAAAAACTCCAAAAATAATGACCAAAAAAACGGGGTGACAAATGTGTTCATAATTTATCGGGATGAAACACGAATGGTGTGTGTGCGCGCGCGCGCGCGTGTGTGTGGACAGCAGCACAGATCCAGGTGTGTGTGTGTGTGTGTGTGTGTGTGTGTGTGTGTGTGTATGGCCCCACATGTGAAGCACACACTACAGATCTATCTTGGGAAGGGGTGGTGGGGAGTGGGAGTGGGGGGGTGAAATCTCCTCTCTATAAATAGGAGGGTCGGAGCTGGATGCGGGGGCGCGCCTCGCGGGTCCTCGTGTCGGTCACCTGTGAGATCTATTTTTAGATCCAGCGCTGCTTACCTCACGTGAGAGCGGCGACAGGTTTGCAGGTTGCTTGGTGATTATTCATGATTACCGGTTCATTAAAACGACTTTTCATTAAGCTCCTGAGTTTTGAACTGATTAACACATTAACCCCGCGTGTTAAGCGGTGAGAGGGAGCGATGGTTGTTTGAGGGTCAAATGCCGGAGTATTACTGGTCAAACTGGCCAGATGTTGGTGCTGTGGGTTTTTCATACTCTGTCTGTGTCCTTTGATTATCAGTTATATCTTATATCTTATATTCTATAATCCGATTCAGAAAAAAGATGCCACCCAGAACCAGTCGATTCTCGCCTGTTAGTCGTCTGTCAGGATCAGAATCAGATCAACTTTATTGTCCGTCGCAGGGGAATGGAAACCTTTTCCCGCAGCACAGACAGGAAATAAACAGCATTTCAGTGTTTTCTTGCAGGCTATACTGAGAAAAATCATTGAGGAGCATTGCATCCTCACAACGAGAAAATATGACTTTGCAGTAAATGCGGCAAACTCTGCGCGGGTTTTGTGCGTTCATTGCTGTTTTCTGCTGCTCGGGGATGGTGTCCATTCACAAAAGGCGGCGGAGAGCCGGACCGCCCGTGTCCGCCTCCCTGCAGCAGCTCGGTGACCGAGAGTTCAGGTCTGCGGCGCGGCCGAGCAGCAGACCGGCGGGCTCGGCATGTTTGTGGTGCTTTGGTGCGGACAGTGAGACGTGGCCAGAAATAAATCGAGCACCAGCACCGACGGGTCCGGAGCAAACAGGCGGTGACGGGGAGCCTCAACCGAGCGCCAGACATATAAACACAGAGACCTGCTTCGTATGCAGCCCAGTCTCCCCATCGCCACCCCCCTGCCTCCCCTCCATGCACCCCCTCTTCCTCCTCCTCCAATACACCGGAGTCCGGTGACTCCGTTTACGTTTTACGTTTGCTCCGCCCCTTACTCGGTTTTGTCCAAATCGGGCTTTTTGCGTCGCCGGAGCTCCCGATTTCAGCCCGACGTCATCACCGAGTAGAGGGAAGAGCTGACGTCGAAGGCAGAGTCACCGAAAGGAGAGGGCACGGGTGAGGGAGGGGGGAGAGCTTCACCATTGCAAACACTGATATGAGACATATCTATCCCCCTCAGCCCCCCTTCTCCTCCACCCCCCTCCCTCCCTTTTACGTCGGTGTTGGTGCGTTGGGAGCCCCCCTACTCCGGCGGAGTCCCAGGCTATATAAGTGACCTGCGAGCAGAGTCCCTCAACCAGATTTACGGGTTCCGGACTTCTGTTCGAGAGACGGCGACCAGAGCCGCCGACACACCTGCACTCCGAAAGGGGGGACAGACATCCAGCATCCGGGCTGGACGCTGTGGCGGAGCTAAAGCAGACGGAGACTGGACAGGAGGAGGTTTTCTAACCTTGCTCTGGAAAAGACCAAAACCAGCTGAGATGAAAGTCCAATAACACACCTCAGAGCATCTCCGCTTCTACAACCTGTCTCTCAGCACACCTCGGAGACAGGGCAGCCCGACTTCAGCCGAGGCGTTCAGCGACTCTCCGCACTCCACAACTCTCCAACTCACATCTGGAGGAATTTCGACTCGTTCACCGCAAACCACCGGCCACAATGTACCGCTCAACCAAAGGAGCATCCAAGGCTCGACGGGACCAGATCAACGCCGAGATCCGGAACCTGAAGGACTTGTTGCCCATATCCGACGCAGATAAAGCGCGGCTCTCATACCTGCACATCATGTCGCTCGCCTGCATGTACACCAGGAAATCCGTCTTCTTCACTCAAGGTAAGAGCGAGCTGAATGAATGAGAACGACCTGTTGATGAGGCTCGCGTCGTGCTGCAGAGACAGACAGCTCACAGCGGCGGAATCAACAAGTGTTTTAGCGGCACCGCGATGCTATTATCTGATATATTATCTATAAATGTGATGTTCGGAACAGCTGTAGAGCAGTTAGTCACTGATCGATCGTAAATAATCGACAGAGAAGCCGATGTTTAATGTTACTGTGTCGCTGTCCGCGGTCCTGAAACGTTTCAGCGCCGCAATCAGCCGTGTCGCTGTCCGCGGTGCTGAAACACACTGCGGCCACTGTTTCTCCCATCGACATAATAATGTGTTCATTCTTACGGGGTTCAGGTTGATTAACACATCTGTCACTTCTCTGTTCTGTCCATTTCCACCCATTATTTCTCTCTAGAAGCGGGAGCTGAGGAGACCACAAGGTTTCTGTCTTTCCACGAACTGTCGGAGTTGATGCAGGCGCTGCCGGGGTTTTTGATGCTGCTGACCGGGGAGGGGAAGCTCCTCTACCTGTCAGACAGCGTCTCCGAGCACCTCGGACACTCAATGGTGAGTCCGGACAGATCACATCTCATTCGCGACTCATTAAGGGATGTTCAGGGCTCCGCTTTGGGCTTCGTGAATAACGTTTGTGTTTGTGATTTTCCAGGTGGATCTCGTGGCACAGGGGGACAGCGTGTATGATATCATCGACGCCTCAGACCACTTCATCATGAGGAGCAACCTGTCAGCCTCCACGTCTCTTGAGATCGGTGAGGCAAAATGTACACGCTGAATTCACAAGTTTGATTTCATGTTCCGCAGCTAATGCGGTAATGTGTAATGTGATTATTGATGAAGCTTCTCGTTTCTTCTCCGGTGCAGATCGTCTCTTCCGCTGCCGTTTCAACACCTCCAAGTCCGTGCGGAGGCAGAGTGCTGGGAACAAACTGGTTCTGATCCGAGCTCGTTGCCTCTCCCCCCCTTCCACTGTCCCGGCCGCCGGGTCCTACTGGACCTCCAACCCCGTGTGGGTGTGTTTCTGCTCCCCTCTGGAGCCCCACCCTACCCGCTCCGGCTCCGGGGCCGAGAGAGAGTCAACCTCCGCCCCTCCCCTGGCTGAGACCAACTTGTTCCTGGCCTGCTTCCACTCCCAGCATGGCCGGGACATGAGGCTGCAGACTGCCCAGGACAGGTGAGTCCACCTCCACCTGCTGCTTTAAAATAAGCTGGTCTATCAGCCTGTTTGTAAGATAACTAAAGAGTAAAACATACTAACATATCACCACCCACTCTCCCCTGCAGTGTGAGCGCCTATCTGGGCTTTGATGTGACAGCTTTACGCTCTCGCTCCTGGTACAGCCTCCTCCACCCACAGGATCTGTCACATGCCTCTGCTCAGCACCGCAGCCTATGTAAGTATACTCTTCACACATACCTACCAGTTACAACCATCTGTGCCCACACACTTACACACACAATGTGCCCACTGGCACATCCACGCAGTGAAAAACACCACGATGATTAATAGGATTACAAACCGAGGCCAACTTGTGCTGTGACTGTTTTTCAACAGTGAGAGAAGGAGGCGAGGGCAGAGCTGAGATGGTGGTGCGTGTGCAGGCTCAGGACCAGTCGTGGGTTTGGCTCTACATGGTTCTTCAGCTGCAGCCCGGAGAAATCCCTATCAACAGCAACAACTACATCATCAGGTATTTATTGCCATTTTTTAAACTATACAACCCTCATCCAACTGGAGACAAAACCAATATTAATAGTTAAAAGATTTGTCCTAACCCCATGTCTCTGTTGTTTTTTCTCTCTCAGTGAGTCTGAGGCCTGGTCAGTGCGTCAGCAGCTCAGCTCAGAGCAGACCCAGCTGACTCTGGTTTTGAGTGCTGGCACATCTCAGCAGGAGAGTCTGAGCCTCCAGTCTCCAGAAACTCTATCCAGCCCAGACCAGGTCTTCACCCCTGGCAGCAGCGGCCTGTCCGGCCAGTCCTTTGATTTCAGCACCGCTGGCTGCAGCGTGGGTTCCTCTGATGAACCAGGGAGCTCTGCTGCTGAGGCCATGCAGTTGGAGGGTGACCCTCGCTCCAGTATCTCCTCTCTGGAAGAAGACAGCTTCTTTCAGCAACATCCCACTGAAAGCCCCTCAGCTGCCTCCTCCCCAACTCCAGTCACTGTTGAAACAGTAGCAGACTTAGACTTTTTAACCCAGAACATTCTCCTGCCGCCCTCCTTCCAGCTCGACCCTCCACTGCCAGCTCTCCCCCTGCCTCTCCCCCCTGTCCCCACCTCACAAGCTCAGCAGAGCAAAGAGTTTGTGTGCACACCCCCCTACACTCCCCAGATCGGCGGGGCTAGCTTCCCATTCGGTGAGCCCCTCTTCAGCTTCGACCCCACTGGCACTACCACCCCTCCACCCTCTGCTACGACAGCCACTGCCACCACCTCTCTGGCCCCTTCAGCTCCCTCCTCAGCCCCCCCAACTACTGCCTCCAGTCCCGTTCCCCCCACAACCCTGTCTACCAAGCTCCCCCTCACGCTACCTACTCCATCCACTGACTTCCTCTTCCCTGTCGAGCCCTGCAGTGGCTCCCTCTATGAGAAACTGCCCCCCACACCTGACAGCCCCGGAGATGGCGACTGCACAGTGATGACTCTGCCCGAGGTTCGGGGTCCACTGTATGTAGATGTACCACTGGGGCCCCTCCAGTGTCCCCCTGAGGGCCTCCTTACCCCTGAGGCATCACCTGGTAAACAGCCTTGCCTCTCCTTCTTCTCCCTGGAGAGAGAGAGGGAGAAAGAGAGGGCAGAAATCTCCCTTTTAGCTCAGCATATCAGCTCACTAGCAGAGGGATTCTACTTGGATCCACTCCTGTCCAAACTCTCTCCTCCCTCCATGTCACCCTCATCCTGCCCTCCCTCCCCCTTCCTGTCCCCCACCATAGAGCCTGCTGATGTTGATTCAGTCCACATGCTTAGGGAGTTTTATCCCGTCAAAGCATGGAGAGGTCTGGACATTCCCATCTTCCTCGATGACGATGATTCTCTGTTTGAAGAGAGCATCCTAGAAACCCTCCTCCAAGACGACTTCGCTCCCCCTCAGTCCACCGTCCTCTCCTCCCCCTCCCCCTCAACCTCCCCTGTGCCCAATCCCTCCAGCCCCACCTCTCCTCAAACCCCAGTGTGCTGGCGCCAACCCTCCCAGTTTGAGGGAGAGGGCCACTTCTGTAGCGTCCAATCGGCGCAATGTAACTCCATGGCTGGGTGCAGGGCGACTGTGGCTGCTGAGGCCGGGGCAAAGGTGGAAGGGGAGGGGCTAGCGGAGGAGGCAATGGAGATTGAGGTGGTGTCATCTCCTATGTCCTCTTGCTCCTCCATTCCAGCTTCCCCTCCCCTCATCCTCACCGCCTCCCCCAGCCCCGCCACCTCCACGCCCATCGTCTCACCCACGCCCGCTGTGTCTTGCACTCAGTCCCTCCTGGAGGAACTGGCCGTCCTGGAACCCATGTTTGGGGCAGGTGCCTCGATCGCCCC
The DNA here is from genome assembly GCA_028564955.1 of Terapon puta. Classification (NCBI taxonomy): domain Eukaryota; kingdom Metazoa; phylum Chordata; class Actinopteri; order Centrarchiformes; family Terapontidae; genus Terapon; species Terapon puta. The sequence continues at coordinate 11,067,451 of JAOXYL010000065.1, read as the reverse complement.
TGGCTTAGGGCAACAACCTGAGTTGTATCAACTCCAATGTCATCCATCGCCACAGTGCTTCCACAAAGGTAAGGACCTGTCTCTTTTCTTTTTCTTTTTTTTAATATTATTCGTTGAGATGAAAAAGCATTTCTGAAAATACAGCACTAACTTACTCTTTCTCTCTTTTCCTTTGTTTTGTCTTTCAGATGGGAGTGGAAGTGTTCCTCCGTTCTAAAATAAGTCTGTGACTTACTTCATTAAGTATGGCATATTGTCATATTTTGTGGAGCCCCTTTTACTGCAAAGTAAAAAATAATTAAGTGTATAAATATACATAATGTATATACAACTTAAGGACTTTAACTCCTACATGTCTCCTCAGAACAAAGATTGGCTTAATATTTTTGTTCAGTCATTACTCTGTATACTACTTCAAAACTGGTGCAACATTTACATGATGGTGCAACCACATGGCCCCATAACTGACTGGGTTTTGAGTCCATGTGGTGTCTTTCAGCTTCTCTGTAACATGAGCTTCAGATATGATCAGACAGAGAAACATCTCTGAACTTGTAAGCGCTGTTTAACTTCCAGACGCGCATTTGTATTCACTCGTAGTGAAAAATCTGTTGTGAACAAAAAAAAGAGAAAAAACATTTCTTGCTTAAAAAAAGGGAGATGAATTACAGCACTTTTGCCTGACTTGCAGCAACGCAAACCCAAACCTCAAATGTATTTGAAGTCAAATGTTTACAATTTTTTTACATCCTTGGGATGACCACTATCTGTACATCAAATTAAGACAGACTTCTTGCTCCTCTGTCCAGTCTTCAGAGCCGGTACAGCTTGATAGTACTCTTCCTTAGAGCCTTAAAGGCAACATCAAAACTCTTTAAACCTGAGATACTTTGAGCTTTGAGTTTGCGGCTCCAGACCTTTAACATTTCATATTTATCTCTCCATCTAAAATCTTGTGTATCAATGTGATGTGCAAACAAAAAAGAAAAAGAAAAAAATACATGTGAAGAGATCCTGGCATGTGAAGATCTCAAGAATGTTGAAGGTGTCCATTGCTTTTACAAGATGTAACACCAAGCAAGAAATTGTCTGGAAGTTTGCCGGAGCTCTGATCATGCCACAAATCCACTGCTACGTTGTACTGTACATTAGACTCTGAATGTGGGCTCTTCGGGTCCCTCCTGGCCTGAGGGCAGTCGGCTGGATATTGTTGCAGCATCAATATTTGCAATGCTGGCAGCTTATAGCGGCTCCTGCGTGCCTGAAACGGCCCTGACCTGCTGAACTCTGAACTCTTTATCATGTCCATTGGACATTTACATCGTTGCTCCACTGGAGTGCGGTGTAGTGAGGCACAATTGACTATGTGAATGAGCGATTCTTCTTTTTTGAGAGGGGTTAGAATACAAAAGTTTTGTTTTAAAAAATGAAAATAGGGATGGGGTGCTATTTCTATTCAGTTACCAAGCGACACGGGTTGAGAATGGTACTATTCCCATGGTGTCGACATGCTCACGTAGAGTTGTCTACGGTCAAGTAAAGGATTGATTCCTACGTTCTAGCTATTAAAGGCTAAGTTAATATACATGTGTAAAATTACTATACTGTTTGTGTGATATTTGAAAACGATGTTAATGCATATGTATTATGTCTGTGGACATAGGCATATGTTCTTTTCAGAAAGGTTGTACACATTTGTACATTTGTATGAAACAGTTATTGGTCTGTATATATATAAGAAAGAGATTTTTATTGCATAAGATGGAATATATTCTAAACATCTTACTTACTGCAGAATGGACATTGTGGACCAGTGTTCTATTGTGTTGCTTATAAGTGTATTTGATTGTCATACAAATGCATTTATATTAAAGTGCACTTAATGCGGCTGATGCATTTGTGTCGTCATAGTCAAGCCCCTTGTTCCTCCCTCAGCCTTATTATCATCATCAGCATCATCATCATCCCACCATCCCTGCCTCCTCTCCTCTCCCTCCCATACACTCTCCTCCATTTCTTCCCCTGGAGCGAGTTTCGCTCAGCAACAGCACTGACGCACACACATGACGAGACAGAATGAGACACTATCTGAGTCAGACTGACGCACACACTTGGCATCGAGGTTTCTGCGTGCGAGCATGTGCACACAGGCTCACACAAGCCCCCTCCCACTTATGATGATGCACAGACACACATAATAGTAGGCATATGACCCCCCCGCCACCCCTCTTTACAAATCACAGTATCCCACATTTGCTTGGAGTACCTGCGACTCCATCAGCGCCCGCCGTGGTGTAAGACTCCATATATAGGCATTCCTGCTCTGACTGAAACAGCTCCCCATCTATTCTCAGCCTCCATTCAGAAGGATCAGAGAGGGGAGGGCTGGAGAGAGGGGGAGACAAAGAGAGTGAGAGGGCAGGCTAAAATTAGAGGTACAGTAAAGAGGGATGTGGGACAAACTGATGCTGTGTCGCCACAGGATGGAAAGGTGAACACCATGAGAATCATATAAACACATATACAGATAAACCATAAAAAAAAAAAAATTGGGGAGAGTTTTTGGACTAAGGCCTCATACAGTATATCTTCCGGCAGATCTCATCACCTGTACCACATATTAGATAATGCAACTCTTAAATGTTACGGCAAAAAAGCCAAAAGTGTTATACTGGTTTTGTGCTGCGAACATTTTGTTCCATCTCTGGCTGCTGCAGTACCTGTGATGGAGTGAAGATGAGCAGCAGAGGAGGAGCCGCACAGCTGACTGCTGCTATCTTCTGGCCAAGACGAGCACTGCACCAGAGAGGGGCATATTGTGTGCTGTGCAAGAAACCATGTTGGAAAAAGGCTAATGGAAAGGGCAGCCGTGAGGAGAGACGCGGCACGTTCCCTGGATCAAATATTGTCTCAGATGTAATAAAGATGCAGATGACACTATTCAAAGCTTACATAAAGGATGAGTCCATGTGAAATGTTAGAGATCATTATTAAAATAATACAGACATTATTAGAAGTCTAAAACAATTCTCACATGGTCATATGTACACCATTATAGAGCAGTGAAACTGAAGGCCATTAAGACCCACATTCCCTCTCTGTTTCTTCAGACTGTGTTTCTTGCTGAGCTGTGGTGCAGGAATAGTAACACAAGGTGAAAATGTGCCCTAAACAAATGGCTGCATTTTGATCACAATTTTACCCAAATGTGCTGCTTATTCACACACACAGATGGCAGAAAATTAGGGGTTTCAAGGACACGCCTACAGGACAGGAGGACTGAACCACCAACCTTGTGATTAATGGACGAGCTCTTCCACCTCCTGAGCCACAGCTGGCCCAAACTGCTATGTTGGAAGGTACCCAGTTTCAGTAAAACTTCAGAGGATTTTGGCCTCAGTCACTCACTTTGAAGTCACTTTAGGAAGGGATCTCTTCACAGTTTAGAAAGAAGGAACAATTACAGCAACCAGTAACACTGTGAACATACATGTGGGCAGTGTTGTTTAATAGTCAAATAGTCAAGACAATCAACTGTGTTCCATTTAGCACAGCCACTAATTATTATTTTCATATTATTTTTCATTGCTTTGCCAATTATGTGTGTTTACCTTAATGTCAGAAAATAGTGAGATATGCCCAACAAAAGGTCCAGAGTCCGGAACCCAAAGCTACAATGATACCAGTAAAATAGCACAACCAGATTTCTTTTTTTTTTTTTTTAAATAACTTCAGTGCTTTGAAAAATTACTGAAAATTTGTTTTGTCTATTGACTTATCACTAATTTCAACACGAGTGTTGTATCCATTACATGTCTTTATAAGCATAATACAAAAAAATCTGTAATTCATCATTTTAAACTTGCTCATTTAAAATATTTTGGCTTCCCTGGACTCATCTTGAAATTTTTGTAGTATTGGTCTACAAATTATTCTCCAGCCTCTGAGATGATTCCATGACATTACACAATGATTCATGTTCTTGAATAAACGTAAACGTAATAAGATGGAGAGATCGATTAGATAATGTCATGACATTATAATCCTACTGGAGTCAGTAAACAATAATAGTTATTGCTGTGCACTTAATGTGATTTTTCAACAATTTATGTGAAGAACCCTTTTGATCATAGATTGATAAGAAGTGTGTTGAGTGTGCAAAAAGCCATCTGCACAATCTGACAAAAAGCCAAATCGCTTCCAGAAGTGTTAATAATAGATAATAACATCAAAGAGACTGCGTGTACAAATCCTTCCAAGACAGAGCAATTACAGTTTCATTAGCTCGGCTCAGAGGAAATGAAACGCTCAGGGTCATAAATATTTGCAAAATTTGGAAGAATGCTTTTGCTGCCAAAATATAAGTGAAGTAAACAGTTTGCTGGAAATAAAAATCCTGGTATCAGATGTGAATAAGGACACAAAATAAATAACATAACTGACAGTTTATTAAGATCTGACACACACAACATTAACAGTGTTTCTGTATGAATTAAGTTCATGTATCAATAAAAAAGGAATTGGGGGGGGGGGGGTGAATATTGGACATTGCAGGTCTTCATTTTTTCTTGCCCGTCTGAGCTTCAGCAGCAGCAGCTGCGGCTGCGGCTGCATCAGCTTTCAACTTCTCTTCTCTCTGCTCCAAGAAGGCTTTGTAGTCTTCAGCTGAAAGACTGAATAGGAGGAGAGAAAAAGAGGAAGAAGATATTATTGCTAGTCACCCCAAACTCTGACTTAGTGTAACAAGAAAATCTACAGTAAAATGTTAACACTATCAAAAGGTTAGAAAATGTTGAGGTTGAGGTATTTGGACATTTTTTAATGTATTCTTGAATTAAAACTGGATGAACGTGGATGACAGATACCACATTAAGAAGTTTCCAGTGGCCATGATGAAAGTAAATAATAGTAATAATAATTCAGCTATGTGCAGCATTAACTTTAAATATAGTTTTTGGTGCCGGTCCCCGAGAACAAAAGAGAAATGTCTTCTCTCTGGCCTTGCCGCGGTGCAGCAGTGTTCAACAACTATTCAGGGAGAAATCCATTGTAAAAGAAGCAGAGATACCAATTTCTTTGCTGAAAGAACTCTCAATAAATCATAATGCTCTGTAGCCTCAAGACATGTTAAGTTTTCAGTAACGGGGAGAAGGGGATTCTGGGAAAAGTACAATATCATTAACTGAAGCAGAAATAGATGCGGCAGGTTGGGGGAGCGTGATTGTGTCAGAATACTGAAATACAACTGGAAATGGCTGAATAAATGCTGTGCACGTAATAAATGATAAATATCAGAAGGTAAACACAGTTGGATCTGAAGATGCAAAGCTCCTTACGGGTAAACAAGTGAGCTGGTGAAGGTGTGAGTCACATCTCTAAAACGTTCTGATGCAAAAACAGATTGTACCATCATTGTAAAGCTTAAAACATTCAATTTTCATCAACATATTTACATACTAACAGGACGTTATGCAACATGTGCACTGATGAATGTCATTCAAGTGTTGCTGAAAACTCAAACTCTTAAGCAAAAACCTAAATGACTTTCCAAAAGTACAGTATTTTGTTTTCTGGTGTGTTTCTTAAGCTGTTTTACTGTCACATACAATGTACAATTTGTTCAGATTTTTTGCTGTTTGCTGTTGATCACTGTATTGTAGTGCATGCTAACAGCACACTCAAAAATCTGTTTTTTTTGCAGACTTTGTATACGTCATTTTGTCATTTTACCAGCATGAACACACAACATGAGAGAGAGAGAGAGAGAGAGAGAGAGAGAGAGAGAGAGAGAGAGAGACAGAGAGAGAGACAGAGAGAGAGAGAGGATGCTTGAGCTCTTGCGATTTCTGAGACTGTATATCCTCTTGTCTGCAGTGAACTGCTCGGTTAATATTGATATTGATTATTTTGTAAATTCTACGATACATGTATTGTATAATGCATTACAACTGCAATATAAACTTATTGATAAGTTTGACAAGCAGGCAGCTTCTGCTCTCAAACATTTATATTTTAATTAAACTGCTCACTGTAGCCTAAATTTGCACAGTGAAGCTGTATAAGATGGGAAGATATTAATGTAAATATAATAAAGATAAATATTCCACATCTCTGAAGGTAAGAGACTCAATATTGAAGACTTTCTTGTTCTTCATAGGTTCACTTGCTTCCTCTCACTGAACTGTAAGGGGTCTCAGATCTATGAGTCACATGTCACACTTGAGTGGATCCGAGGACTCCATAAAGACCCCTATAAAAGATCCAGAGCAGGATCCGGAGCATAACAGATAAAACGCGGATGGGAGCATCCAGCTTTAGAGTCCTTTGAATTTACAACAGTTTTTTGCTGCAGAGTCATTTTAATGAAGTGTATGTGATGACACACTGAAGATACGGTATGTGTCCATGTTACTGTGGCCAATGTGGTAACCTTACTGTTATCTGATCTGACCCCTAGTGGCTGTTATAAGGCACTGCAGCATCTACAGGTTTATGTGTGTGCCGCAGTTCATTTAGAGATCATTTGAAGAAGACTATGAAGGAAGGGATAAGCTCCTGACACCGCTGCTTCTGAGCTCCCAGGTTTGGTGTCTAAGGTCAACACAATGAAATTATAAATGCACCGAGCACAGAACTGGGACTCACTCTTGGACGACCTTGATGCCCAGTGAACGGGCCGAGCCGATGATGCTTTTGACGACTGTCTCAAGAGAGGCGTTCCTCATTTTGAAGCACTCGTCCAGCGCTTTCACCTGGGCAATCTCATACACTGTCCTCACCGACACCATCCCTGCTGTCTCGTGGCCTTCACACACACACACACACACACACACACACACACAAAAGAGATTTCAGAGAGTGAATAAAGAAGAGGGAAAAATTCAATAAGTTTGACAAAAGAGGACAAACCACAGGTGTGTGTGTGTGTGTGTGTGTGTGTGTGTGTGTGTGTGTGTGTGTGTGTGTGTGTGTGTGTGTGTGTGAGAGAGTTGGAGGTGAAAGAGTGGTATTAGAAGTCAACAGCTGAAGCAGGTCTGGAGATGGCTTGCAGCATAAAAGGTAGAAATCCATAATTCTCTTTTCTCAATGCACCACCTTTGCCACTTCCTTCCTCTGCTGCAGTTCCCCCCACATGTCATGAATATAACATCAATCACAGCAAAGCTCAAAACTGAGCTTGGGGAGAGACGCGTGTCCGTTACAGGCTGGGCTCTGTGGGGGAAAATTGGAGTGAGAGCAGATAAATCAGGGCAGCAGCACATCCCACCTGTCTTGCCGGCCCCTTTCGCAATGCCCGCTGCTTGCTTGAGGAAGTAAGACACCGTAGGCTGGCCGATCTTTAGGTCATAGGTTCTGTCAGGCTGAGGAGACAGAGGAATTTAAATTAAAACCTGTGATCAGAAGGGGTGAGCATAAAGTTTTAATAGAGCAGTTATCGCAACCAGAATACTGAAATCATGATTCCCTAAGCACAACACCACCATCCATAAGAAATGTATGCTGAGACACAAGAAGTAAAATGTTCTATATTTTCAAATGTATATATTGATGCAATTGACACCCTTTGTTACTGATGCATGAATTGATTGTTTTTTTAATCAGCAAAGGGCAACCTTACCATCTATGTGTTGTTTTTCTGCTCACTTATCAGTCAAATATGAACTCAGTTTAACTCCATGTTTGACTCTTTAACTTCTAAATGCTCCATTATGTTTATCAGACAATCGTCTATCCGTCTGCTGTTTGGAGCTGGACAAATGGTAAACACATTTTTTCTTTTTTTTTTTTTACAGTTACAAACACTGTTGATGAGAACACTTACAGTGAAGCAGAACAGTGAAATGATGAGCTGACAGAGGCCCTACAGCCCTGCAGGACTGACTAGAGTCGATCAATAATTCTGATAAATGAGTAGTGACGCTTTAAAGAAGACAAAATGATGTGAACACTCATTAAATATAACTTTACTATTGAAATAACCTAAGCCATTTGCATGAGGTGTTAAGATGTACAATGTTTTGTCTATCTTGTGTCTTCGACTTTATGCCCCAGCAAATCTGCTCTCCACCCTCATCCGCTCGCCCTTTCCATCCCCCCCTCAGGACCCATATAAAAATAATCTCTTCAGCCTCACTGAGTTGCTCTGACCCTTTTCTTTTAATTCTGATTCATTCCCTGTCAGGAGACCTTTATTTATTAAAATCCGACATATCGATCCAATCAATAAATCATCTGAGGAAAGTTTACTTTGGATTATCTGTGATCTGTCACATAGAAAAATAAAAAAAAATTAAAAACAAACACAGGGCAATAAACTGTAGGCTGAGCTGAGAAGATATCACAGAGCAGGTGATTTGTCATCAGAGGCGCGTTATCTAACAGCGGTGACCTTTCGACAGAGGGAACAGAATTTTTCTCTATCTATGGGGAAGCGATCGGTTGCAAAGGTCCAATGAGTCACTGTTGTTTCCTCCTCCATTTCATAAGAAGAAACACAAACATTTACTGCACCGGGCTTCGTCTGACAGGCAAAATGAAAAATGGGAAAATACAAAAACAGAGGGGGACAAGTTGAGTGATTGATAAGAAATATTGGAGAGACCTTCATGCTGAGAGATGAGAGCGGATCAGTTTAGTACAGAATAAACACTCAAAACATAGTGAAGTAGCTAGAGTAACTTGCCTGAAGTTCAACAAATGTTTTTAAAAAACTGACTAAATGAGAACATCTTGTTTATTTAATCTGTTCACAAACATAAATCATTGCCCTGCAACCTGTGTGACGTCAGCAGCAGGCCACAGTGCTGAACCATCAGACATCGTGCTTGAAAACAACTTGAAATATCTTGATAACTATTGGATGGATAGTTGTTAAATCTGGTTTACATATGACCCACTTCAGGATGATTGCTTTCTTGATACCTTAACTTTTAATCTAGCACCATCATCAGGTTGAAATTTGAATGTGTTTAATGCTTGTTTTGTGATCAAACCCCTGTAAAATTATTGGCATTCCCATCAGCCTCAGTTGTACTCAATGTTTAGTGCTAATTAAGGAGCGGCAGAGTCAGCATGTTAGCATACTGATGTTGGCGTTTATAACTGTGCTTTGACTACCCAGAGCCTTGCAGAGCCACTAAGGTGGCTGTAGACTCTTAGTTTTTTTAGCTACCTGCTTGTATAGGGATTAAACAAATGAGATACATAAAGTTAATTAGTGGGTTAGTGGTAGGCTGATTTTTAAAAAATAAACTTTGACAGAGCCAGGCTTGCTGTTTTCAGTCCGTATGTCCATCTAATTGCCTCCGGGTTCAAGCAGTTTACTTAACAGGCAGACATGAGACTGCTATTGATCTTTTCGTGCAACTCTTTGCAAGAAAGTAAAAAAGTGTATTTCCCAAAACGTCGATCTGTTCCCATAAATAAAGATGAAAGGCACTGTGAGATGTGTTCAAAGGCACTGACAAGCCTGAGGTGAAACTTGACTGCTGAGTTGGGAAACATTCGTCTCAGAAGCTGAAACATGTTGCACACACACATTAAAAGACATAAACAGAGGAGACACACAAACAACACTAAACAGAACCAGCAGGTGGCAGTGATGGGCAGCACAGAGGCCCAGATGTAATGGCAGGTCTGTTGCTGGATATTGCATGTCAAAATAAATTCACGCCTTTTAAAGGATTAGGCTTCCCCTCCTTACATCACCCACCTCATTACACCACACATTTATTCCACTGAAAGGACACAACACTCAACTGATTTGAAACAACACGTAAAGAGGTGGGAGGGGGCTGTGACGAGTCAAACAATATGTGGTTGTGTAAAATGAAAAGTACAAGCTCATAACTCCCCTTTTCTGAGTAATTCACGTTTCTTGCATGCACTTAATGCTTCTTGACTCTAAGTTCCTCTGGGTATTGCTTCATTAATGAATGCAAATGGAAAGGCTTACTTCGGTGGTAGAGTATGAATAATGGAAGTGCTTTGGTAATGTTATGCAGCTTGTGGAATTAACCACAATCGAGGGAGGCAGGGGTGCTAAGTGTAAAAAGGGTCAGGGACGGGTGAGAGAGACCCACAATGGGCCTCACAAACGCACCTTCACATGGATCTTCACTGGCAGAGGGATGCCCTCTTTCAGCTCCTTGGTTTTCTCATTGAAGTCTTTGCAGAACTGCCCGATGGGGATTCCTCTCTGGATGGGAAAAGAGGGGAATAAACATGGAAAAATGATGGAGGATCACTTTAAAATGTATGAGAAGTCAGAGCTTGCACACATTCAGCTGAACGTCACTTGTGTCACACTGTGCTGGCAGAATGCAGATCACTGGGCTGCTGTCAGTCAATCGATCACAAAACATTAGCCATCTGACTATATTTGCGCACATCAGTGGTTGAGGGAACGGGTGTGTGACAGTGTATATATGTGATGAGTGGTGTAACATTTTGAGACCCTTTTACACTTCCTACGAGTTATTCTTGTTAAATTCATACTGAGATACATCTGTGTGTATGTGTGCGCAGGCCTTTGTTGTCCCATACAGTGTTTGTGTGTGTGTGAGAATCTGTCACTCGCGCTATGACTGAATGCATGTTGGTGCCCAGAGCCAGAGAAACCCAGTGATGAATGAGCCTCCCATTTTCCAGCTCCTGCGAGGCCAACCAGAGCGAAAGCAAAATGGATGGGTGACATTAAGTCAACACCCGGCCAACGCTGCTCCTCTGTGCCATTCCTCTTTGGTGCTGAATTCAGTGGCAAAGACTAATAAAGAATCTAATTATTCCTGCTGAAATTTATACTGACCTTCACCCGCCATCCTTCCCAAAGGCAACACACTGATTGAAATGTTCATTTCAGAAATGAGAGGAAGGAAAAAAAAGGGGGGTTTTACACAGTTTAATGGACTCGTGAGCTCCTATTGCTCCACGACACAGCGGAGCACAGCTTTCAGATTCTGATAATGGATCTGATGAAAAGTCAGTCATCCCGAGACATTCTCCAATGACAGGACAGGGAAGACATTTATTTGAACTTAACGGAGCAGAAACTTCTCTGAACATCATTTCCACTAAAGGCTTCAAAAGCACCTGATGAATGCTAATCAGTGCATCCATCTACACAACACCATCACTTCATTAGTGTCTAAAATGCTACTCATTACTCACTGGCGTTTCTATGCATCCGCTAACACAATAACAACAATCTGATTGAAATTTCAGCACATCACACAAGTGGAAGCAGGTTATTGTTTCAGAGCTGATGGGTGCTATTTGAATTACAATATCCTATTAATGAAATGAAACGCAGCTACGTCCCCAGAGCCCTCACTAGGCGCTACGTTCCCTCCCCGCCCGTGCTTATTAATAGTAATCCCATGTCAACCTCACTACCTTCTACCCTTGCCCTTCCCTCCCTCCGCCTCCAATAAAACAACATTGCAAGGGTAAACAAGCAGGGAGGGAGCACTGAAAGAAAGTCTAATTAAATATGGATTAGTATAAAGGCTGTGATGTTGGGTATGAGTCAAAGCAAACCCTCGGGCTCTGCCTCACACATTCAGCTCCCGTTCCTTTTCTTCTGTTCAGCCCATGTCGGATAATGATCTTTCCCACCGACTCAGACGGCCCTTTCATGCCACACAATGCTATGAAAGGGCCTCCCTGACCAGCCAGAGATAATGCCTGATGCTTCTAAAATGTGCTTAAGCACGGACGGCGAGACATTATGCAGACAGAGGAGCGACCGCTCTAAAGATAGACAGGAGTGAAGATTTCTCATGGCTACCCCAAGCGGAAAGTCTTTGGCTGCTAAAAAAGGGGTTTGAACAAACATGAAAAAGGGGGGCAAAAAGCGGCAAGTAAGACAAAGACCGGCCTCAGGATGAGAGACACGACTCTCCTGGGGATAACAGACAGTTTGCCCTGTGCAATTAAGTATGCATCAGAGACAGGTAATCATATTTTAATTAAGCTGTTTCACAGGAGTTCAGGTATCTCACTTTCTGAGGATGACAGAGTGAGCAAGTTTTATTTTGGCCTCGGGCTATTTAATAGTTTAACTGCAGTAATTACCGCAATTGAACCATGTTGGTAATTGCAATCACAGTCTTGAAACGTGGCGGAGGGTGGGGGCGTGCCATGAAAGCAAGTTTCAAGGTTGGCTCCTGCAACTTCGCATGACATTTATCAGAGAGAGAGAACTGGAACAGTAACATTCATGCCCCGGCCAAATCTCTAACCCCGCTCACTGCATCTGAGCATCTAATCATCCTCGGGTCCGAGCTGCTGGATAAATCCTCTCTCTTCCACCATGACTGATTAGAGCCGGGCGCTCTCCAGTATAAAATGGCTGCAGCCCGTCACCCGAGGCGGGGCCTTCCACGCCGGCTATGTAGGAGGACATTCAGCCGCGCATCTTCAAAGACTTCTGAGATCCTGGGCACCGGGATTAAACGCTAATCTACGAAGATATTTCTCGCCGTCAAATCCAGCAGCGACAGTGGTGAGTAATTGCTATATGATCCATTCAAGATCGGCGCGGCGGAGTCTTATTACTCATAATTATGGGAGCAATTAGCCATTTGCAATTAAAATCTGAGAACTGTCCATTTGATTTGACCCTTCCACCATATTCTCTGCAGTCTTTTTTGACACTCCCTCCGTGTTAATGTGATTGGCCTTTCAGCTTCACTAACTCTTTTTAACAAGATGTAGCGCTGGTGTGGCAGGATGGTGTGCGATGAAGGGGAGGAGAAGGGGAGACCGGGGGAAAAGAGAGAGAGACAGCCGAGGTGTATTAAAGTTGTCAGAATGTGGCCAGTGATCGTGGTCAATATTTGAACAGTGAAGGGGGGGGGGGGGGGGTGTTTGACCGACTTGAAAAACGGGAAAGGAGGGAGTAAAGCACAAGGCCGCAGGAGGTCCTCATGAATATGGGCGAGAGAGTGTGTGTATGTTTATGTATGAATACTTGAGGCCTCATTTCAATCTGACAAGACTATCAGTTCAAAAAGTGGATATGTGCGCATATTAAGCTGCCAGGGACTGCTGACGGTGAGGAAGTGTTCGCTGCGTGCGGTCGCAGGTGTGTCTGCATTCGAGAGAATGGGAGGGGGAGAAACTGAGGTAGACAGGAAGAGAGAGAAAATAATGGAGGAGGAGGAGGGGGGGGGCGAGAGAGGAAGAGATGGAGGGAGATGAGAAAGAGAGGGAGAGTAGGTCAAGAGAAGCATTGTGCTTATGGAAGCGTGGCAAACATGGAGATAAAGGACACAGGCGCATGATAAGGCCTTGGGGCAGAGGGTGGGATTAATTGCCCCTGGCACACAAGGCCACACGATAAATTGCCCCAGGCGGTCCACACAGACGAGGGCTGCGATACGGTGACGAAGGTGTTACAGTGGAAGGGGGCTGGTGGGAGGTGAGGTTAATTAAACTCTTCGGTGTGAAACACTCTCATTCATTACCTTCATTACCTTGTTCATTTAATCTGCTCCGCTGTTGGCATTTTATCACATTCAGCCCCATTGTGGCGTCATACAGCTGATTAGGTTTCATGTTGAACCCTCAGCTGCAGGGGGGGGGGGGTAACTGAGAGCGAGAGGCTGAACATCAGGTCACTTTAGGTCCAAAAGACAAACCCGCACACGGCAAACAGCACAAAATAAATTGAGTTCACGCTGGACATGCATTTTACTTGATTTTCCACCCTGGAATCAGTGGATTAGTCTTAAAAGTGGAAAATGAAAACGATTTTCACCCCCAGTCTCCAGTGAACTGTGAGGAGACCAATATACAGCCCAGAATAAAAGAGCTGAGGAGCGCCACTCAAATGGGCATGAGTGAAAAACCGACGGAGCGGACCAAATTCAGAGACTCATCTTTGAAACAACCACAACAAACCGAAACTTCTCAGCTGTGTTTTTGCTGTCTGGATCTCTGCTTAAAATAGACGCAGCCTTCACTTTTGGTACCTGGCACAAGAAGAAGAATTTGCTGTTTGAGGGCATGGTGAAAGCAAGCAAGCGAGCAAGCGGGGCGGCGGTGGAACAAAATGGATTGCATCACGACAAAACATCCCATTTTCAACTCCATTACGTCCCCCTCACAGTCTTGACAGTGTTGTGCTTTTTGCCACTTCACATGATTAATCACGTGTGGAGGCTGCAGCAGAAACACAGGAGGCTGAACGGCTGGCAGCTGAGGCGCTGCGCTGGAGACGACTGAACAATCACAAGATACGCTGACAAGTGGTGGAGAGACACACAAAAAGAAGAGAGTCAGGGGCAGGAATAAAGTCAGTCTGAAACAACGACTGATAGCAGCGTTTGAACAAAGCCTGTGTTGTGTTTGTGGAGCATTCGCACAGATAACGGAGAATTGTGCACATTAAAAGGTGTTTTTTTTACAAAGGGGAACTCCATCGATTTTAGACATCAAAGTCTGTTTACTGGACTTGGAAAAAATATTGCACATGTGGAAAAAAGGCGTTTAAAGATCCAGAGCTGCCCTAGGCTTGATAAATTGCCACAAGTGATGTCACTTTAGTCAGCGCTTGTTGGGGCTGTAGATAACAAGATGAGAACAAAAAAGGTGTGCAAAGTCAGAAATAAATGAGCTTACAGACTTCCTGATAGCAGCTTGAGTTTATAATAGGGACTACTAGCATTGAACACCCAAATCTATGATCGTACTGTCAGCAGTTGAGTTGTATTATGGGTAATGTAGGCGCCAGATTTTGACAAGGGAGGAAGAATGTGTGAAATTTATTTAAAAAAAAAAAAAAAGAGGATATCTTTGGTTCTGCTGCATCGATTTTAACCCTTTTTCCTGCACTGTCCATCATCATTAGTCTCACGGTGTTATGAGTGCAATGTTAAATCAGCAGAGCACTCTTGTAATTCACGGCTCGCCCTCCGAGATGACACGGAGAGTAATAGCCAGGAGGGAGGTGAGGGGGGGTTGCGTCCTCCATGTTTGCCATGTCGGTGGAGGTCAGCCTGGGGTCTGACGTGGAGCTGCGCTCACTGTTGACGCCTTCAGCATTCTTGGACAGTCTCTAACCCCATGTGTCCTTCCAAACTTCCCCAATCATGTCTGAAGCAGAAAGTGATGACTGCACAGTACTGTGGACAGCCTGCCCGCCTGGCTGCCCCTCGCCCTCCTCTGCTATTCTCACTGTGCTGCCCTGTCCTTTTTCCTGCCTCTCCACCTCCACCACCACCTCTCTCCCTGTCTCTCCTCACTGAACGAGAGCCAGCGTGCAGAATGACCTTCAACCACACCCACGGGGAACAAAACAGAAAGAAAACAAGGGGGATAGTGGCAGGTTGGAGGAGAGAACAGGATAAACATTAAAAGAGGGGTGAAAGAAAGGCAGCGGAAGAAAGAAGAAGAGGGGTGGACGAGAAAAAAAAAGAAAAAAAGAAACCCATGCTGAAGAGAGGAAAATGGAAAATCTCTCTTCTCTTGGAAGCCAGCAGAGCGCAGAGCTGAATCTGACAAGAAAGATGACTCTCCATCCCTTTTCTCACCAGTCTGATTAAACCTCTCACTCTAAAATGAACCCGGCACACTGAGAGCCACAGAAACTGGGGAGCTGAGGACTTGAGCCTTTGCTAAAAAGGTGCAGACCTGAATGCCTACAGATATACTTGAAGGAGCAGGACCTTGAGGACAAGGTGACACCATAAAATTCTTTAAAAAAAAAAAAAAAAAAAAAAGGAAAAGAAAAAAGACAAAGATATTGCATCTGTGGCTGACAAAACAACCGAAATTAAATTCCCCAACAAGGACAGCAGCTGGCCGTCTTTTAAAACTGTTTCCAAAAGATTCATTTTTGAACAGATCTGTCTCAGAAATTCCCAATCCTTCTGTTTAAGTGTGCAGTAAGCCGGCTGTAATGAGTTAATCTACAACAGGGGGATGATTTCCTTGTGTGACTAAGACAGTAAGTAGACAGAGGGAGGACTAATTAAAGTTGTAACATCTGCCTTCTGCGCTCTAAATGTGTCTACGGGCTACAAGCCTCTTTTCGCTCCACTTCCCCCGCTCTTATTTCAAGCAGGAGAAGGGTAAATAAGGTATCTGGCTGCTCCCAAACAATGCCACTAATCTTCTGCAAGTGGCATCGTCGTGATTACCACCGCCAGTGAGTGTGCACACTGTAACTGCGTGCTTTCAAGAATTCAGAGCATCTTCCAGCTGGAAAAAAAAAAACTTCCACAGCTGGTGGTGGTGGTGGAAGAGGAGTGTGTGTGAGTGTGTGTGTGTGTGTGTTGGAGGGGGGGCTAGAAACTGAGGAGGGGTGGGAGGTCTGGACTAGAGCACGTAGCATGCTTACAAATTAACACCACAACCGGACTCGGACAGCGCTGAGTGAGTTTCTCTCTCTCTCTCTCTCTCTCTCTCTCTCTCTCTCTCTCTCCCTCTCTCTCTCTCTCTCTCATATGAGCCATCTTCTCGCTCGGATCGGTATGCGGTCTCCACTTTAACGATTTCCGCGTCGCCGCTGATGCTCCACTTCTGACCGACTTCTCCGGCAGGCACCGCCGCACAGCCGGAGCCCCCACCGAGCGCCAGGAGCAGGAGGAGAGGCAGGAGAAGCAGAGGAGGCAGGAGCCGACCCTCTTTTTTTTTTTTGCACGGTTTTTCGGCTGTGCAGTGATAATAAAATAAATATATATATATATATATGTATACATAAAGATAAACCGAGAACAAGCGGGAGCCGACACTGCGGGGAGGCGACAGATCCGGATTCAGGAGCTGCTCCTCCGCAACGACCGGCGGAGCCATCAGGAGGTACCGACCACGCCAGATCTGCACGGCGGGGAGAGTGTGGGAGGGAGGAGAGGGGGAGGAGGGGGAAGGATGGGGGGCAGCTCGATAAGTACGAGCCGTTTTTTCCCTCTTGCAAACTCGGGTCTGCTCGGCGCGGCAGTGGCGGTGACTTTCTCCTCTTCCGTCCTCCAGATGCGCCTTCTCCTCCCGGAGCCCGGCCGTGCGCAAACACCCGGACTGTGAGACTACTTCCTCTTCTTTTTTTCTCTCCCTCTCTCTTTTTAAATCATCACCACCGAGCCCGGCTCATCAACGACAATAAAAGAGACTTTATTGGACACCGGCAGCGCTTTCCACTCGGAGGAGGAAACAAAACACACACACATTAGTTGCTGTTAAAGATCAAGCCTGGAGGATCGAGCCCAAGTGCAAGACGAATGGTTTGGGTAACTAAAGCTTCACTTTACTACCAGCCGTGCTCGGATAAAACCCACAGTACCTGCCGTTAAATAGGGGCAGTTATGAAACAGGTGTTGCGGGGATTTTGGGGGGGGGGGTTAATGGATGTTGTTAAATTCGCTGGAGGATGCGAGACGTCAAGAAACAGCACCGGGGCCGCAAATGATAACCACATTTTTCAAGAACAAAAAAAACCCCCTGATAACTGAGATAAAAAAAGGAGGGAAAAAAAACCTACAACACGTGAGCTGTTACCTGAGAAATCAACAGATGTTTCAGTCATGTGGCTTTAATCTGTAGGGGGGGATTAATCCAGCGGTGCATTATCAGAGATTGCACACTGCCTGGCTCTCTATTAATTAATTAGTTTGCACATAATGGCCCTGATGCTGTCCTGATGTCCTTGGTGCACCTGGGATAACTTCTTGTCTTGTGATTTCGGGCTCTCATGGGGCGTTTGCTGGAGGTGAACTGTGCCTGACTATATGTCCACCTGGAAATCACTCAGTGTTTCACAGACAACAAATGCAGCTGGCAGACCCCACCCCATTGCAATATCTCTCACAGCTTGCATGTGAGGAATTTCTCTTTTTTTGTATTTTTGGGGGTGGGGAGATGTGGGGGGGAGCTATACAAGAGCAGATGGAGGGTCAGCCATGTGCACTGGTGTCACACAAAATGAGCTTAAAAACAAAAAGTGGAGGGAAAAATGAACTGGAAAAAATGGATTTTATGTCCAAATCAGAACAGGCACCCAAGGCTGAAGGGGGGAAAAAAACAGCAACACAAAAATGAGCAAATATGTCACCTGCGCTCTATTACATGCCATTACTCATGCTTACAGCGAAATAGGTTACCTCACCTTGTCAACGACGATGTCAGTCCCCAGACAGGGGGAATGATGAATTTGGTCATTATTGATGAGCTGAGTGGACACACTGGCTGTCATCCCGGTCCCTCACTCAAGACAGAATAAATTACACGGCGTTGACAGGGAGTCAAAACACAAACACAGGCTGACAGGGAGATTTCCAGGGTGAAATTTAAGGCGCAGGTGGAATAACTTGAGAGGCACGACCTCGAGAAAAAAACGGCTGCAACAGTGGCTGTAAACTTCTCCATCCCACTCCCCCTCCCTTTCCTTTATTCCTTGCGGATTTGGTTTGTTCCCCGGGAAAGAGAAAAAAAAAACAAATTTAAATTCCAATATCCCCTCAATCTGAGGCTTGGTGCAATTCATTCAATTTTGGCAGAACGATAATCAAGTCGCCGTGTGCGTTGAGACAAAAGGCGTCATAGACAATCACATATTACGAATGCTGGCATGATCCACGCCTGTCCTCCCACCATGCCTCAGAGGATTAATCAGTCGAGATCGCTCCTTTTCCTCATCTCTTTGATTCATCTGTTTCAGAACAAACCCTAACGTCTGAGATAATTCAATACCCTCGCTGATGAATACATTCGGATTCATCCAGGCCAGGCTGGCTCATGAGACGCATGTGCTCATATAAGTGGGTGGAAGTCACCATGTATCTGCATTTGAGTCTTTTCCTCTTCATCAGTTTCACCCCTTCTCCCCCTGAGCTTATTTATGAACTATTACCATCATGCAGTAACACTTTATTAGGCATGTAGACAGCCAAGAGGCCTATTAATCTTTCACTTGCAGTCGTATGCTCATTCTCCTTCCCCACGCACACACACAGAGAATCTCAAACCCCAATTTTTTTTTTTACCCAGTGGAGTTCTTTAGCTCTCTTCAATGATTCAGACAGCACCGAGGAGATGGCAGAGCTCCTGTTAGTCTTACAGTGAGGGAAGTGATGCGTCTTCCATCGGCAATATATCAATACACACCTTCCACTGGCAGACTTTTCTCAGAGGCCGCAATCATGCTGACAATCTCTCGCTCGATCACGCTCAACTGTTGCCATTACGACACATCTCAGCCGGCAATGATTTTGTATTATAATATCATCGATCCAGTTGAGGGGTTGACACTGCCCCCCCCCTCCGCTCGTGCTGAGCAGATAACAGACAGTCCACTGGTCTGTGCTGTGCTTTACAGCTAAATACGATAAAGAGATGTCAGTTCGATCACACTGTAAAATCAATGATCATTTCTCACGTTGTGTCAATATTGAGCCTCATAGTGTCCGTGGTTGAAATATGAGCTGCTGCAACAACAACATCAACAAAAAAATTGTATTCAGCCAGATTGGCATTGCTGGCATGCACTCCCTCAGATGTACACAGTGTGTACACAAAGACACGAGTCAAACGCATCTCTAAACAAATAGCAAGTTATCAATATTCATCTGAAATGAGAGGGGGATTTGAGATGATTAAAGACTGCAGCACAGTATGAGAATAAACACGGCAGACTATAGAGGGAAAGAAAAGGCTTTGACAGGGCACCTAGCTGTGCCTGAGCACAATTAATTAATAATGAATAAGGGGAGTACAAAAAAAGAACAGAAACAACAACAGGAAAAAAACTAACAGCAGATAACTTAGGGAAAATCTCTGAGTCAAAAAGACTCTACATTAGGACTTTTATAGAAAATGAGGACTATTTAATTCAAAGAGCTCCGGAGTAAAAAAAAATCCACACAATTTAACAGGCTTCTCAGCTTGAGCAGCCAGGGTAGATGTAGCCCTGGCTAAAGATGAAGGGCGCTCACTGCTTACTAGGCAGCCAATGTCTTTAACCATAGCAACAAGCATAAAACTATTTTACATTTGGTTTGAATTAGTGCAGGGAAGAGCAAGTATGTTCTTATCCTGCAGATTTGTTAGTTTTACTGAGCACAGATGGCTCTGTGTAATGCGATGTGAGCAGAGTTTGAATTCTGACGACGCAACAGATTTACCACTGTGCGTGTCTGTGTCTGTTTCAGGCATGGTGCCCACGCCCCAGGTGTGCGTATCAACCCTGGTCACGGTGAGCACGATGGCAGTGGTGGACCTCTACCTGCTGGAGCAGAGCATGCTGGGAGCTCGCGGTCTTCCTGGACCTAGTGTGTGGCAGTGTGCGGCCGTGTTGCTAGGTGATGTGGGCTTCCTGCTTGCGCTGCGCTTCGTGTCGGCCGGCGTGGTGTCAGAGGCGCGGTCGCCGCGTCGTGGTTTTGCCAACGCCCTCTGGTTCCTGTTCCTGTCCCTGCTCCAGCTCAAGCTCTTCTTCGTCTGTCACAACTACAGGCAGGAGCGCCGACCGCCTGACCCCCTGGCAAGGAAGACCCTGACGCTGCTGCTGTCCATCTGCCTGCCCTCCCTGTTTCTTATCCTGACGGGAGCTGACCACATGACCCCACAGCGCAGGAAGCAGGAAGTGCGGGGCCGGCTCCTGTGGGTGGTGGTGGACCTGCTGGATGTGCTGGACCTGCAGGCGGGGCTGTGGGAAGCCCAAGGAGGGTCTGTGATGGGGACTGGAGGGGCCATTGAGCAGAAGCTGCCCATCTGGGCTGAGGGCCTGGTCTTCTTTTACTGCTACGCCCTCCTGCTGCTGCTGCCTTGTGTGGCCCTCACAGAGCTGGGGGCCACCGGCTTGCCAGGACAGAGGGGCCCCCGTAAGGAGGCTTTGTACCCATGGCTCAGCTTGGTCACTATCAATATCTTCACCCTGGCCCTGAGGGGTACAGGCATGCTGTGGTACAGGGACCCCCGTGTGTCCACTGTGTTCCTGGGGAAGAACCTGCTGGCTCTGGTTGTGAAGCTGAACTCAGCCTGGGAGAGACACAAGCAGGAGCGCAGTGCTGCAGGAGCTGGGACTGTGGCTGGAGCAGAAGCAGGAGACTCGACTCTGCCAAGCCAGAGCTCGGGGCAGGGTGAGGGCCAGGCCTCGGGGAAAACTCCTCCTTCTCATTATCACACACTGTCTCGCTCCCAGAGCCACACTCTCTCTCACGTCAGCCTGGAGCCCACGGAGACGCCCTTAGGACCCTCTTTCATCTCCCATGAACTCTAGAGAGTCACTCTGAACATGCTCGCACGCACAAAAGCATGGACCCACACCCAGAACTTGGACCAGACAAGCCTGTATCACGTTCAAACAGATAAACTTGTATTGAATTTCAGTACAACAGCATTGCTTATAATGCAGAGCTGTGGAAATGCGTTTGGCAAGCTTGGCATCCAGCACAGTTTGTTGTGCTACGAATAACTCAAAATGCATTTGTGGGAGTGTATTTTTAAATTGAACACTGTGAACACATCAGACTGTAAAGAATATTCAAGAAATGTTTGTTGAAGTCTAGTAGTGTTTGTTCCTTTCTTTGATCTGGGCACGATTGCCCATGACTGCCACAGATGTGTTGAATTAGTTGCATTTGAGGTTTTCTTCATAACAGTTTTTTTATTCTTGCTACTCCATGTACAGTATCTGTTTTGCAGATGAGAGCTGCCAAAATACAGACTGTGACCTTTAGTGTAGATTTTCTCTGTCACTTTACAGGGAACTACCACAGAGAAAAGTTTAATGATTGAGGAGTGATAATTTATGTTTCCTTCAGTTTGCCACGATTCAAAAGCCATCTACCAGTAAAACTCACACTCTACACAGTGCTTCAGTATTTCAGTGTAGACTCCAACCCAGTACATCCAAGCCTTTTTGGCGTGTGGCCCTTTAATTGAAGTCTACCCACAATACAAACAGATTTTCTCTTTTTAGACTTTTCCTATTTGAATAGGTTTCAGAGGCCTCGAAAGGTACAGCTACCCATTTTTCACAATAAAAAAAGGTCAGAGAAGAGTCAGAGAATGTAAATAATGTGTGTAGCAGATGTTTTTGCTTCATCCTCTCTTTTTATGTCGTGACCTCACGAATTTTTCTTGCAGCCACCTGGAGGATCCCCACACAAGTGTCGTGGTGGTGCCAGATTCCCCTTCGAACCAAAGGGCACACCGGCTGATATCACTTATTAGTTGTCTGGCAGAAAGTATTAATCAGTGAAATCACCCACTTTGGTGTTTGGTTGGAGTAGAAACCTGCAGACTCATGAGCCTCGTGGGTAACTGTCCCTGCCAAACTCTGTTTTTTGTCTTTTACTTCAATTTAAATGCACATCAGATAGAGGCGATTTTAGAGATGCATACTATAACTTTTCATATATTTCAGGAACACTGTTAATTTTACAACCATCTAGTAGTGATTTTTTGCACAACAAAATGTGCACTCAAGTTGCCAACTACTTATGAAAAGGCACTTTTTCCATGAATATATCTTTCAGCGGTAGGGCTTAAAGATGGACAAAAAGCATTTTGCGTCATCTTAATCCTATTGCAACACCAACTACAGAACAGGTCTATTTTAGTGCATTGTTTACAAAGACAGAATACCAATGTAAGTAATCCCTTTACAGTTTCAGAATGCATTCAAAATTCATGTTTTGCTGTTGTGTGTACCCGTCTCAAAGTCTCTGTTAGTCATTTTCAAAAAGAAGAAGAAAAAAAACTGTCAAGCTGCCTGTCCAACCCTCAAATCCCTCTTTTTCACTGTAGATGAAAGAGTCAACTTTTTAATTCTGTTTGAATTATGGATGAAGCCTTTCATACACTAATCTGTTAAAATGTGGGTGTTGTAATATTTGGCCATCATGGGATTATGAGTCAGAGTGGCAGGTGTAGGGGATGTACAGAACAGTCAAGTGCCTTGTTTCCTCATGGAGCTACGAGTCTCTGAGTCGTCGAGAGGCCTACACTTTATGTGTACCATGTGGGACTTGGACATGTTACCATGTGCATACTGTGAAGTTATTCCACAGCTGTTGTCAGCTACACCTCCAGGACAGAGAGCAAACTAATAAAGTGTTTCATACTCGCAGAGTGTTGACAGTTCATTGGCTATTATGTAGGAGCGTTATTGGCACCTTGTCGCCCACATATAGGACAAAACAGGAGGAGTCAGTCCAAATTATTCAAAGCCAAGTGGCCTTGGAGACAAATAACTGCCTCACACTTTCAAAACCTCCACTGTAATAAAGTCAATCAACTCGTGTTATGCAGTCACAGAAAATTGCTTGTTTTTATGTTTTTTCTCATACTGGAACTGGTGAAGTGAATGAATGCCCCCCCACCACATATTCAAGCTAGAAAAGCGTGCTCTTTGCTTCGTGGAGCGGCACCCTGACAAAAGGCCGTCATTTATCACAATTATGCCAGCGGCCCCATCAGCTCGGATCCTCTCGCAGTAATCCTTGAGTGTGCTGTCGTGTTGGCTGCCTTTAATGCTGAAAGAGAGTCTTGACGTGATGGTGTGTGCATGTCAAGAGTTGTAGTAAGTGTGTGTGATGTTTTCTTTTCCCCAGAGTGAACTGGCTCTTTTGCTCACAGCGGCTGTGAATGCACCCGTCGGCCTCTCCTCTGAGCTTTAATGGTCCTATTAATTGAAATTGAGGCTATTTGTCAAAATGCAACTGTTCATTCTCACTGCTTTATGCTTGATTTACAGGCTATATTTTCAGGATGTATTAAGACTAATGTACACACTCAGCCACAAAAAAAGAATTCATTTAAAGTTTCAGTGGGGGATTTCTCTCTCTCTCTTCAGAGAGACTTTTAAGGAAAAACCACAGAGGGATAACCAGTGTAGTAGACGGCATCCAACTCTCGCCTACCCTCTTTCTTTCATCTCCTCCTGCCTGCTCACTCTACATTTCAAACACACGCATTCTGGATGCACTCCCTGTTGGGCAACTTCTCATATTTCTATTATACTAAAAGCAGCGGCTGCATAGGCAGCAGCCTCGGCAAATGATTACCTCCTAGAATTTGTTACACCTGTTAAGCTCTAGATACAATGCTCAGCATTTTCCTTCAGCTCCCACCGACTCTCATAACCTGCTCCTGAAGAAAAGTGCATGAGCTGCTCTGCTATTTCCTTTCTTCTTTTGCCGCCCTCTCTCGTGTTCTCTATTCTATTCTTCCCCTCCATTCGCCTGTGCTAATTTCACTGCAGCCTGTAATTATTCTCCTGTACCAAAGCTGTCAGTTTCCCTTTTTTTTGTCTCCTGTTCCTTCTTTTATTTCTCTCGTTTGTTTAAATTTGCCCCGCAGCCGACAGGCAGCCTACCTCTCTGCACTTCCCCTGTCAAGGGTGGTTAGTCAGAGATGAGGAAAAAAAACGTGGAGGAGAGGCTGGCTAAGATTAAAGGGCTGGGGCCACTGCCTAAAGCGGAGCGACTGCCGACTGCCATTTATTTACCGTTTGCTACACACAATGCGAGCTTGATGGAGCACGGGTGCCGAGAGAGACAAACGCACACAACACGTCGCCTCAATAACAATGACATCCCAAACAGCCCAAAAGGAGGCACCTTTAGACAAACATATGGCTTTGTTGTGCTCGGTTGAACACTTGGTTACAACCCATCTCACCTCATTACCCCTGACGTCGCGACAGCTACAGTATGCCTACGAGCTCACGCACACACATACGTAGTCTGGCAGAAAGAGACACATTTAACAGACAGATGTCTAAATCATTCATCATAGCACACCCCATCAGCACCGCAGCTATTGGAGAGAACTTCAAAGTATATTCTATGAGAAAGAAATGATGCAAAAGACTCTGAGACTCTTATGATATGCAATGCAACACTGGAGACGAACGCATACTAATAGCCTACTGGTCTGAGGAGTTGGGGTGACATCAGGCCAAAACAGGAGAAAGGCACTCATCAGTTCACCTGATGCTCAACCAGAAACAATTAGTCGATTAATCACTTAGCTGATTAATCACTTAGCTGACTGAAAGAAAATTAGTTGATTGTGGGTTAACTGTTAGCAGTTATATGTCAAACTCAAATGTATAAAAATATTCTGGAGATTCTCAGATGTGAGGATTTCCTTCTTTATTCTATTACACATCATTGTAAATTATAAGTGCTCAGTGTGTCTTTGAACAGATCTCTAACAACAAATATTTAAACTGAGCTGACGATACAGAACTCCCATTGTCGCTGAACTATTCAGAGGCTTTTAGTAGTGAAGCGCCACTAAACAGTGACTGAGATCACCGCTGTCAGTTCAGCCGTGGTTCACAGTACGTTACTTCCTCATTAAAAGCATATTAAAAGCTGTGAAAGCCACAGAAACAATCATAATCGGATCCTTTTAGCGTTAATGATGGGCTGTACAGCTGTTAACCTTGTGTATCGTGCTTGTGTGTGGCAGATTGCTACTGACCAAACATGACGTCAAACTGGAAATAGACTGAGTGTACTATTGAACTGAAGTCAGTCAAAATTTACACTGAATGTCAAGGCCATCTAAAATGTAATGCAGCTGCAGAAGTAAAATAAAAGTGGATCATCAGTCAGCTACTATGTTTTTCTTAAACTGAACTGAACTACATGATTAGAGCCAACAAAATAATTTACAACTTAATGCAATCCTAACAGACTGATGACACTGACACATAATACACTCATTTTGAGGATGAGGGAAAGCAACAGTGTAGAAAAATAAATAAATAGTAAAGGAGAGAAACAAATGTACACCACTGAAATGTGGTGGATTAGATATATAAAGTAGTACAAAATAAAAATACTTTGTTAAAATACAAGAGCTTAAAACTGACTATATGTTTTATATCATATATCATATGATATATGATTAAATGATTAAATGATTAAATGAAATAAACAATCCATTTATTATAAAAGTAATTGTTAATGGCACCTCTAAAAAGGACCTCACTTATACGTATGTCTTAACAGATTCAGGAAAAGCAGTCAGAATAGGAAAAAATAAATACAGAAAAATGTGGAGGTTAAAGGGGAAAACTAAGAGTGGTGAGAGCAAGAGCAAGACTGCAGGAGGCAAAATCTAAACCAGTTGCACAATGATAAAAATAATTTCAATCATTCAATCAACCAATCATTTCAAATCACCCACTTCAATCCATAATTCAACACACTTCTGGATAAGTCAGGATATCCAGACACAGAGAAGGACACGCGTTCAAAGGTTTAAATGACCAAACAAACAGGCGGTAAAGACACTTATATACGTGTTGAAGTTGGTAAAGTCACCACTGCTTTATCTTGTGCTGTCAAACATCTCAGATTCAGAAAAATGATCAAATCCCAACCATAGCAACCGCGGGAAAAGAAACTGTGTTTTGTGAGAGAAGAACAACCAAAAATACCACACGCACCCACTGATGCTGACATATCAGCACTCAAGTCCCTGTGACAGGTTTTATATGATGCGA
Organism: Terapon puta; assembly: GCA_028564955.1. Taxonomy (NCBI): domain Eukaryota; kingdom Metazoa; phylum Chordata; class Actinopteri; order Centrarchiformes; family Terapontidae; genus Terapon; species Terapon puta. Next base: position 11,040,990 of record JAOXYL010000065.1, on the reverse strand, counting down.
GAGACATGGAGGACTGTTCAAAAATGCATGATTGCTGTTGTTTGGAGTTTTTATGTATGCCTATTGAAAACTGCCATTAAAAATATGACTTTTGTGTGTCAAGTAATACTCTTCAACTGAAAGAAACATGTTTTTGCATACAATGTTGTACGCATATTTTCTGCTATGCAAAATCTTAGCAACAAGGGAAAGAAAAGTCAATGTTCAGTAACATTTTTGAAAGGGGGACGTGCCAGAAATGTGCCAAATAGAAAAACTCAATGACCTTTAGAGTTGAGAGTTGAGTGACAGTCAGGGCAAGTTTTTTAATACTCAGCTTCGGCTCAGAGGGAACTCAAAGGTCTCCAGTGTACCTGAAGGGAGGAAGATTTAGCTGAGCCTTAAATGTGATCAGTAAAAATCTTAAAATCAATTATACATCTAACTGGTAAACAGTGCAGAGACGGTAAAATTGGGTTATTACAGTCTCTTCACTTGGCAGCAGTTAAAGTCCTGGCTGCTGTATTTTTGAGCAGGAATGAAAGAGGCTGAAATGGGATGAGATTAAAGCATAGATCCTCCTCTTTGTTATTGGATAAAAATGTCTGGCTGCCTCCCAACCGCAGGAATCATTACTGTACTACTCACTGTATTATTCCCTCTAAAGTGAAGTCACTGTCAGACATCAGTCCAAAGGGTTGAACCCCTGCCTGTGCGTCTGCAAGATTCTTGAGAACGAGATTTCTGAAGCTGGTGTTAATATGAAAAAAAAGTCAAAACAAACAAACAGGTAATTGATTTTTTTTTTCACGCAGGAGCCACGAAAACAAGCTGTAAACACAACATCTGACACATTAGCACCTTTTAAGTTGACAAAAAGAACTTCTCAGCAAACAATTGCCTATTTACACCGCCAGCAGTTACAGAGCAACATTACCATTTGTTTCTGGCTGCCTGATGAAGACCAGTATTCACTCTCCAATTAGACTTCAGCTCCTCCACAGTGTTCCCCGGCAAGTCGCTTACAGCGTTTGTCTGCCGTTTGCTCCTGTACGGTACACTGTTCTTTCAAGTTTTTTCCGTGAAAACAGCTGTCTACATCTGGCCAATGTCTCAAGGGGAGCAATGGGACCAAGCCAAAACAATGCGTTTAAAAGACACAAAAATGCTCTGTAGAACTGAGGAGAGCTGCGGAGCTGGGTGATAATTATCTGTTAGTCTGTCGTTACGAGTGACGTCTTTTGAACTTCACATAGTCATATCATCCATTGTTAAAATCTATTGTAGCTGCTTTGAGGCAGACTTGCCTCTGATGTGAAAAATGCAGATTTCTAACACTTAATAACAGAATGACAGTTGGGGAAATGAGTTCACATGAGGTTTTAGGGAGGAGAAAAGGTGAGCGTCATCTAAAACACCACATTTATAAATCAGGCAGCATTTGGAAATAAGTGTTGAACTGGAGTAGCTGGAGGGGTTGGATTGCTAAATGATTAAAACTAGATGGTAACAAACTAATCAACGGCGGTATTAGATGGTATTAGTGATAGAGTGAACGGATTAGTACAATAGTCGGGTTGCATATCTGGTAGAAAAGAACTGTGAAAAATATTTTGACAATTAATTAATAGTTTGTCATGGTTAAACCAGAAAAAAATCCCAATTTTTATGGTTCCTTAAAAAGCTGTTTTAAGACTCTGGGAAATTGTGAAAGACAATTTTCACTATTTGCTGACCTTTTGTAGATGACTAATTTATTAATCAAGAAACAAGTATATTAGCAAAGAAGTTTTGTTAATTGCAGCCCCAATTTGTGAATATAATATGTGAAGATAATATTGAGTGGATCGATCAGAACAGTAAAGAAGTGTTTAAAATGACTTAATACTACAATAATTTTGGGCTCTAAATATAAGTCGCAGTCTGGAAGGTTTCCAGTAATGAACAGATTTTACATTATAGTTTATGTTGTGCAGCTGCTGACAGCAAAGTACATCAGTTTGAACAGAACCATAAAGTAACAGCTCTGTTGCTGTCGATGTCAGAAAAAAGCAATATGACATGTTTCCATTATTTAATTCCTTTCTGACACCCCAACATTTGCTTTTTGCTGATTATTAATCATATGTGGCTCTTTTCTGCCTGTTTTTGTTCTCTTTTCCATTCTCCTCTCTGAGTGTTGTCATTAAGCCACTGAGATGGATGGACTGTGAGAATTGATCTGGTTTCCGAGTGGGCAACGGCATCCGAGGCTGATGAGCACTGTCCATTGAAAGAAGCTAACTGGATCTCATTTGTATGTGCAGAGTGAGCCATACGGTCCCTTACATTCAATCCGGCAAAGGACAATCAAACTTAAACAGCTGACTGGTCATTAAAGCGGGAGCAGATTGTGTCTTTATGGGATAAAATAAAATCTAAATTTTACAAGAAACATTTAAAACAATACACTTGTATAACAGGAAACAAGGATGAGGTTAATGAACAAGCACTGAGCAGTTAAATTATAGAGGGATGATTATTTGCAGCAAAACAATGAAATGATGCAGCCTCAGTTATTCTTACTCACTCACTCAAAACCTTTGTTCACAGCTCAAAGCTCAAGGACTGCTGACTTATTTTATTATTGTACCAGCCAATACATAAATTTTTCCACTTGGAATTGGCACCAGTGGTGAAAAAGTTGTAGTGGTGCATCCCTGAGCAATAAAAAACAAGACAACCTCAGCTGCCTCTCTGGAGCAATTGAAGCAGAGAGAAGTATACAAGAATTTAAGACAAAACCTTCACAGGTTCAATCCTATTTCATCAAGTGGCTTATAAAGCGTGAGGCTAATGTGTATGGACAGCTGCTGTGGAGGGAGGCGTTAGTGTCTTTGGCCTGGAAACTATGAGAAAATAGTTGCAGACTGAGGCAGACTGTGGCACCCACCTGCACAATGGAGCTGTGCGACTAGAATAAGAATGGGAATATGAATAGGGGTACGGGGGAGATGGAGGCGGTGGTGGGGATATACGATGAGGCGACTGAGAGGAGACAGGCAACTATGTGATTGGCAAAGTGAAAATGGGGAAGGATCAGGTTGTCCCGCGGTTAATGAGAGCTGTGTGCAGAGGGTCAGTTGATAAAATGAAGCCTTGCTCCTGCAATTAAGGTAATACTCCTGATTATACGGAGCGAACAGATGGAACAAGAAGAGGAATCGTAAGTAATTTTACCTGTCCCAGGATGGGGCCTAGTGGCGGTCCAGGGGCCGCTTGTCCTGACCTCACTATCGCCCGGATTACATTGCCAAGATCCAATTTCTTCACAGCCTTGGCTGCCTTAGAGATCTTTGACATCCTGGTCTGTTTGGAAATCCTTAAATCTGTCTCCAAGTCAACTGAGAATCCATCCACTGAAAATGCAAAAGAAAAACAAACAAATTAGCCTTTCAAGAATACACAACTGCAACAAATCATTTACACGCCGGGCTCATTAAAACATCATATGCTCAAATCAATACCGATAACCGCAGGCAAAACCCGTGCCTTTCCATTCTGCAGCGAGCGAGTAATTAAAAAAATCTTTGTCTTCGATCGGCTCAGTGAGAGCCACTTTGCTGGAGGTGTTTGCAGTGTGGATCAGCAGCCGAGTGAGATGCTCGCCATGCCGAAGATCCTGAGAACTGGGAGGATTTAAACCTGTCTCTGAAAAATCATGCCGTGCATGCCAAACCACCTCCACCATCTCACCTCTGTTTCAGATGTGTCACCTGCTAAACTCCTTGCGATGCAGCAGAGCTTTCGCTGCATCAACAGAGGTCAAGTGTCAAGGGCAGAGGAGGGATAAGTAACAATACTAATAGATGGAGCGGGGGTGGAAGTGTCATCCCATCGTGTGAACACAAAGAGGGGTCGGTTTTTCATTCCACCTTAAAATGCATTTACCAAATTAGGAGTCAATTAGTAAAGTGAGGAGAATGGCCTGAACTTCTGGCCTTTCTCTGGGGAGGCAGAACACATAAAAGCGGGCCTCTAATCCTCTGCTGGAATAAAAGTGATACTGACACAGCTGTAAAAAAAGAAAAAAAAGAAAAGAAAAAAGAAAAAAAGATCAATGACTGGAGCCAAGGGACAAATACAAGTTTTAGGGTTGAGCCTTGTGATTCAGGGGAACCCTGCATTCAATAAAAATAAGTACTTTAGGGGAGAGAAGAGGTCCAGCAATGATTCATTGTAGGCAACAGAGGGTATCCAATTAGATCAACAGAGGAGACAGTACCAAAAAGATATATGGCACCTCATGCTGCTTTGGAGCAACCAATGGGAAGAAACTGCTCCCGAGAAAAGTTGTGATTCTATCTGGGTTGCTGATTATCCAGCAGCCGTTAAAGTGCAACCACCATGAGGCAATATTTGTAAGGGCATTAAGGTGATACGCATACTGCAGAAAGAGTCCCAAATAGAATCCATTTAGTCTGAATTCCCTCAATAGCTGTCTTTACAATGTAACTCACATACGCTGCTACTTTTCAGGGGTCAATTTCACGGTACTCACCTAATGTGTTCAGCTACTTCATTGTAGAAAAATCACGTTGCATTTCAGATCAATTCTTGAGCCAGTTAGAAAATGCAGAGACCAGTATGCATTAAATCTGAAGTCAGAAACTCTACATCTGTTATCAAGCAATGACAGAGAGACTCATGAATCCTTAACTGGCAGGCTGCAGAAAAATAACTAAAACAGCAGTTTCAGAGGAAGAAAAAAAACTTCCTTAAAAAACAAATGAAA
>JAOXYL010000065.1:10987611-11030811 GCA_028564955.1 Terapon puta | reverse complement strand
TTTTCAGTGTTCAGCATTTTTCGTAATCCAAATCATCATCATATAATGTTTTGTTTCCATTTTCACATGCTCAACACTCTGTTGAAGGCAGAATTTTTAACATGACAATATAAACAAATGTTTTTAAAACAATCCGTTAAAACAGTAACCTAACTTGAATATTAAAAGATAAACTTAACAGTACTCTTTTGACACACTATACAACAATGAAACTCCTACTAAATGCTGTCAAACATAACTTCAGAATTTCTGCCCTGCAATTTGTACTTAGTCATTGACAAATATGTCTATACCAACATCAGCCCCTCATCCTAGTTAAAATAAAAGCCTTATGCAACAAAACTGAGCTGCCACTACTGCTGTTTTCATGAGTCAACAATCTATCATTTAATTTGGGGCTCTGCATGAAAATGAAAAATGAATTGTTTAGTCTCTGAAACTACAGACAACAGAGAAACATGCTTGATGATGTCTTCAGATTGCTTGTTTTGTTTGACTGCTCAGAAGTCAAAACAACTATAGTATAAGAGACAAGACAAGAAAATCAGCAAATCCTCAGATTCAAGGAGTAGGATGCAATGCACTTTTGGTGTGGGGCTCTTCTTTGTGCTTTGCTTCAGCTTTTTACTTCCAGTTAAGTGAAATATAAATGTTGCAATGATATCTTTAGGCAGCAGTCTGCTCCCAACAGTTTGAGGAAGGCCCTTTGAAATACTGCTGCGCACAAAAACCAGGTCCATAAGAAAACATCTTTCTTCCACAGAGCCCTGACCTCAACCCTGTCTAACACCTTAGGTATGAAAGCCAAGTGTGAGTGTTACTGTCGACTTGTCTGTGGCACACCTCGCTGATGTTCCTGTGGCTGGATCGGTGAAAATCCCTGCAGACTGGGTCTCAAGTCTTATGGAAAGCGTTCTCAGAGCAGTGAACATAATTCATAGGTTTTATACTGAAATATTCACCAAATGTCATATATGGGCGTATGGTGCGGTGTGTCCATATACTTTTGGCCACCAGTTAAAAATTATACAGCTAATGACGGCCATGTGATAGCTGCCTCACTGAGGCACGTTCATGCTCATCACTGTGGTCTGAATTCAAACCAGGACCTTCTACTTGAATAGTGATGACTCCAAGTCTAAAGTCCCTGAATCTATTATCTCTGTTTGTCTGCATTCAGATCCCAGAGAAGCCGTTTTCTTTACCGGCTCCCCTTGAATTACATTTCCCTCTCCCCATTATGTTTGAATGGCAAGACTGAATGTGTTACAAACAGCCTGTACTCTGAATAAATCTTAAGAAGCAACCAACAACAACAATGAAGCATCAGCGGCAGAGATGGCACTTAAGAAATATGAAAAGGGGAAAACAGCATGCAGTTCAGATCATCCTCTGATATATCTTTCAGGCAGGCAGCATGTTTTATATGTTTGGGCTGTATAGCTCTCTAGTTTTTTTTTCTAATATCTGAACACAAAGTACATGAAAATCACAGGCGAGCCATGAAACAGGCTATAGTTACAGTAGAAAATCAATTGTAACTTTCATCTTCCGAGCCACATACAGCCTGGATGTAGAAAAATGAGGAGCAAAAAGACATTTTCCTTACCCACAACATCACAAAACACCTTTATATAGCTAGTTCTGTTCAGCAACATGTAGACAAGCAATGCCAGGGGAGGAAAAGGAAGAACAGCCACACATTCACAGATTTACATGATTACACACACACACGCAAACAGGAGAAGCATCACAGCCATCTCTAGGCAACATGTGGATGCACGAAGCTCTGACATTATAAAACCCAGTGTTGAGAATTATAGCTCAGAAGCTGCAAGCCAAGTGTGACTGCAGCCAGGACGTGACAGTAAACCCTCTGAACTCTGGAGACATCTGCCCCCCCTGCGGGTAGAAGCCCCTGCTGCAGCTGGACCTCACATTCAGATCACTAGGGAAGTGCAGGTGAACGTGAAATTGGACACCAGAATAAACAGAGGGTCAAACTTGAATCACTCCAGCTCCAAAGTGTCTGGAAGCTTAAATTAGATCTCCATTTTGCAGGAAAAGATATGCAGCTAGGAAATGACTCAGCGTTTTTGAACACCATGAGTCTGAAATCGTTAGCCACTGATGTCCTCTCAAAGATTTAAACAATTCTGGCAGACCGGCAGTTTCCAGCCTCAAAGAAAGAATTACCCAGTGGGGGGGAAAAAAATAAAGTAGCTACACAAGATTATTGTTCTGATTGTTCTCCAGCTTTTGCTTTTTTCGAAATGCCACTAAATGCACTGAATTACTCGTAACTAACGCACATACGTTAGCTGAGATGAAGGGTCCCTCAAGCAAGCAACCATCTTAATTAGCAGCAAGACAAGTCAGGTTTTGGTCTTGTTCAAACTGGTCATTTCTAATGAGTCTTTGAGCCTTACATATGTGGGATAATCAGAAAGTTATGTGCTCTTCAGTCATATCAGATATTGTGTGTGTGTGTGCATGTGTGTGTGTGAAATGAAATGTACCAGAGCAGCTGTCATTGGTGGTAACAAAAGTAACCGTGGTTCCACACCCTTTAGCTGAGCCTTACTGTTGCTGTCTATACCCACAATTGAATATTAATGCTTACATTCAGACAAGCAAACAAGTACATACTTGATAGATGTCAGCTTGAGTGGACTAGAAACTTGACTAGACTAAAAACTTTTGGCGACCAAGACATAAATCATCTTGGTTGTTCAATATCACACTCAGTGACTTCCATGATGATTATAATTTGGGCCTTGCCAAAACTGTTTTAGGGTTTGAAAATAAAGAAAATCATTCACTTTCTTAATCATTATCAAATATAATTGAGTAGCAGGATTTTGATATAATTGGCCTCGGTAGTTGCCAAACCAAGGGCCACACAAAGCCAAGAGGAATGAAACTTTTTTCACTGCAGATATTTGGACTGGACAAACACAAGGATAACTAATAACATCACTCATTGCTGCACTGCATTATTATAATGATTGCTGGAAGAAAGCCATTCTTAATGCTATTAGTTCCACCTGTGCATTTTCTGCTATGACAAGTCCAGTGGCTGCTGTGATAAAACGTGCGTGAATCTGATTCATTACAAAGAATTGGGGAGCAACAACGCTTTGATGCAAGCGAGGCTACCAAGATAAAACAAACGTCTGACAGGAAGAAAACAACAACAGATGCTGCTCAGCAACAAACACATCAGTCAAACCTAACAAACAGCAGAAGAGCCAGGTTGGGTCTTCCGTGTGCAGAGAGAATGACACCTTTTAAATCCTAAACTCCTCTATATTACATTTAATATTCACAACAACAAGAGGCAACTACAGTGGAGCTTCCTCATTTGTATTTAACATGCATAATCTCTGGTAATCTGCATCTCCGAGACAGTGTGGTTGTGCTTTGATCAGATTTAACTGCCAGAGGCCAGGCAACATCAGCGAACAACCCCACAGCCGTCAACAGATTCTGATTCAGATGTGAATTTACACGACATGTTTCTCCAGTTAAGACTCGCCCACCTCAAACCAGTTAAAGAAAAAAAGGAAAAAACAAACAAAAAAATGCCCCAAGTAAAATAACCCAAACTGTTCATACCATGTTAAAAAGCTGATTGAGACATTTAGTTTTCAGGACTTGAAACATTCAGTTTATTTCAATGATATGACAGCAACTAATGCTAAATGTGAACAAAAACAGGCAATTTACAGCCTTTTTACATTTCCACTTATCTCTTTTAGTACACAGCTTCCCCAGTAGTGTTTTGAAGCGGTAAAGCATGCAACACCTGAAGCCTGATGTCATTAATAACCACACTGACAGATCATTGAGCATCAGAGGCAGCTTTGACTTTGTCTTCAGGCTCAGTCAGGCCACCAGACACGAGCTCAAAACTTTTGTTTCCCTTCGCAGACCTTTTTCATTCAACAAGCCACAAGATATAGAAGTGACCAGCTTCGTTTCATCGTTAAAATGGGGGTCAGACTCAGATATTTCTTTAAAAACTAAGCGTTACTAGTGTCCACAGTCACATTGAAGAGCCACACGCGCATTAGCCGCGTTAACACTCAGCATCCGGACAAACGGCTCAGACCTCTTCATAACAACAACAGAGGGCTGTGATCAACTACCGAGAAACGACAGAGACCTCAGCGTTTTCGTACCTGACACTCGTCCTGTACCTTCACGCCGTCTGCACCATCCTTCAGGGCGCAGACATGTTGGATTACTGAACACAGCGCTCCGTTTGCCGCTGATGCCCGCAGTGCTGCCACCTGCCGGACGGGAGGAGCAACTGCAGCGCCCCGGACAGAGGTGCAGGTTGGAGGAAACTAGTAAAAAAACACTTCAGAGGTGGGGAGCTGCTTCTTCTTCTTCTTCTTTGGGTTATTACGGCACTCGGCATCCTAAACGTTGCATTTCTCATCCTTACATTACTTTTGCCCTTCCACTATTATCTTCTCCCTCTTTATTTGGTTTCTTTTGGAAAACCCAAAAATGCCTTGTCTCCTTTCACCCGTGCACCCGACACGCTCAAAAACATTTATGCAGCCTTGTGGTCATCTTCCTTATTTCCACTTTGTACTATCAGCATGTAATCAGGAGCGTCTCTTCCTCGCCACACAGATTATAATGGCCAGTTGGGTGTTTGCCTGTAGTAAGAAGTGTGCAAATCCCATTCCTGTAACCAATTCTTATTCTCCTCGTGATGTTGTATTTCCCACCCCATCTGCTTTGCTTTGTACTTTATGTGAGTGCCTTCTCTTTGTCTCTCTATCCCAGTGCTGTTGCCACTGTTTGATTATTTCCTTCCAAAATATTCTTTTCCCCTCCAATTTTGACAGTTCGAAATTGATTTCCACAATTTCCTTCTTGACTGACCTCCTTTGCTAACTTGTCCACTTTTTCATTTCCTGGGATTTCTTAGAGTGTTGGTACCCATGTCAACACAATATATTTCCCCTGCCTGGCTAAACGGGAATAAATAAACAATATTTCGTACTCTGTGTCTTGGTTATTTCTGGCTGGTTCCTGATAGTACTTGATAGTGCTGACACTGAGTCACTACAGATGAGTATTTTATTTGCAACTACCTCCTCCCCTGTAACACCCACTCTTCTGCTAATAAATGTGAACATAGCTCTACAGCATATACACTCAAAATAGTCTGGTGTTCAAGTGGTTTTTGAGCAGCTTTTACCAGTTGGTCTTTTAGTTTTACATCTAACCTATTTGATTTCCTCTTAATTGGCATACTTAAGTTTTTTAAAATAGTCCCTTCAGTTTGTTTCCAACTCAGTTTTTTCCCCCTATTTTCCATTAATTCGTATGCTTTAAGGCCTATGCCACACAATTTACATGCACTGTGTTGTTCCAAATTTTCATTAACTGGAGACAATATGATTCTTAAACTGAGTTAGAAGCTCAAACCCAAGACCTTTTATTTTCATGGCTGAACTACTCCATTAAATGTTTGATATTTTAGATGTACATCTTTTACACAAACATTCAGCTTTTGGTATCCTAGAAACGTAGGTATCTCCATCAGTTGAACATTCTGTTGCTAGTAGCAACAAATACTGGCACAGCTCCACGGCAACAAGGGACATTGTTATATCCGCCATTTTGCCCAAGTCTGTGAGCAAAGAATGAATTATTTCCGATGTTTTAATGTCGTTTTCTGTGATCAGTGTATGGCTAATCATGTTAAATGTTGAGTTAGTTGTTTGAGGGTGATGCTGTACTAAAATGTTTGAAATAATAGCCAGTTTACTGTTGGGCTACTTACCAGCTATGTATTTTAATCTTTTAATCTTTTTGTTTTCACATTTCTGTGAGTGAGAGTATTCTATATTTATTTTCTTGTGCTAAATGTGCTGTCGACATCTCAGGCACAGCTCAGTGAAAAATGATTTCTCCCGAGGAATAATAAAGTTTAATCTAATCAGTTTAATCTAATTACTGTGTGCTACTTCCTCTGGGGGCGAAATGTTTTTTTGTTTCACTGGTGGTACTTGTCTGCTTCCTGGTTTAAAGGAGACATTCGATTTTTTTAATGCAGTTATTGTATCTTCTTACTATAACACATTTTCCATCATAACTTCGCTGTTAAAGGTATGTCAAATCTGTTTCTCATTTGTGATCACTATCTTTGATCTAGATATTAAATTTTCAATTCAATGTTTTTAGTTCTACAATTTCAGTAAAAACTTTGCTCTTTTCAGCTTTTACTGTGTGTCATAAAAAGCCCATATAATAGCCATTCTGACACTCCTAATCACATCACATGATTTTCATCATCCCATCAAATCTAGCATCTGCAGCTCAATGTCCTGATGATGCCCAAGTGATGTTACTGAAAGCTCCAGATTGGGTCCAAATGTGCCGTTGAATCTTGACCATCAAAGTCAGTGGGTCACAATGTTTACACAACCAAATTGAGTAAGTTAAGCCAGAGGTTGCCCTTGCACAATTTATGGTGTTATTTAAGCACAGATTCAATACACACCTGCATTTTAATATTTTTATTGTGAGTTTGTCCCTTTGAATTCATGTTACCAACAACCCATCACCTCAGGCTGGTAATAGGATCAAATAGGATCAAATAAGCCTGACCACTTTCCTCCCGTAAATTAAAGTGTTTGCTTCGGCATGATGTTGTTACCTGGCCCTAGGGAACTTAGGTGAAAAAAAAAAGAGAGAATTTATGTTGTTGCGCTGCTAGATAATCTCCCTCCTGTGACCTGGACCAGAATAATCCTGTAATTAATTCTGTTACACTTTCATAATGAAATTGCGGGAGCATTAGAGACAGCATTTCCATTAAGGGTTATAGAAACAGGGCACAAGTTGTCAGATAAATTGTTTTCCAGTGGATCAGCAAAGCATTTCACACAGAGGCAGATGAGGTTCACATCAGAGGAATGTTTCCGCTCTTCTGCAAATGTATTTTATTGTAGCTTAATGCAGTAGAAAAACATGGAAGAGACTGCATATTACCAAGACATTGCAGTCTATTAAAGTAATTATTTTAATACATATCACATTCCACCCACAGGATTTCTGTAGGTGGAATAACTTGTTTAACTCGTCTGGAAAAATCTTTTACTCAATATTGCTTCTAAGCAAATAAGCTGCTGGCATCTGCAACTAATTTACATTTTTCATTTATTGCTATATTTACAACAGCAGAGGCTCTAAACCAATTTAAATACATGAAAACAGAAATATGCTTGAAAACACTTTTTATTAAAATATTTTATTAGGAATAAATTCAAGTCATTTACATGAACACAACTTCAGGTTTTCTTTGATAGTGGTACTGTCTACGGACAGATTTAGGTGATTCATCCTTGTGAGATCTTAGGTCAAATGAACCCTTATACAGCCACTCACCATACATAAGTGCAAAAAGTGACAATATTTTAGAAAATTTAAATTCTTTTTTACATTAAAATGTGAAGGGTGGAATTCAAACTGTGAATATGAAATCTAGTATACTCCCTCTTAGTTTAACAATAAAAAAAAAACACTAAATGCAGAGTTGGCTCTCACAAGAAATGAACCTGATTTCACATACAATTAAGTCAAAGATAATCACTCACAAATGCAGTTCAACTATACAAATAAAAACCAAAGGAAGTTCACAAAATGTTCACAGTATGTTTGAGGTAAAAATAACATAAAAAAGACTGACATTGATCTACAAATGGTCAAATATTTTAAGGCATTTTAAGACTTTTAATAAATAATTTGTTATTCTAAAATGTCAAAAAAGTACCATTAAAAGCACAATCACAGATCACAGATCAGTTGGTGGAGTTGGTCACTTTCTGAAGCGCTGCGCTGCTCACATTTAGGGAATGCTCATTGGGGAAAAATTCCCTCAGAAGGAATGAGAGGAGCATCTGTTGTGAGAGATTGAGACACAAAATTAATCAAAATAAGACATGAAAATTTGTTTCAAACAACTTCTATTTTGTATTAATATTTGCTTGGCCAAAGTCCCATGAGGGAGCCTAAAAACAAATAATAGCAAGCTGGCCAATTAACCAATGGCAAAGCCTGTTAAAGGTAATCGCAGGACATTCAGTAACTATCTTTCATAGATTTGAGGATAACTGGCTGGATAATACCACAAACAAATCTGGGATGGTGATAGAACAATACATAATGAAATACTTACATATACCAGTGTTTTGTTTAATTCGCTGTCCTGGAAAAGGTTAAAAACAGACTCCATGTCCGTCTTCTTAAGTACAAGATAATTTGAATCTAAAGAGGAAAAAACAAGAAAAAAATGAAATGGGTTAAAATGGCCCAAGATAACTGGGCATTTCCCAGTAATGCAGAAAAAAACAAGTGTCACCTACATCTGGCATTGATTAGGCTGTGTGCTCTCTCTCTGGTCTCATTCTTCTCCTCGTCTGTGCGGGGAGGAGGAGGTACTGCTGGTTTAAACTCTGGCCACTGTTTGTCACGAAGGGTGTCGATGTAAGAGGCCATCTGCACTTCTGTTGGGTTCATCTTGTTGAGGAAAGAGTTAATTTTTCTGCAGAAAAATACGACCAAAAGTCATTTAGACACAAGGATCCTCAGGTGGATTTTAAAATCTGTAATGCTTAGATGTCTGTGCCAAACTTACTTTTTCAAGATGGGCATGACAGGTTTCAAAATGGCATCAAATATGTTTATGAGGATGGAGTTCCCTGTTAAGACAGACAATACTAGATTAATCGTGAACATCCTAAAATATGGTCATATGAGTGTTTTGTCAGAAACTGTGCTTGTATATCTAAAGCTGTGCAAATAAACTCCTACAAGCAGCTCCTGAGAAAATATATCTGGGTCTTTGGCTGGTGAGCACAGTTGAGCAGTTGGTTTGTACTTGCCAGATTTGCCCGTCTGGCGTTTAGTACAGCTTACGGGGGTAGATGAGAATTGGCTGAGATTCAAACATTAATTGTGCAAGTATAAAACTGAAGCTGAAAAGGCTACAAAGCTCTGCAGCTGCAGATTTGGGTGTTAATGTGTTTTTATTTATCCAAATCAAGGGTTTGGTTTGAGGACAGGGTGCTGGATGTTGTACAGATTGTGAAGCACTCTCTTGGTCTCTCCCTCCAGGGCAAATATGTTGGCGATACAGATAAAACTGACTGGACCTGACTTGTTAATTATCTGTCATTTTAGTATCATTACAGAGCTTTTCACATAACAGTCATGTGAGCCACTGCTTGTATTTAAAATATTGATTAATTCAGGTTTAACATCCTGCCAATGATTTTCTAAGGCGTATCAGCGGTTTAGATTTAATTGTCCAAAGAGCCACTGGTTTTAGTTTGTTTCAAATGACTGCTATTTTCTATTTCTGTTTGCTATACTTTAACATCTTAAAAAAACCCACAAGAAAACAAAATAAAACAATAGTCAACTAATCAATTAAAAAATAGCAAAGCCTAGGCTACACATTTACCTGCAGAACTAGACTAACCTCAAGTAACTTTTTTTTAGATAGGTTTGAGGTGAGCTAGATACATAATTCATCTAAATCAATTATTTTTTAATGTGTTATCGTTTCCTGATGAAGTTTCTTGAATTAGTGGTGAAACAGTTTGTAAAGCAAACATCAAATCCAGTTATCTTTGCCTTAATATTCAACACATTCTACAACCTGCATGACAAGGCAGCTATGCAGGAAAACCATGTTAAAGTCCTTTTTCTCGTCTTTGCTTATCGTCTATTTACATTCTACTTTTGACGGCGCTGCCTGAGAATATAATGCTGCTTGGCTGCAAACCAATTACCAGCAATGCACCGCCTGAAAGAACTATCAAAACAGTTCATACTTTCACCCTAAAATACCACAAGATGATTAATAACACAGTCAAGTCCCTACAGGTTGATTTTTTTTACGGTACTAAAACTGGCTGTCTAGACCTTGACGGATGTTCTCATTAGTATAAAAAGCTGCAGTATGCTTGAAAAAATACAAACAAACAAAAAAAAACAAAACAAAAAAATACATTGGCAGTGGAGAGCACATTATTTCTATAAAATGCAACACAGAAACACAAAGGTATGATCCCAAAGCTCTTGAGTTTGAACAAACCAGATATTTCTTTCAGCAGATCAAATATGGCTTTGGTCGCCTCCAGCTGCTCCCAGTTGATTTGGCTCTTCTGGCACTGGGTGTCCTCCACTCTTGGCAAAGTGCCCTGGTCCTTCACTTTGGCCTTGTTCCCCCCACCCGACATCTTGAAACATATCTTCTCTTTTTTATTTGACCTTGCGCCGAAATGACGCCACGACGGGCTTTCTGCATTCTCCCCCTGCAGTCCTCCATTCTGGCTGCAGTGTGGTGTGGATTCCAAGTACAGAGGGTCTTCATCACCCGTGCTTTTTGTAGAGACCAGAGACTCTTGAGACCTGGATCGGGTCAGTCCTTTGAAAATCATCTTAAAGTGAGAGGTTAAGGGATTATCAGAGTCCTCATTTTTGTCTTGGGAATGGTTCTCATTTTCAGACTGTGGGTCCTTCTCCGTTTCCGCTTCCTCGGGCAGTTCTGAGGGAGGATCACACTGGGAGATAACAATAGTTGGGACTGTGGCACCGGGAACATCACTCACAGTGGCGGCACCAGTGTTTTCTAAAGGCAAAGCTGTGGCTTCTGGATGTGGAGATGGCGTTATGATTTCTTTCGGGGCTTCTGTCTGGGGGCTAGAGTGCTGCAAAGGAAAACAAAACAATCAGGTTGTGACAGCTGAACCTGAGGCAACGGCCTTTATGGTGCAGCGGAAAACTCCAGCAACTAAAGCAATCCATATATACTGGCTCAGTAAGATTTTAAAATGAGTACTGTACAGTATGTGAAAATAGCTGCATAATATTTTCTGTGGCTCTGCGAGAACTTTTCTATAGCCTGAGAAACCCTAATGAAGTCACAGTGGTGTCAGCTTGAAACTTCATGATTTAACAGGAAGCCAATGCTGCAGAATTTAAAAATTGCATTATGGGAAATCTAGCCTGAGTGGTTTTTGGGGGTTGACTCACACTAATCAGGGTATCCTCAACCACAGGCGCTTACAACTTGAATCTTTTAGTGATTAGAATAAAAGTAAGAGGCTGCAAAAATCTAGTAACACAGAAAACTATTCTCCAACAAATTAACAAATCAAATAAAACAACTTATTTAAAACACATTACTTAGAATAAAAAACAAAAACGGCTGATGTCTTTAATGACCTCTTAATCCACAGAAAGAAATATGTGCACACAACCATGGCAAGTAAGTCAAAGCTAAACCAAAACAGACATGTGTTTACACTGGACAGTTAGAGTGATCGTTTTTCCATTTGCCTTTGTTCCCTCTGCATGAAGTTTATTCAAACTTGTCTGACCATCTCACTGTGTTTCTGCACCATAAGATAACTAGTAAGACCCAGGTCATAATAAACCACCATCATTCTTTAAGATGTCACCTTGAAGGAAAGCAGATGTGTGAAACTTCACCTCTTCTTCCTCGTGACCTGGAGTCAGGAAGTAAGCCAAGCCGCTCAGAAGGCCCCACACGCCTCCATAATGTTCCTCCTCATTCAGCAGTTTGTCAAGAGGACAAAGGAACTGAAAAACCGGTTGAGTGTGGCCAATCAGATTATCAGACACCAATTCCTGGAAAAGAAAATGACAAAATATTGAGTCATGAAGATTTTTAACTATCAGTTTTTAAATCTCTTTTATTTATGATGTTTTTCACCTGCAGGAAGTGCTCCACTGATACTCGGGCATTTTCTATGACCTCATCGTTGACTTCCGACTCCTCCAGCACCAGGATCGTAGGCAGGCTGGTCGAATCCTGGAAAAAAAAAAAAAAATCAATGTTTTATGACTAGAAAAGACCTACAAGAACTAACAGTGCTTGGTCAATCCAGTCGTTTTTGACCTCTGGCAAAGGTTTTAAAACGGTGCCCCATATGATCATATTTTGCGGTACACATTCCACTGAATTCCAGACTTGTGACACAAAAGCTGTGGTTTGTTTTCGCAACAATGCTTCCCCCTGGCTCAAGACAGACAGAAAGCAATAAACACAGCTCTTTACACTGAAGTCAAGGAAAACGTCTCACGACCAGAATGTCCTCTCTCGCTTAGAGCATGTCATCATATCTATTTGTAGAAAGTCATCTGTTAAATTGTCCAGTAGACATTCATAACACTGGACTAAATGATTATGGTTCCTCGCAGGGAATTTGTTATTATCATCTGTTCTTCCCATACATCACTCAGCATTTTAATTCCGGGAGAAATTTGCGTTGTGTTAGTCTCAATCTCTGTAGAGCTCTCTCCCCCTCTAAATATGAGCATGTCGTTCATATATTAAAACATCAATGGTGGCATTTCTGTAACAATCTCATAAAGCAGACAAATTCGTGGAAAAGCCTCATGGCGAACGTAAGCTGGAAATGTGTGAATGTATTTCCAAACAATAAGTCGCTCATCTAGTTCATGTAAACCATCTGGTACATGAAACTTTAACTCTGTCATAAACACGGGCCACACCCTAAGTCCTCCTGTTCTACTGCATTAAAGGATAGTTTCACTTTTCAAACAATCCTCATGTGTCCATACAATTGTCCAACAATTACACTGACCACAGTTCCTGTACTGTGTAAAACTATGTTCCAAAGGTTGGCTGGAGGTAACGAGGCTGCGACCATCCCAGTCAGAAAAATAGCTGAGATAAGCTCCAACACCCCCCCACTCTGTAAAACTAATCAGAATTATGATCATGTGACTATTCTGGGATAGTCTCCTTTCTGTGTCATTGTGGCTCAGTTTGCTATTTTGCAACTTTCCCATTAAGTCAATGATTCACACTTTTTTCAATTTCACAATATTACCGAAAAGATGTAGTCCTCTTCACACCAATGAAGTTTAGTTTGGTCAAAAGCAGGCGGTGGAAAGCCAATTACAAGCTGGCCTAATTAAGCATGACATGTTTTTTCCACTTTTAGAAAATATCCAAATAAATAACAAAAAGGTTTAAATTCTTTATTAGTGTGCTGTAATTAAAAGAGTGCATAGAAGAAAACATGCCTTTTACCTGCCATCTGTTGCGGAAGTATATAACGTCCATGTAGGTCTTCTTGATGTCCCACTGTAGGTTCTCAGGGCTGTCCTTCTCCTCCAGGTGAACAGTGAAGACCAGCTCCTCATCCTCCCAGCTGGCCTACAACACAGTTGACTCCTGTTCTAATTCATGCTCAAACATTAACATACCATCCAAGGACAAGCTTTTACAGAGCCTCAGCGGACAGATAACAAGCCTCCGGGACATTCCAGGCTGTCACTGATATTTATAACTCACATGAGGGATGCTGACAGCCCAGCGGCCAACGCGCCACATCTCATACGACAACTTGAATTCCATCATGTCCTCTTGGACGGTTGTCAGGTAGTTCTCCAGATCACTGTCCTCCTAATGGTGTTTGGCCAAAAAGCAACAATGAATCTGTCAGATTTAGCAAAAGTGTCCTCTACAGCCTTGATCTATATCGTCATCTGCAGCAGCAGACTCACCCCTTCTGAGTCCTGCTGGCTGTGAAGGGAGCCCTCTTTGCTACTGACGTCGTCCTCGATGGACACGTCTCCCTGGATCGACATGATCCTCATCACCAGCTCCTGCTCCACCTTCTTCATCTTCTTTTTCTTGGCCTTCTTGGACTTCACCTTGTCCACAAATTTTGACCATCCTTCTTTTAACTTGTTACCTGAAAATTACAGCAAACCCAGAGAGACCCAACAAACCATCAGTATTTCAACTCCTTCAACTGTTTACTCTGCACAACATAATGCTAAGACACCATTTCCCTTCCAGATACACTGAGTATTGTACATGGAGAGAAAAAAAAAGTATACACAGACTCTGATCTTCACCGTAACAACTATTTGTCTGTAAACCTGCTTTTGTTTCCTGCATGACAAGTAAATGTAGCAACTTTTGTGAATCATCATACTTAGAAATATGAAATATTATTCACCACATTTCATTAGGTATGTACGCAGTGTAAGCTTGATTAGAAACTTTGAACAGGATTGCCTAACAATGAATAAATACCCCCATCAGACTTGAATAATTCTCACAGAGTATAACAAATGGTTGTGCTTTCTTCTGGATTTATGATGTGATCATTAAAGAAAACACTCATATTCATCATATCACAGGATTCATTATTGTGGCATAATCAATTCTTATTCAGTCGCCATTACTTATGGATTGTTTGCAGTACAAAAGAGATAAGAGATTCTTGAAGACAGCACAGAAATGATTTGGCATTCAGCTTGCTGTTTGTGTAATTAGCTGTTTGGACAGACAAACAAAAGAAACAGGGGATTAATTATGCACTAAAAGGCACGCTGGTTAAGAAAATGATAATGCTGCTTAGCTGACAACAGATTGCTATTAATCAAACTGTTACAAACTGTAAGCACGGCCGTCTATTCCCTCACACCCCCACAAACTACTCCGTCTGGTTATCTCAAGACTTCCTCCTCCTCTAATCTTCTCTGACTCCTAACTGGAAACCTGGCTCGAAATCCCATGCACGGCTACAACAGGTTAAATAATCACACAGCTTAGAATTAAACAAGCCTTTTGATTGAAACAGCTCAGGTACTAGTCACACCTTTTCTTTTGGATTTGATTCTGGTGCTGGTTGAAATCCCTGCTCCCTCCAAGCTCCTAGAAATTTAAAAACACACAACAAAAGCAGGTCACTTCCAATTTCAGACACAGACGGAGACTCTTGCGGCCATTGCTCACTATGTTTAGGTCAAGCCAGCTGGGTGGAAAAAAAAAAAGGAAAGATGACAGCCACTCACACTTCGCCGCCCTCGCCTTCGCCCTCCTGTGAAGCCAGGGAGGCTTGATCCAGGTCTGATCCGGAAAGCTCTTCCGCAGAGCCTTTGGGGGTCACGCTGTCGAGCTGGCTCACCACCAGCTGGTTCAGGTTGTCTGGGTCGGACAGCCATGTCACTAACAGGCCCAAACCTGAGGAAAATAGTCATCACGCTTAATACCACATTTTCTGGACAATGTTTACATCTGCAATCTTATTCAACTGTAATGAGTCATGCTTTTAAATAATCTCATTACACCTGCAGCCCGTAATAATAGCTTCACTAACTGATTGTTTCAAATGGAATAGTTTGACATTTTCTAAAATATTTCATTTCATATTATCAAGGTTGATAAGTGCAATTGGTAAGATAAGTACAAGTACTAGGCAAAATCTGCATTATCATTTTCACTATACAGTTACAGGCCTGCATAATTTTCCAACTTATTGCAAACGCTCAATTGTGCACTTATTAACAAAACTACATTACAAACTGTAACAATCTAAATGCATAATTGCAAAAACCCACAGCTCAGCAAGACTCCCAGCAGATAAGACTTTTTTGTCTGTTACTAAAAATGACAAAACCCTGAAGGGGATTGGCAAATCACTGAAGAAAGCACCTTTTTATGCTGCCCAAAATTCATGTCCTAAGCTCTATAATGCCACAGACAATAAGGGAGTACATACATTTCACACTTGTGAAAGAAGTCATGGGAGGCTTAGCCCTTATGTAAGAGTGCATCTCTGCAGAGAGAGAATTTAAGGCTGTCTTACCCTTTAAGGCAACGGTCTCATTTAAGGCACAGCGGTTGACTTCTTGGCCCCAGAGAGTTTTGGGAAAAAGGTTACGTACCAGAGCATCAGAAAACTCTCGGAGAACAGCAATCTCCGTTTCTCTGGAATTGAACAAGAGCTCTCTGAAACAGAGAGAGAGAGAGACAGAGATGGTGATTCCTGCACTAGATCATAGATGTTTATCACCACATATCTCTATAATCTGAATCTTAATCTAATATGTAGCACTCTTCAAACACCATTTAGCATAAGAACAATCATCAAGATGTCACTGCAGGTATGATCTTGTAAAACAGAAGTAAATTATTCATAGGTGATAAAAAAAATGGAGGTGGTTTATATAGCTCAGACACATTACTGAGTGCAAAGAGTAACCACAGCTGCGTGAACTGTGAATCATTTTAAGAGAAAGTAGGTGTAAAGTCTCACCTGTCAGGCTGCTTCGCATTATGCAAGTGCTGGGTCAAAATACGAATGGAGCCCACAACCGCCTGGCACACATCAAAGTTTCTGGCTCTCTCAATGATCCGGTCGATTACAAAGTCGACTTCCCTGCTGAGCACCTGGTGCAAAGGTTGGCGCTCGAGCGGCTCGGGAACGTCGTACCAAGGCAGGACCAGCTGAGCGTAGGCGCACTCAAACACTGCAGAGTAGTCACAAAGGAAATTCACATTAACACCAAACACCCACTCCCACCTACCGAGCATCAAGGACTGCAGGGACTTTAAAGCCCGTTTGATGAAATTCAGACTTTTAAAAAAACTTCTGAACTCCTTCTTAGCTCAAAAACTCCAAATTATCCATGACAAGACTTCCCTCTGAACGCGAGGAGTTGGCGGCGAGAAGAAGGCCTATTTGTCGCTGAACACGCAGAGCATGTTTTATTTACAGCAACGCAACTCAATTCATGCAGAAAAAAGCTGTGAGTTAAACATGCTGATGGGAGGCTTTCGCATAGTATTTATGTCTGTCGACCTTAAAACGTGTTTTTCAAGGATTCTTTAAAAACAGCGAGATATTAATTTATGAAAATGCACCAATAACTAGTTTGAATAAAATCCCTACACGTGTACATCTAACATTTTTCTGCCATACTTGTGTATATAAATAATAAAATAATATATTTTCACCTTATAACTGCTCTAAAATAATATTTTGCATGATTAGGGCTTAATATTTGTACAATCTTATGGAATACTGCGTCATTCTTTGATACATTTTGGGTCCCTGGCAGCTTCACACTTTGTTAAATTGACAAAACAAGAAGTCACACTTATAGTTTAGTTGGTGCTGAAAAAAAAAAACTGTTTCATAAGGTGCTGAACAAAGAAGAAAATTTCTGCAGAGGAAAAAAAACTGACCAAAATCACCCTGGACTCCAGATGGTTAACAGCTCATGCATGAGAATATGAGTGCTAAATTTAGGACAGAATGAAATACATGCTTTCAGGGCCAAAACAAATGTGTTTTATGTTTCTCAAGTTTTTAAGAGTTGAACTTTGCGAAAATCTAAATGTAGCAAGCACTTTTACTCACAAAGAAACTGGGTACATTCAGTGCTGTGATATCAATCCGACGGCTGCACAACAAATTCAATGAACACAAAGCAAACATGATGATAATGAAGCACAAACACCACATATCTCGTTTCCTGTTCAACACATTGCAGACATACACAACCCATCCATGGAGAGGGTGTGTTTTTCATCTTTTTCTCTCGCTGAAGCCCCTCCTCGCCTCATGTAACATGAGCCCCAGCTGCAGATGTGCCCATGCAAAACTGTCCTTTTCAACTGTTTCAAGTCAAAACAGATACGAACTTGCTGACAAAACACCCAGAAGTCAAGAGCAGAACCTTGATTTCTTTTTTTTCCACATGCATGTACAACTGTTACTATCATGCAAAGATAAACATGTTTTTAAAGTAAAACAACCAAACAAAAAAAGGCCTCACCAAGCTGCAGTGACCTCTTCACATGTGGACACTCAGACTCCAGAGGTTCCCCCTGATCTCCGCTTCCTCCATCGATCAAATCACCAAACAAGTCACCAGTTTCCTGGAAAACACAAGAGCACAGAAAAAACACTCTTAGAGCCGAGCAGGGGTCACACTGAGCGATGTGATGAGTGAAAACAAGTTTTTCCAGGCCTCGGGCTATGAATGATAACACTTCAATATTTGACTCGTTTTACTCTCCCAGCTCAGGAGAAACCTGGAAAACAAGTTCGATCACTTACTTAAACTTTGATAAGGATCTTAAAGACGACGTCAGCGGACTCATGGATACATATATGCAGAGTCTGTCTGACAGGCGGTTAAATATGATCCATACTGAGCTCATTAAAGCTGATGTGCTCGTACACTTTCCCGCATTAAAAGTCATACAGTGAAGCAAATTAAACTGAGCCTGTATTTACTACCTGGAGGGGGTTTTCCTTCGGCTCCTCGTCGGTCTGAGTGCTGCTCTCTCTCCCGGTGTTTCCGAGCAGCAGCGGAGCAGAAAAACAAAAGAGGAAACAGATGAAGTACTGCGTGAGCGTGCGGCCGCAGTCTGATAGATACCACACCAGGCCGAGGCCGATGGCGATGGAGAGGCGCCACAGATACATGCTGTGTGTGTGAGAGAGAGAGTGTGTGTGTGTGTGTGTGTGTGTGTGTGTGTCCGCCTCACTGAGCGCTCCCTCCGCTTTCTCTGCGCCCTCTGGGCCGGTGTGTGCTGCGCGGAGCCCCGGCGGGTCGGTCCGCCCGCATCTTTCGACGCCGTGAGGGGAGAGAGAGAGAAAGAGAGAGACGCTGTTTCCTCCAAACACGAAGAAGTGAAAGCGGCGAAGCGAAGTTTATGAAGCTGCTGGCTGCTCCGCTGTGATTGGCTGCGGGCGGCGCGCGCGTGTCTGTTGTTGCTTATGACGTGGGGCCATCTACAGGTTACAGCTTTACCTGACAGCCTGTCCGTCCGTCTGTCTGTAGGCTGGTGACAAATTAAAGGGGGGTCTGAATGCTTTATTTAGGCTCATTTGTCCGCCAAAGAGAGAGACAGAAATCAATACTGATCAATACTGATAAATACCTTCATCCTGATGATAGGGTCTGTTCCAGGATGACACAGAGCACCAGGCCTCACTGACTGGTTTGATGAGGATGAAAATGATATGAATCTGTGGCCTTCAAAGCCACCAGATTTCAACCTAAAAGAACATCTGAGGGCGTCATCAAAAATGAGGACACGACTTTTGGAAGAATGGTATCCATCCCTCCAGAAGAGTTCAGAGACTTGGAGACTCAATGTCAAGGAGCTCTGAAGCTGGCAGCATGTGGTGGTCCATCTGCTTTCCTCTCTCCAGTTTGACTCACCAAAGTACAACTGTATCATGGTCATCATCAGCAGCAGAAAAAAGATTTAAAAGTCTATAGTTATTCAGTTCATGATGATTTACTTCATCACCCTTCACCACTGGGGAAATGATTAAAAATAATAAATAAACAAACAAATGAATAAATACCCTAGATGCAATGTATTAAATTGAAACAGTTTTAATGATGATGATTTTGGCACAAAGCCCCTTTCTGCCTTCTAAATTATACAAACTCTGACGATGATGTAACAGTGATGAAAAGTACAAAGTAGTTGCTGAAGCTATTTGGTAAAATATGCACTGGCTCTAAATCTGATTGTCCCTGTCATGTGTTCTGAATTAATCTGAGGTAGAGGTGGACAGTTACAAACCACGAGGTGGCGCTAACACTGCTCTTCAACTAAACACAGAGTAGAACTGATTCCAAACAGATGAAGCCAAAGAACATAATGATAGGGTTTGATCCGATTATTATCACTATTAGCCCTGTCTAACATATCACAGTAAGATATGATGAACATATTATTCTCTGCTAAATTGAACAACATGTAGTTAAGCAAATCCAAACGTCCAAAAACAAATGTCCAGAGGGGAGAAAATAATGAGTAAACACATTAAGAGTACAGTAAATAAACTCTAGAAATAACCCAGCAGCTATTTTCATGCCTGAGGCAAAAACCTTCAAACTAAAGACAGATATTTAGTGGTTGAAAATTCAAAATAAAATGTTTATCAGGATGGTTTGTCTACTAACAAAGCTGTAATATAATCGGCGCATGCTCTATGCAACATGTCATGTTTATGGAGGGATTGACTTTAATGCCTGAGTATCTTAAATCACTCTGCTGTTAAACTGCACCATTTATTTATTAATAAGTCATCTCAATGTGTGTGGTTTTTTTCCTTGTGAGTAGAAAACATTAAGGTCATGACCCCATGGAGCTGTGACGTAATTCAGTCCAACAGCTGAAATTACGCAACAGGCGGCTTGACAGAAGGCTTTTAGTGTGAAGCTCCAGTGATCCGTAGACCGCCATGTGGGCACAACGACGATCAGGTCCCTTTTAATAGTGGGTCACAACACAGGTGGAATGTAACTGAGTACATTTACTCAAGAATGTTTGAGGGACCTGGACTTTACTTGAGTATTTACATTATGCTGCTTCATTTTACTTCACTCCAAATTATGAGAGAAATATTGTATTTATGTCACCACATTGTTTTAAAGTAGTTACAAATCACTATTTTACACATAAAACACACAATAAGCTCATGAAATATGCTGAATTGTTACAAATAAAACTACCAAAAACTGTATTAAAGTTCAAACTAGCTCCACTGCGACCACTTAAACAGTAAAATGTGACACACATATTAATGCATCAGTAATGTTTTTCTACCGATACTAATTTCTTTATAATTATTTTTTATACCTTAAGTATCTAAAGTATGCCACTAATAATACTTTAATAATACTAGTTTTAATGATGTAATTGTAGCACTACCACTGTGTAGAAATACTGAAATAAATCATTAGGCCACAGGACCTCAATGTCAAACATAGAGGACTTACAGCAGATGTATCTATCTTTAATATTGGTGCATATAATGTTGGGGAAGTGCTATATTTATAGCATTTGAAATAAAAAAATAAATTGGAAATTTTTCACCATGTTATTTTGAAAATAAACCCCTATAATCCCTAACCTGGATTTTTGAGATGTATGTGCCCTTTTCAGTCAGTGTGTCACACAGTTATCTGAAGGTTTCCATGGGGAAATTCAGATTTATTTATACATTTTAAAATGGTGAAACCACAGTGAATCAGAAGCTCAAAACTTTGTACATATGGAACATTGTTCTTGGAAATGAATGTCTCTAAATTTAATCATCAAAATTAAGGCAAAAGTACATTCAGAATGACTCTGGCCTAAGAGAAAGTCAGTAACACTTGTTACCTCGATTTGACCTCAAGAAGGCACGCCGTATCTAAAGCCACAGATAGACAGTGTGTAAATGGCTGTGATCCTTTTTGCCTCTGGTCCACTAATCCCTGTTAAAAGTTGTAATAGAGCAGCTTGTTGAATGGAGGATTAACCATGTGCTACCTGCTGAGAGGGGCTTTTGGAGATGGAGCGGTCAAAACAGTATTAAAACTGATTTCCTTAGGCTAGCGGTCACGTCCAAGACTTTCTGAATCACTGAGAGGAGATTAGACTATGCCCAGCTGAGTAAATCATGTAATCTGATAGTGTTGCTAAAATGAGGCTACGTCCTCCACTAAAGATCAGTCTGGGTTCAGCATCCAAGACGCAGCGATTGTGTCTACATACTACTTCACAGCATGAACACATTCATCTCATTGTGTAAAGTATCAGCTTCAGATATACACATCGTCTGCAACTGGCTCAGGGTTGTAGGTGGTAACTCTGAATATAATGAGAAAGACATTCATTTGTTTTTATTGATAAGAGGTTATTTTAGAAGTCAATGATTTTGGAAGCTTCATATTATTCAAGTGAAGAGTCACGTGGGAAACATACAGAGACAGACTAGACAGAGACATCTCCAAAGGCACAATTAAACTGTTGATGAACTGCAAGTGAAAAATGGTTCAAAGTTGGACTAATATTTTAGACAGTATTATAACTTATTCTTACAGACGCCAATTCTGTGGTCATACTTTCAATAAGAGTAATTACAGCTGAATACCAGGGAGGATTTCTGTGATGTTAAAAGCCCGCCGCAGACAGGGAACTTGATTTTTATTGCCATTACACATTTTTTCAAAGTCACTGCTAATAAGAATTTCAGATCACATATGTCAAATTGCTTCTTAATTGAAACAGCGTATCATTTTTAAAAAAAAAATGGATAGATAATGTTCCCTGGGGGCAGCAGCTCTTTAATTGGGCAATGAAAGTGGCTGAAGACTGATCAAAGCTGCCAAGCGGCCCTGTGACCTCATAGCCAGCGTGCAGTTCATAATATAAAGTGACAGTGTATTGCTGGGATGTTGCTGCACCCAAGTCCAAATAATTTAAACGTTCACCACTATAGGAGAGTCAATATAATGGCAGCACTGGAACAAAAATGATGATCTGCTATTGCAAAAAGGCCAGTATCCACCCTGGTTAGATGCCAAGAAGTACACTATGTCCCTGTGCAGGCTACAATCATGTGCTTCTTTATAGATGGAAAGATCATGTATCAGGGTGACTTATAACACCCTTTAAAATACCCATCAACACCACCCTAAAAAACAACTATGAACCTTTCTCTGTGCCTTTTGCCTCTTGGCTGTAGTACAGTGTTGTGACTTTATACACTTTAATTGGCAGATATCAAGAAATCATGAGAGTAAAGAGCTGGAACAGGCGTGTCATACTGGCGAGTGGCTCAAGGTTAAAATCCTCAGTCACACCAGTTGGAGCCAGACGAGGCTTGGCAGGAGACAAAAGTATATTTAGATGAGTGAATTAATCCACCTTGCTTAAGGTAACCCCACAATTTTTCTACAGGAAATCTCTTTGCAAATGCTCTGCTGAACTATCAATATATATATATATATAAAAAAAATAAAAAAAAAACATACTGTTAAAGCTCCTGACTTCCTGCCTATCACTTTTCTGCATGCATGCCTCAGTTGAAATATTGTCAGCGGGTCAACTCTCTCAGCTGATTTTGGCTGGCCCCCAAACACAACCTGGGAGGCTTCTGCAGCTCTAAGCTTACATATCACACAAGAAGCCTGCCAAATGGCTTCCTGAAGCAGCACGACTGAGGACGTGAGCTGCCAGGTCACACTCTGTCTGTAATGATACCCCTTCGTACATTTCATTTCAGAAACAGGCAGGAGATTCACTCTGTAGGTTGCGTTTATTTGTATTTTTTCCTCATAAGGTTCCTGTATTCAGGGAATGACATTCTGGTGAGGGGCAGAACAAAAGAGACAAAAGCATGGGCCAAGAGAAGAGTGCATAACAGATTCCCCCAGTTACAACTAGTAGAAAATACTAGTTGGTCCCTATAAATACAGCGTGGCATTTAAGTCTTTCCAAATGTACAAGATATGTTACAGTTAAACTTCACAACATGAACAGTGGACATACAAAAACACCTTAGATGACTTTCTTAAGCTCATCATACAAGACAAGCACAAAGGCACCACCCATCCCTCTGAGCACGTTAGACCAGGCTCCTTTGAAGAAAGCCTTGGAGCCCTCATCACGGGCAATCTTCCTCCAGCAGTCAATGGTTCCGCTGTACATGATGTCGGCTGGGGGGGGGGCGGAATTATAAAAAGTCACACCTTTGCAGTCGAAAAAAACGAAGTTATACGTTGGATATATTAAGTTTATTACCTCCTTTGCGTCCAGACTGCATCATCATCCGACGACGGACGGTGTCGAAGGGGTAGGACACAAGGCCAGCGACTGCAGTCACAGACTGAGCAATCATCCAGCTGACAACAATGTGTGTGTTCTTGGGGTCTGGTAGCATGCCTGTAGGAAAAATGTGAATCATGGAGAGTGAGTTAAAGTCTCAAAGACTAGAAAGTCTGCTGAGAAGAGATACATCTTTGATCATGAAAACTCACCCTTTGCGGTGTCATAGACACCAAAGTAAGCGGCTCTGTAGATGATGATGCCCTGCACTGAGACGCTGAAGCCCTGGTACAGTCCCTTGATGCCATCAGACTTGGAGATTTTCACCAAGCAGTCACCGAGGCCCTTGAACTCGCGTTCTTTTCCAGCTTTGCCGACATCGGCGGCCAGACGTGTTCTGGCGAAGTCGAGGGGGTACACGAAACAGAGTGATGTGGCTCCAGCGGCGCCACCTGATGCCAGGTTACCTGCAAAGTATCTCCAGAACTGCTTGTGCTTGTCCACGCCGTCGAGGAAAATCTTCTTGTACTTGTCCTTGAAAGCAAAGTTGAGGGCCTGAGTGGGGAAGTATCGGATGACGTTGGCCAGGTTTCCCCTCCAGAACGAGAGGAAGCCCTGCTCTTTGGGGATGCGGACGACACAGTCGACAATGCCCTTGTACTGCTTGTCAGCTGTAATCTGTTTGCTGGCATGTTGTACCTGTAATCAAAGCAGAGACATAGCAGTACATTAACCCAATGAAGGAGGATCTACCTTTAACCCATTAACTTTATAACACGAACACTCTGGGAGGACAGATTCCAGTCATACGTCTGTCTGACGGACACATTGCCATGTGCCAGAGTACTACTCTGATGGCTTCTATTCAACAATTCACGGCCACACCTCCTCCTGTTACTGCTGCTGAGCCCAGGCCCAATGCAGCACTGGAGTGCCATGGCGCAAACCTTGCTCTGACCTTGATTGTTTGTTGTTGAGCCAAAACTTAAGACCGGTCATGGAAGATGAGCACTTTTGAACACCACAGTCATGGTCTACGGTCCTGTCTGCCTGCACAGAGCACGCAGTGGCTTTGCTTGGTAAGGCTGCAGCCTGCTGGCCAGTGCATTACGTAACAAGTCTGATGCGCCTGGATTGTGCTTATTTCTCAGCTGTGTCTGCAGCAGTGTGTGACAGGGCTGCTCTTATCCACTGAGTTCTTACCAAATGCAGCACTTTTACATCACTCTTATACACTACAGATCTCCCTGTTTTGCGTTGCAGGACACGAGCAGGCGGCATCTAATTAAAATCTAGTCTAATTAAAGTTGTCAGAAACGAGGATGACACTCACCTGGAGGAGAAGCTTGACTCTCTCAATGGGGGCTACAGCTGTTTTGGAGATGGCAGCGGCAATACCACCAGCCAAGAAATCCTTCGCAAAGGAAATAGCTTGCTCACTCATCTTCAGATGTTATCAGTCGCCTGCTGAGTCGGCGGGGTTTGCCTCTGGAGTTGAAATGGCCGACTCCAATGAAGAAGCGAGGGGATTTAAGGAGACTGAACGCGAGAAAAACCGTGAACTTCGACTCTCGCCTCTCATTGGTCGGCTCTAGGACTGTGAGGCGGGGCCACCTGATGTCCTCTAATTCAGATTTGGTGATCTGCCTCATCAGTCATGATACCACCAGCAGTGATCTGCCCAACAAGGAGGAAAGTTTAACTACCAACTAAGTTGTTTAGGTGTTTCGACACAGCTTCACTTCAAAGGAACTTTTAAAAGTTTTTAAAAGTTTTGGATCAAAGATGGATTGAGCTTGTGTCAAGTGTTACTTCTGAAGCAGTTAAGGACTGGAGGCGATGGTGGGTAAAGGTCATCCCATCTGTTAATGTCCTTTGGCTGTCACTCACTTTCCCACAGTATGGAGGAGGACATGATTGAATCAGCTGACTGATTCCACACAAGCCCTGCGTCAGCAGACTGATATTAAAGCAGACATGTGGAAATAGTATCAGAAACCAAAAACTGTCACCAGACATAATATTCATTTTACACAGTCATTATGCTGCATTTATACCATGTATCAATAAAAAACAATCCTGCACAGATGGAGGTAAGTTGTATCCTCCTGAGTCTGTCTAAGGTTCAGCAGTGGTTCAGACACTAAAGTGCACACCAACTGCATGTTGTAGTTCATCAGCACATTATGATGCATAACCGGCGAAATAGTTCCAAAACCTGATAAAGATTAAAATGGTTTCATTATCTATATTACATTTTTCTCCAGTGGAAGGGCAACATAGAGGACACTTTATCACGTTTTTTTTCCACTGAAAGGACACCTTACATTTTTTCCACTGGGACTGTACCCCATGATTGTACTTTATCATGTTTTATCTGTTGTAGTGACATTCAAGAACAAACCTTTGCCAGGAGTCCAAGGGACTGACTCCACCAGGGGTCTGAATGTTCGGACAACCAACATGATAAATAGATTATTTATATAATCTATCCATCCATCCATCCATCCATCCATCCATTTTCTATGCCTGCTTGTCCTGACACACAGGGGGTGCTGGAACTGTCATTGGGTGAAAGGTGCGGTACACCCTGGTCTAGATGCCATAGAAAGACAGACAAACCACTCGAACTCACAGCTAGGGGCAATTTGGATTGTCTTTGGATTGTGGGAGGAAGCTGTAGTACCCAGAGAGAAAACACGCAGGCACCGGGGGAACATGCAAATTCAACTGGTGGGATTGAACCCAGAACCCTCTTGCTGTGAGGCGAAAGTGCTAGACACTACACCACTAGGCCGTCCTATCTATATAACCAAGACTTATAAAAAACATAAAAGAAAAGAAAGAAGAATGAAAAAAATTTAATTCAAGCACATTTCTTCAATGACAATCCAGGTTAGCATTTTTACATGATTGTACATAACCCACTCAAACATACATCATTTTACATTTAATATACAGTAAAAATACAATCTATCGCACAGGTAGAGCAAAAGAGCATTGTGCTTTAGTTCAACAAACCATGGCACTATTTGATGTCACTGACACAATAACTGAAATGAATGAAAATAAATAGTTAATACTCAAAGGCACGTGATATTTGGTTAAAAAGAATCATGGAGAGATATTGTGAGTAAGTGAACAATTCATGACAAAATAATACTGTCAGATAATATAACAATGTTCTGAAAGAGGTAGACCGTTGCTGACAGGTAATAATGTAAATGTATGTAAAAGCCTTCAGTGAAGACATGAAACATGAATAATGTTTTGTAGTAACTACAGACACAAGCCTCTGAATAATTTAAGTCCGGCAAATATCTCATCAAGATGACAGGAAGTCAGAAGATCTCATGTGACGCTTCACCAGCGGTTTCCGATGGACGACTCCCCCGACCCAAAGTTCCTGTTTTTCAAGTAGCGTTTCAGCTCCTCCAGTTCGTGGGGCCCGAGGCTCTGGTCGACCCCAGGTGCAGGTTTGTAGCTCAGGGGTGAGATGATGTACCCATTGCGGTAAAGGCAGACTTGCTTGCACATCTCGAAGCAGATGTAGAGAAGGCCAAAATAGGGAATGATCTATGATGGAAAGACAAGAGGTTGGGAGACACAGATGAGTGTATTGCCATGTTTAAAAGCTTTGACCATTTATCCTCACAGAGAAGAAGAAAAGCCATCTACTTACGGGATAATTAAAAGCCTCCTTAATGTTCCTATTACTTGCTATGTTGCCTATTTCTTTCAGCTGCTCGTGACAAGGCCTTACATTTGTAAAACAACGTACAGCTACCATGACATTTGCAGCTGAAACAGGAGAGTGGGGCATGCTGTTCCACCGATGGACTTTGCTCACCTTGCTCGTGATATTCATGCTACGAATTACACACTGAGCATTGCTTTCTATGCCCCTCCCTCCACCGTGTCCTCACTTTGCCTTTTGGGTCACGGGTTACAATGCTTTCACTGCCACTGTCACTCACGCTCCTGAGCACATGCACTTATTTTAGTGCCCGGCACACAATAAAGTAGATGAGTACTCAGTCCATATGATTGATAGGAAGTACAATAAGGGAAATGAATACTTTGCTGAAAGTGTACCTTTATTGTGTTGGCAGTGAGGCCATTCCACAGTGAGAGGACACCCTTGGTCCTAACAACCTGTATGAAACAGTCAATCATGCCGCTGAAATGGACGTCCACACCACCATAATGGGGAAGACGGGCACTCTGCGCCTGAGAAAAAATTGAAAGTGAAAATGAATGGCAGTGAATCAGCGACGTGTCACTATGTATCACTAAAGTAATAACCAGAAAGGTCGAGTGAAGCATGGCATGAAAGATAGAACTTGCTGCTGTTTTGGCGAAGATGTAATTAAGTTATAAACATGTATATCAGCAGCTGACACTCTGATACCCCCTCAAATCTACTCATTTAATCCACTTCTCTTTCAGCTTTTATGGCAATTAACCTGCACAAATTGGCTAAATGTAAAAAAATTTTAAAGTAAATTAAGCAAAGCTATTACAAAACTGAATTTATGTCAATACAAACAGGCTATAAAAATAATTTTGTTATTTTGAGGTTAAAAAATAAGGGTTGGGGAGGTGAGGAGCTGCAGTATGAGGAAGCTCTAGGTAGAGACATATAATTGTGTTAACAGTATTTTAAAACTGACGAGACTCTTCCTGTGAGACTGTCACAATATGATGTTTCATTAACCACACGGACAGCTAAACAGGCTGACTGCCGTGTGACAGAGGACTTGTGTCTTTAGAGGTTTCCAGGCTCCCAAAGAGAATGGGGAACCATAAAGGTATTAGACTATTCAAACAGCTTCATTTGTAGAGGAAACATTAGGCTAGCACACGAGTTAAACAATACTTAGCTTAAATCATTACCCTAAGCTTCTGCAAACATCCACAGCGCCCTGTCCTCTATCCTCTGCCTGACTTTCAGTGTGTAACTCTGAGACGCAGACACCAGCTGAATCCCTAAATCAGACAATTATGTAACATTGTTCTTTACTGTAAGGTGACAGAGATGTGATGCACAAACAACTCTCTGCTTTCCTGCTGTCTGATAGCTACTGGCTATCTTTAGAGAACTTATCTATAGCTTGTGCAGACCTGGGACACATTCACATTCCCAGCTGCTGTTGAACCTTGTGGTAGCTAATAATAGGCCGATAAAACCGGATGTAGTATTCTGTCCTTTGCAGCGCCATTGTTCCCCATGTGTCCCTTCTAAGATGCAAAAGTAATCTCAGACGTCATTTATGGTGCTGACCGACTTTATTTCCTTTGATCAAATGTTTTTTTCTGCACCTATAACATACAGATTGACTCTATAAACCGCCATAGTTTAACCACCATAGTTTAAATCATTAAATCAGGTTAATTTGAAAAAAACTCACTACTCAG
The DNA here is from genome assembly GCA_028564955.1 of Terapon puta. NCBI lineage: Eukaryota > Metazoa > Chordata > Actinopteri > Centrarchiformes > Terapontidae > Terapon > Terapon puta. The sequence goes on along the minus strand of JAOXYL010000065.1, from coordinate 11,001,938 downwards.
AATATTTTGATTTGATTTTGATACAAGAATAGAAACTGTCCATGTCCCTAAACCCTGAGAGGAAGTAAGGCTAAGCTTTTAAATTAAATTAAGGTACACTCACACTGCCCCCTTATGGACTACAGGTGGTAGTACACATGCCTACAAGACCTAATATACTGTAAACTTGTTGTGTTTACAGCTATTTCAAGTTTATTTCAAGTAAGAAAGAATGACTAACAATATAAAATACACGAGAACAGTAATATTAATACATACATTAAGTAATTTATCACTATCTCAGTACAAACTAACTTCCCATTGATGTCTGAATAGTGTATTTATTAAATTGATTGCTTCCACCCTCTCACAAAATGCCCTTGTGTGACTTCTTCTTCTAAAAAAACAGCCTACAAACATGAAGTGAAGTGTTGGTGGTGAATTACCTGCATCTTCCTTTTTACAGTTTCAAAAGGGTAAGAGAGGGTTTGAGCCACTCCCACTGCAAGACAGCCGTTAATGAAGTTCTGGAGGGAACTGAAACGTGAAGGAGGCTCCTGCCAGAGTTTGTCTAAGTTCATGTAGACGGCATAGCACCCGACAGAAAAGGGAAAAGCACCTGCAGACATAGGAAAATGTACTCTTATAGTGAAATGTGTTTTTGATTGAATGATAGGTTGTGACAGGATGTGACAAGGCTCAAATGAGTCCGTTTAGCTGCATTCATATCTGATATCTTAACACCACCCATAAACTCTGTGAATTTCTCTCTGAGATTAATAAAGTATATATCTATCTAATTTTAAAATTTTGTATGAATATGCACACACACCCAAGAAAGACAGGGAGAAGCCCCTGTAGAGAGCCGACAGTCCTTCAGTCCTGTAGATCTTTGAGAGAGTGTAAGCCACGCCGATGTATGTGGGCTGTCTGCAGTTCTGAACAATGAGCCTAGTTTCTGCCACCTCCAGAGGGTACGTGGCCAGAGCGGCAACAACACCAGCCAGTCCACCAGCCAATATAGCTCTCCACTGGGAGATGAAGCCCAGTTCGTCCATGTGGAGGTGGACAATCCTGGAAGACAGAGGCGACATTAGTAACTGTACATATCATACTGTTTAGAAAATAAACAGTTCTCTCATTGTCTTGATTGTTTGGTGGCGTTATTTAATGTTTCATTCATCAGTCTTTTTATTTGGTTTCTAAATCTATTGTCTCTCTATCTGTCTTCCTCCCAGTCTGCCTCTTTGAAAACATATTGTCTTTGGTTCAATATAAATGTTGTGACGATTATAAGAACAGACTGAAAACAGAAGCCAGTAATGTTTCATAATCAAAATAATTAATGAAGGAAATAAAATTTACTGTTCTACCCTGTTTGATGTAATATGAATCTGGGCTGAAATCAATGATCATTCTCATGATCTCTTTATTAGTTAGTGATGTTTGTTTGACTGTTTAATCATTTAGTTTAAAGGATGCCAAAATTTCCCTCAGACCCCAAAATGATATCTCCAGAAAACTTATATTGTCTGACAAACTGTCCAAAACAAACAATTATTCAATTTGCATTGACAATATAAAACTGACAGATCCTCACATTTTTGTGAGCAGAAGATCAAGAACTCTTCATAAATAAGATTTAAATGATTAATTAATTATAAAAACTGTTGACGGGTTATTTCCTGACAACTGCGTAATTTATTAATTGACCAATTTTGAATGTCTGTGGTTCAGTAATTAATCAATTATTCAAACCCACATAAGTCAGTAATCAAAACTGCAGCCTTAACTGAATGTATGAATAAACATCTGCATTCTTAATGACATCTGCATCTTGTCCAACCTATAATAAATACATAGGTCAGGATTGCTCTTGCTTTAAGAAACACATGGCCGTGCGTGTGTGTGTGTATGTGTGTGACGAGGGGCTTGTCTCCGGGAACAGTATGTACAGTTCAGGGCAGCGGTTTTGTGGAGTCAGGATGCGGTGATGTTTATACACATACACACGTGTCCTGGGGCGTGACAGGTCACCTGTCGTCTGACTCACTACAATCTACACACAGCTCATACAGTATTTATGACTGCAGCCTGAAGGACTCATGTTTATGTTTCAGTCACGCTGCCGGACGCGCAGACGGTTTTGACCTTTAGTTACCCAACACGTTCGTGGTCGTAGCCTGTGCCCCGCGTTCAGCCTGACAGGCAACACTTCCTCCAATGAGAATTACAGATGCTGACGCCATCCCACGGCTGTCAAACTTCAGAAATAATCTATGAATAATCAATGTGTGTTGGGACAGTATATAAGTCGTATTTGCATTACTAATTCACTCATTGTTTTTGTTGTTTTGTTTTTTATTGACTGATCAATTATTTGATGAAATGTCAGATAACAGTCAGATAATAAGTCATGTTTTTACTTTTATTTTATCAGTTTACTATCACTGAACACAACAAATACTTTCGGGCATATTATGCAAATAATATAACATATGGTGGTTGGTTGTCAAAATGAAACATAAAACATTTAATAGTTATTAGAAAAATATTCGGGAACTATTGATAACTGCTCAATCATCCAGGCCATTTTACAAGAAAGAAACAGCTGAGCTGTGATGATCTATGTGACCCATAGTAAGCTAAATATCTTTGGGTTTTCAACAGTCTGTATTAAACAACACAGGTGAATATGTCATCTTGTGCTTTGAGGACTGCGATGGACTTATTATCTGGCGTTTAAAACCAAACTACAAATCCATAGTATTGGAAAAATAAACTACTGTCTGCTTTATAATATTGTCTCTCATATCTAATTTAGATTTCTAGTGTAATAATAATACTAATAATAAAAAAAGTAATTGCATCCGATCTTACTACTTACTATCTTTATACTTTTTAGACCGGCATATCGGGACAAATTCTGTGTATGTGAAATCACATACACAGCACTTCGGGTTGACTTAACCTTAATAAAACAGTCTCAGTGGATCTTCTATCATCTAGTAACTACAGCGCTGATTCACACAACCTAGCAGACAGCACTCAGGGCGACGAATTCTCCTGTCAATTTAAATATCGACTGAGCAGATGGAGCGCTCTGATTGGCTGAAAAACAGTAGGTGCGCCTCGAACGGTAAAACAGGAAGTACATCTTTAGCTGGATGCATGACTGTAAACAAACAGTTTAAACTGAACCATATACGCAATTTAACCCGTCAAAACAATAAAAAACAGCACACTGGTCTGTTATTCTTTTAATAAACGTGTGATTAAGTTATGACACGCTCTCTGCTGCTTTATTTTAAACAGCTGACCAAAAACCTGCTGATGTAGCTGACCGAGTTTGCTAAAGAACGATGACAACAACAGTGTTTTTTTAAACGTAAGCACAACATTAGACAGCACAAACAAAACACCAGATTCAGATGGCACTCACTTTTTATACGTTGCGAGGTGAACTGCGGTGTAAGGGAAGAGCCGCAGACAAGAGGCGAGGTTTCCTTTCCAAAAACCCCGAAGTCCTTCATGTTGGTGGACGAGCAGGAAACTCTGAAATAAGCCTCTCTTGCAGTGAAAAGTTCCCACCTGGCTCTTGATTTTGATCACCTCCAGGGGAGATGTGACGGTTTTGCTGAACACTCCGGCGAAACCGACGCACATGAAGCTCTGCGAGCCGGTCAGCCTGTTGTCCTTTTTCACCGAGGCCATCCCGACCTGGTCCGGCTGTCCGCGGTCCGCCTGCTGGGTTCAGGTCTGTCTCTCTGACGGACAGTGTGGGGTTTGTTTACGCAGGTTGGACATCTAAATATAGACTCCGATGAGGTGTTCGTTTCCTCCTGACCGAGCGGTGTAATGTGACAGAGCCGGAGGTGAGCTCACAGAGAGAGAGAGGGAGAGAGAGAGAGAGAGAGACTAGGGGGCGCTCCTGGACCTGGTTTAACTCCCTGACTTAGCATGTTGGTGTACGACAGATAAACGTGAAATACAAGAAAAGATGAGCAAGTGCTGCAAGATATTGGCATAAATTCAATCACATACACACACACACACACACACACACACACACACACACACACACACACGTCTTGGTGTGTTTTGCATAACACATTATATGATCATTAAATTGTTATGTTCTCTTTGTTTATATACATTGGACTGTATTCTCCTAGCCAATATTATATTTATAATTGAAAAATTCACACCCTTTATTAAGATAAAAGTAGCCATATTAGTTATTATATACCACTATACATATACTATTATGTATAGTTTCTTCTTTATCTTATTTTAGATTCTGTCCTGTTGCTATGCTATACATCACAATCAGGTTTATTGATAATTTCAAAAGTTTTCATATACAAGAAATCTGGCTAAATAATAATATTATAATCCTGTAAAATACCATCACACACAGGTAACTTAAGTAGATTTAATCAAGAGCTGTACTTGGAATGCAAGGCAATTGTACTTTTTTCCCCTGCAACTTCAAGTAAAGTGCAATTACCTCAAATAACACTTAAGTAAAATAGTCACAGTGCTTACACTTAAATGGTTGCTTTCTCATTACACATAAATCTGACAAGCACCCCAAAACCTGATTTATTTATACCTGAAGTATAATTAATTACTTTTAAAATTTTGGAAAATTGTGTTCAGTATTTTCTATGTGTAACAGTACAGTGAAACTAGTGCTGGATAAATTTTGAACAGGTTATTAACTGCTAGAAGTTTGTATTTACTTACATAGTTTTGTTTGACAATATACATCTATGCATTAATCCCTTTTTAACCTGTGACAAGATTTGTCTTGAAGGTCATAAATGCTCAAATGTATCTGTCATGTGGGTGCAGAGATAACAACGGAGGAAATGAAACTTCGAGTCAGTCATCTTTTATCTTTTTGTCACTCACTCACTTCCAGCAAGTAACAAACAAACAGTGACGTGGTTGAAGTTGTTGAATTGAATCATTCCTACCGACCTCTAGAGGGCCACACTGGGAACCACATATTTTAGGGACTAGTGGGTGGACTTTCCCCCCATAGGTGGCGCAATACTCCAACTTTTGATTTGCAACTAGCAGTAAACTCAGAATATCCTCCTCAAGTAGGAGCTTAGTTTGGGCAATCAATTGCTGAACTAAAAGTACAAGACTATATTGAAGGCTGAATGATCTCTGGAGAGGAAAAGCTTTTCTCTTTTCAGGGGCTCTGGTCAAAATGGTAATAAATTACCTCCTTATGGAGATGTAATTGAACCCAATTTTCTGTCGTGCTGGTGATGATAGAGGTTTGGTTAAAAGCACTGATGTAATATTTTAATGTAATATCCCCCTTTGTTTTATTTAAACATCTGCTGTAATAATGTCAGCATGTTTCTGCACAAGCCAGTTAAATTCTTCATTTTTTATTGTAAGAAGATGAATCAGGTCTAATTTACTGTATGAGTGTATTCATCAGCAGGGATTTGTTGTCACTGTCTTGTTTCAGCACCATGTTAGTTTTTTCCTTGTCTTAGGCTGCCAGGAGCACCTCCCTCCCCTGCTGGGCTGACAACCTGCAAGGAGCCCACGTTTTTGTCTGCGGCTGGACCACTTGGCTCCTTCACAAAGACTCTCTGGAATAACAGAGCCAACCAGAGGAAATGACAGCCTGATCACAAGTGGCTTCCCTTACACTCCCCCACTGGCTGCCTACCGGGGGAGGAATAGGGTGTGTCTCTGTGTGTGTGAATGAGATTCTGCCTTTCACCTCAGAAAAGTCAAAAACCAATTTTGATGCAGTGGACATAATTGGTGTGAAAGTTAAACAGTAAATGCTGCCTGAGATTTGCAGACACTGAAGTCATAGTTCAAAGTAGCTCTTCAAGCAACAAGACTGCTATTTTAAAGTTTATGTTTTTCAATAATATTACAAGGAAGTCAATACTATGACAGCCAGGATAACATCTATACACCTATAGTAATTTACTTCAACTGTGCTTCAACTACCCACTTTGAAAATACTTTGATCTCACTTGTTGTATGTGTGTGGTTTGTAATGCATGAGATTCTGTGATTCCTGTCTTCAAAGAAGTGGTGTGATAAGTGGTGACTTGTGCTGTATCTTATCAATTAATGCTTCAGCAGTCAAAACAGAAATCCCACCAAGACTCTGCTGCCACTCTGTCTCCTCTGCTGTCCTTCCTCTGCCCCTCACATTGCCCCTACCCACCAGTTTTTGTATAGAATACACATAGAGCACTGCTCTCTTCCTGTATGTATAACCCCCCTCCCAAATGAGTACTTCCTCCATACAGCAGAGGAGTGCGGGAGCAGCCTGCGTGCCTTTGTGTCTCTGGGACTGGCACGTAGCAGTAGGTGTAGGCTGGCTGAGGCATTGTCATTCCCTGGATGTCATGCGCAAGTCAACCCTTGATCTCCCACTTTGAAGTGCATTGCTGGAGGACCCGAGAGAGCGCGGCCCTGAGCTCAGTCGGCAGCAGAGGGCGCCCGATACCAGGGAGGCTGTGCCGAGGCCCCGGGGTCGCTGTCATCCTCACAGACTGGTGCAATAAAATTCTCACCTCATTATCTGAGACAGTCACATCACAGGCTTGTGTTGGCAGGGGAGGGGAAAGGGAAGAAAGGGTGGAGGTGGGGGTGGGGGAAGTGGGGACAGGCTGGGGTGGGTGACACCAAAGTCTGTCTGTATGTGAGTGTGTCCTCTTTTAAAGAGTGGGGGGTGTATTGGTGAGAAAGATCAGGCATAAGTGCATTTCACTGTAGCACTATGTTGACACCTCTGGCAGCAAAGCTGAGGACAAACTGCCGCACTCCCCGGCTCACTTAACAGGAACCGGAGACTTGTTATGCGTAGGAGCCTTATTTTTAATGAATGGTCTCTGTGATGGGTTAAACTGTGAAAGATTGTCAGGGTTTGTTAGGAATAGTGAATGCAACTTTGCACCTAATTACTGGGAACAGCCTTTAATATAACAAACAGAGCAACTACTATTATCTCACCAGTAAATGTGCTTAAATTCAGTTTATGAAGTGTTAAATCTGTGGTTAGTGTGTATGCTTAAGGAGTTTATCAGGGGATTTCAGGTGGTGATGCAAGGATTGTGGGATTACCATTAATGATTTTTTCAACTGATTGGTGCATTTTGTATTTTTTTGTTAAAACTGTGTGGATTACAAGAAACCCTATGTACACGTGTCAATAAAAATCAGAGTACATCTCAATAAAAAATTTAAAGCCAGTTTAATTAGGGATTTGTGCAAAAATGTCATAATGTTTTGTATGACTTCAATTTACCTTGCAAAAACTTAACAAGGGTTGATGCATTAACTAGTTTGTCAGGATGACCAGGAGGGCCATTGTCTATGAGGATGCAGGGGAAAACTCCTGGCAGCTGGTGCCCCCTTATCTTCCCATGTACAGCCAATAAATCAATATCAAATCTAAGGAACAGGAAGCCAGATGGCCTTTCCACAACCCACGAGGCCAGGGCACTCTCAGGGTCTCCTTGGCTACTGTACCACCGGTACATGCAGCAGTCCTTTGAAGACATACACATTCAACGAGGGCCTCAATGAATGACTAAAGGGAACAAATAAGCTGTTACGACTCAGCTCAAATCAGTGTTTGTGTTTCCATCCACATCAAAGGCCACAGTCTGTTTGATATGCAGCCCCCCACACCTTGATCCAAGCCATGTACAGGTAGAGGGGAGGAGCAGTCCATTGAGAAGAGAGAGGGGTCATGTGGTTGCTTTTCTCAACTCTGGCTCGAGGGTAGTTGACCCAGACGAAGGGTCTGGTGGTGTCTCTTGTTCCCCAGGGAGCTATTGCCCCTTAGACCCATCACTAGACACATTATTTATTAGGTGGCCTATTGATTACTTGCTTTTAAGGAATATTCACAGGAATTTGAAGTTGCATTTACAAAATAGGGAATGCCTTACATTTAAATATTAAATTAAAAGTAACATTAACTATAAAGACAGTAGCAAGGCAGAGTTGTTACGCGACTGAGGGCTGGTCAGTGAGGTCAGTTACCTAAATATGTCGCGCCAGACTCATCTTGATTTCTGTGTAGGCCAGGGGTCAGGTTAAACAGTAGTTTGATTGAATGGCTGTTCGCAGGCCAGTGTGAAATGCCAGCTCTATTGCAATGTGAGAGTGGGAAAGAGGGGGTTTCTGTGGCCTTTGTGTGGCCGCGGTCTTAGAGCACGGACCCCATTGTTAGAGGCTGACCAGCCAGCCCCTCAGACTCTCCTTTGCCCTGCTTTGTCTCGAGCAGCGTGACCATTTCCTTCATCCAGGTCAGGGTAGGGTCGTGACTTTGGACACCAGTCCTCCCTGTCTGTCTGCACGGCCAACATACTCATAAAAGCATACCACACCGGGACACATGCACTCTTGTCCCACCTCAGTGTTGAGAATGCAGATGCTTTGGGGCAGTTTCAGCCTTGAATGAAATGAATGGCAGAATGACCGAAAAAAACATCAGGTGTAATCCTGAGGAAGGCTCAAGGAAATCAAATTCAACCTACAACCTAAAAGTAAAACACAGTCAAACAAGGCTGATGTGGCTCTTTTGAACACGAGGGCACTTAAATTGATTTACAATGTCCAAATCTGAGCAAATTTGTGATCTATATCTATATATTGCATTGCAGGAGATGTCTTGCTTGCAGCTTTTGCGACTATGTTAAGCACAGTACCACATGCGCAGAGCTGAGATGACCTCTTTACTGCCCTGAAGTGTCCGAGTTATGCAACTGTGGAGGTTTAGAATAGTGGACAGAACTCTCCTTCTGTCCTGGGGCTGGACCTGCCTTATCACAGCCTGGCCATCACGGTGATAAGAAGAGGAAAGGCCAAAGGGCCATAAGGAACAGTGTGCATGGTTCAGGTCAACAGTGTGAGGAGGCTGGACTCAAAGGGGAGGGAAGGCGGACAAGAATATTATCTGATAAGAATCACCGAGGTCTTTTGATCTCTGAGGGGATGATCCTGGGCTACAGGGTGTCATGCTGGGAGGACGAGCACAACGACACGGCAGGTACAAACAAGTGAGCCCTTGAAGATCATCTGGGGCTAAGCATATTTACACAGGCAGACTGGAAAGGCTTTCCGGATGAACAACACAAACGTACAAGCTTGTTGTCCTCAGGATTTCACACCATTGTAGCATTCTTTACATGAATAGCTGTATTATTTATTTATCTTCCCAAAAACTCAAGTAATATCCGAGGAAGATCAATCACCAGCTTATTCTCTACTAATAATGTAAAAAAATACAGACAAATCTATTTTCTCATGACACGCCAGTGGAAGCCATGATCAGGTCAAAACCCACAAACGAGCCAACTGAAGAGAAGTTTGAATGTCACAGTTTTGGTTTGTTTCGGTTTTATCCCACAAGACACTGATTAAAAGCCATCATGTGGAGGCCAGACGGGACCTGGGGCAGCGGTGCAAGCTGTGGCCTGAACCAAATGCCTTGCTGTCTCGCCCAAGGCAAGATGGAGGACGGATTTTTTTCTTTTACTTGGAGTGGCCAGAGGGGGTGTTAGCAAGCTGCTGCAGAGTTGAAGTGTCCTTAGTTTCCCCTTAGCAACAGCTCAAAACAAAAGAGCAGACACACATACATATTTGTATCTACAGCCTCTCTCTCTCTTTTAAAAAATAAAGCCCAATGTGATGTAATATTTGGAAGTTAAAGTACAAGTTTGGTGATATTCTGCTGTGACTGATTAGCAAAAAAATCCTTGAATAGTAAACTAGAAACACTCAACAGTACACAAAAATGTGTCTTAATCCAAAGCTGAAAATAGTCCCCACCTGACACAGTACTTATTCCTGGTTGAGTTATGTTCGCTATAAACTGCTTTGCCCATTTTTGACTACATTTTACAGAAGATCTACATCTTTAGCAGGGACAAATAGACTTGAGGCTAAACGCTATGGAAAACTAATGTCATGTTTGTTTACAATAAAACATTTATAGAATATTTAAAGGAATTATTCAAGATAATCAGATTATGCCACATTGAAGCCAGATTTCTATTTTGTAAAACAGGCTTTTATTCTTTTAGTTTTTGCCAACTGGAGAGGTATCATTCTTCAGACAAATTCTTCCTCACAACTGGAAAATAACACTTATGGTTTCTTTTAATTTTGTCCTCAGTTCACGTCAAGCCAAGACAATGACAACAGGGTATCAGCAACCTGTTACATCCACGCTCCAATTAAAAGAATTAAGATGTAAGAGGCCTTCATTATCAGCTCTCTCTGAAGGACATCAAAGGCCGCCGTGGAGTGAGAGTGCAGCTGCCCTGACGGTGTGAGTTTCTCCTCTCTCACTCCAGAGGAACTTGTTTGTGTTGAGGATGTTTACTGATCCCAGGAAAGACAAACAGCCTCTTTCTTGTTTGCTGGTACCGCAGCTCAAACACAGAGCTGTGGGACAATCCCGTGTGTGAGTGCGTGCCCAAGAGAGAGAGCGAGACAGAGCTTCAGGATGTATTGTATTGTTAGGTCGGTGTTTATCTTGTCTCTGTGTCTTCACCCCACTTCCACGTTTCCCGCCAGGAGCTGACAAGTTTGAAGCTGTGAAAAACAATTTGCCCCAAAAAATGTACCCAAAGCCAAAAAACCCAACCAAAAAACAGTTACGCACACCAGATGTCTCCAAAATATCTCGAATCTGTATGATCGTTATAATTCTAATGATGGTAGAATAGGTGTTAGCTCTACTTTAGTCTAGTAATCAACAATTTTTTTGTTGTATATTTCAATGTATCTGTCAACAATGAACAATATTAAAGTCTACATTTCTGACCAAGTAAAGATAAAGTTGATACCTCATCTAAACACATGGTGTCACTCTTTCTTATCTACGTCCATAGAATCTCACTCCTACTGTTTGTTATCCACAATATCAGCTGTGAAGCTGTTATAAACAACGTTTTTGGCAATCTAGATCTGGCTATTACACTCTAAAGTGTCACCAGGAAAGATCTTTGTGTAATTTGTCTGGAGCACTTTAATGTTACAGTTCTCCATATTTTGTAGGTCTATTGATTACATGTTTTTTTAATTTCTTGTTTTTTTATTTCAGTGTTTAAAATCATTAAACACTGTAAGAATGATGTGACTGTGCTATAGTAAAGTATGTTGTATGTTATACATTGATTTTAGGCAATTTAATTAAATTTGATTTACCATGTCCTAAATCTTTTCGTGGCAATAACAGTCAAGCTTATCCTGTTGTAAAAACACACTTTGGGCAATTGTTTGTTGTATAATGGCTGATGAATACAGTATGTACATTATGTTTTCAATTAGGCAGGAGGCAGACATTATTATTTTAATTCTGATCGGAGAACACTTAGCTTTTTTTCCTGCCTGTCCTATAAAATATAGACCAATTGACATCTGTACTGCCACAATGGAGTGTCTCATTCTGTGAGCTTGTATCAGCAAATGTCACTTTGTATTGAGGTTTCCTTCCACAGCTATAAATCCTGGGGGAAACAGGCTTTCACAGGGAAGCTTTATGGCACAGAGACTTCCCTTCCATTCTGCAGGGGGTATCGTACTTTACACCGTGTGTTCATGTGTCGCAATCCTTTCAACTGGCACAAAACCAGTGGTATTTTTCTATTCAGCATCATCCAGGTGTTCGCTTACAGATGTTTTGATAAGACAGGAAGTTTGAAAAGTAGCTCGAAGGGTGATGATCTAAACTGATTAAAATGCTTTCATTTTTGTTCAGTGTGGCTTTAAGGCTTATGCTGCCACTTTAGCTTTAAGTGGCAGAATAAGTAAAAGAAGGTCTGGCATTCAAAATCTTACTCAAGGAGTACATTGGTATTAGCATCAAAATATAAAATATACTTCTGATACAAAACTATTCACTATATCAAATGATAGATAGATAGATGTTCCGTGTACAAACCCAAAATAATAATAAAAAAAACAAACAAATAAACATCTTTGGGAAGCTGGAATAAAGACGTTTTTGGCTTAATCCTTTAATGCTTTAAATAATTCATTTATCAAAATTGTTGCATGTTCATTTTTTCTATCAGTCAACTTTTTAATTAACTGACTAATCATTTCAGCTTGATTTCCACTCAAGTGAATTAAATACCTGTCCAGGGACCCTGACCCACAGGGGTCCAAAAGTCTCCTTCATAAGAAGCTCTTATCATCTTACACAATGAAGGTCCTGGTTAATTAACTAATGATGAAGCCCATTCAAAACGTAGTTACTGATGTTTTTGCTAATATGGTACATATTCCACTGTGTTTAATCAAATCGAAGCACAACAGCACACACAGCAAACCTGTTACAGCACAATAGCTCTAACATTCATCAAAACACAACCACCCATATGTAAATATTATTTCTCTTTGTATTAATGAACATATGAAGTTAGTGTATTTTGTCTTACATCAGAGTGGCCACATGCAGATCTATTTAATCTGTATGGCACAGCGTGTATATGTTAAACACAGTTGTGCAAGTGATCAAGTCAACACTGGAAGAAAAACAGTACCAACACTGCATTTTCTATTTTATGCTACTTTACACTCATGTGCAAATGCTCTATCTACAATTAAATCTATACACACACAAACACACACACCATATAATAATTTCATTTTTATTAGTTTTATTACAGGTTATGTCATTGTGCTCATACCTGTAATGCTATCAGTGACACACAGAGTGCAGGTATGGCTGTGTGTGTGTGTGTGTGTGTGTGTGTGTGTGTACACCTGCACAGACCTCTTCCTGTGCTCGCCGTCTCGTGGCAGTACAAGTGTGTTTGCTCGAAACTGGGAAAGTCGCCCAGCCTCCCTCCGCCTGCAGGTCGAGCTTCACCTGGGACGGCGGGCTGAGAGCTCCGGAGGCAGCAATGCGGTAAAAGAAAGGGGAAAACAAAACCCTCCACAGAACCGAGGTGAGAGCAGCCTCGGCGGCGCGGTGCTGTCCGGCGTTTGGGCTCTTTTCAAACGCCACATTCAGACACTTCTTTTGTCTCAGCGCCCCGACACGAGAGAGCTGCTTCCGGAAAACAACCTTCGCCGCGCAGGTAAGGCGAGTTTCGGTCTCCCGTCGAGCTCTTTCTGCCCTCAGACCCGAAGTAAAGCTGCCCGGCTCACTGGCAGCCGTGTGTGTGTGTGTGTTTTTAAGTATTTAACGCGGACACATCGGAGGGGCACGGGCAGAAACAAAGTGAGTTTACGAGCTCAAGGTGTGCGGCGTCGGGCGGCGTGACGGCAGGTTATCAAGGTGAAGCCGCGTGAAGGCCAACTTTTATGAGCTGCTGTCATTTGGACCTGTCACATCGGTCAGGAGCAGACCAGCAGGAGAAGAGGTGTGGGGGGGGAGGCGGGGGGCAGTGAGTTATTTATGGGCCCTTTGACAACACATACACACACACACACACACACACATCCAGCATGAGGGGTGGAAAGTGAAGCACAAACGCCCTTGTTGCTGTTCATTTTGTTGAGGACCTTCTGGTGGAGGTGGATTGGTCTCCACCTGTGAAACGATGGAAAGGACATTTACTCGAGTATAATTTGGAGCGTGCTTCGTTTGGGTTCAGCCCATGTGAGAGGGGGAGTATCATGGTGCTGCCCGCTGACCTGGAGCTGCTTGATTCAGTGGTGGAATGTAACTCAGTACATTTACTCAAGTACTGTAGTCAAGCACAGTGTTGCAGTATTTGTACGTACTTACTTGTACTCCATTACACCCCAGAGGGATGTAGAGTTGCAGATATTAAATTGGTCACCAGCTTTCTTGATAATTGATTAAGAAGTTGGAGTCATTTTTTTTAAAGAGGCTGCCAAACTTTGAATATTTTTGGGTTACTTTGGTCCTCTGTGATAGTAAACTGAATATCATTTGGATTTTGGACAAAATTAGATATTTTCATCATTTTGTGAGACAACCAACTTATTGATTAATCAAGAGCACGATTGACTTGTTAATGGATAATGAGAATAATCATTGGTCACTGCTTCAGAGGGAAATATCAGAATCAGCTGTGTTGGCCAACTCTGTGTACACATATGAGGAATCTGACTCTGGTTTCTCTCAGTGTATTTACACAGAAAATAGACGTGACAGCTTAGAATAAGGACCACAAAGCTGAACAAATAAGGTCAAGAACAGACAGGGCTATTATGTCCACAAAGATGTGAAAATATTCTACTTTCTACTCCACTCCAATTATGAGCTTAAGTTACTTCTCAGAAGAAGGATTTTACATTAAAACTGGCAGGTTGATCTGCCAATAAGATACAGATGAACCTTTTTTTTATTTGTGACT
>JAOXYL010000065.1:10953720-10985372 GCA_028564955.1 Terapon puta | reverse complement strand
AAATGAAAGATGTACATAAAAACAATGACAAATCCAAAGATATTTAGTTTACAGTTGCTACTACTACTTCGCCAGTTATTTTCTCTATTAACTGATTAATCAGAGGGCCTATAACCTTTATAAAAATAGTGTGTCTGAGGTGTCACATTTAAATAGCCATCAATAGTAAATCAACTGATTGATCATCATCAGTCAAACTCATCTGCTTTTTTTTTTTTTTTTTTTTTGCTTTTTTCGTTTGAGAAGTCCCCATTTGACACTTAGGATCTTTAGAAAGATGCTGATGGATAGTTTCAGCGCCAGAAACCTTCAGATGCAACAAGCAGGAGGGTCTCCGGTGTCGCTGCATGTCGTCTTGTGCAGTTGACCACTCCTCCAATGAATGGTGAAAACCTTCTTGGTTGCTCTCCGTGACTCGAAGCTCGTGTGCAACACTCTATCACAAAACAAATAATACACCTTTGGTATAAAGCGATAGGAGCAAACCTGTGAATGTTTTATTGATAAGAGACAGAGCTCTACCCTTTGCAGCCAAGTGTACTTACTGTATGAGCATTATGTTGTTCATCTGTTTCACATTCTTGCACCAGGTCATGTGATTTCCAAATAAATGGAGCTCGGTCTGGTTTCCACTGTGTCTTCCCTCTCTCACTGCTACAAGATCCCTGACCCCTATCCATTACAGGACAGGGTATCACTTGTACAGAGTAAAGACAAAGAGGACCTCAGGCAGTGTGCACCAATGTGCGTGTGGTGTCTGTGCACATATTTGTAATCGGTCTTGTGTGTTTTCAGTCAGACATCCAGCTACTGGAAGTACTTTACCTGTAGTAGTGCAACATCAGCAAAAATGACCCCCACCCCCAACACACACACACACAGGCAGAAGGAACACTTTCCTCTTCTCATTCTGCCTAGTTACACCAATTCCCCTCTGCATTCCTCGTACCAGTGCAGTCAGAGCTCATACACATCCATGCTCATGCACACTAATATGTGTCCACACACACACGTATTATTCTGACGGTGTGCTGCTAGAGAGGCAGAGCTCTGGTTTCATTCAGGCTTCAGGCAGCTGCTGGGTTAGAGTCTCGTGTTTGCGTGCGGCAGCTACTGGGCGCTTGACAACAAAGATATCATCTCGGTGAGTCGCTCCAAGGCCATAACACTGAAGATAAAACAACCTTTCTGTACCATAACATCTGGACTGGGGTCACAAACGGAAAGGAACTGAAGGTAGTTGGTTCATTGTGGTGGCTTTATTTTCATATGTGGTAATGTGCAAGAGAACATTTTTCCTTCGTCGATTGTGTTCTTAGGACAAAGTGATACATCTCACTGTGGTAGCTGGAGGTGTTCTAAGCCCTCAGACATCAGGAGCTCCTCTCAAAAGGTGCCTGTCAAAGCGTTCAGCTCAAAAACCATTTACTGCAGCCTTTAGCTTATAACCATAATGCTCACCTATTACATTTAGATTGATTAATCATACATGCCATTTTAGTGGATGCAGTAACTACAGTCAAGGTTTTATTTTAAGGTTTAAGTCTAGTGAAATGCATGACGTAATTTTTATATGGTTATTCATATGTGTGGAGTAAGTGGCCAAAAGTTTCTCACAAAGAATGCATTCCCAATCAGCGCTCTCCTTATGAGAGGGAATTAAAGGAGATTAGGAGCTGCACAAAGAGATGGAGACCACTGCCGATTGGGTGCAAGGGGTCATTAGTGATGGGGGCTGTATTTCTGCCCAGTTCATTCAAAATTCTTACTCTCGTGTAGTGCCGTGCCTTTGTTCCTTCCCATTAGCAGGGGTTTGACTTTAGTCCGTTTTCTCTTGCCTCATTTCACACAGTTTAGCCCTTTCAGTGTGGAGCGCAGTGACTTTTAGCTGAGATGAGAATTCCTTTTGTCCCTCAGGAAGCTAGGAAAGAGGAAGCAGCTGCGGCTTGTTGCCCTATTGCTGCTGCTCTGTGGATTTGTCATTTCCTGTGGAGCTGGCCGGTAAGACTTGGAACAGTCCAGCTTCTGCACTAGACCTCACTGTGTTTTCCTCTCAACAGAAAATCAAAATGAAGACATGGAGATGACATTTTCGACTCATTGTTTTGCCTTCGTCGTTGGAGTGGATTTTATCTTTAGATATGCAGACTGCTAGAAAAGACTCATGAAATACACTAGACCAAGTTTTTAAGGAGATAGGTGGACGTAGATCTTTTTCCGAGACAAAGGAGTTTGGACTGAGGCACCTAAGCCAATGGCTACAACGGAGACCAAAGCTGCCAGCAGTGGTACCACTGCAGGCCTGTCCTGGGCGCGGGTGTGTAAAGAGTGTGGCCAGCAGCACGAAGGCCAGGAAAGCCACCTGTACGAGTACCAGGATGAGGTGGACGATGAACTGGTTTGCCACATCTGTCTGCAGCCCCTCCTCAAACCCATGGACACCCCCTGTGGTCACACTTATTGCTTTCACTGTCTGAGCAACTTCTTGAAAGACAAGGACTTCTGCCCTGTGGACCGCCAGCGGCTGCAGCTGCAACAATGCCGTCCATCCAGCCTGCTGGTCAGGAACCTGCTGGACAAGCTGACTGTGTTGTGCCCCCACAGCGCTGAGTGTCAGCAGCAGATGCAGCGCTGTGAACTGCAGCCTCACCTGCACAACAGGTAAGGCTCTGGATGGAATGATGATGTCATGGGGAGGCATTTACAATATCGTGCTCAGCCATACTATGTTCTTTAATCCTGTACAGTGGTTTTACACATGCTACTAATCGCAGTACATTGCTGTAGAAATGTCGAATCAGAGTCTGAGGCAGAAGAATCGTTTATTATTCTGCAACCGTAGAAAGGCACATATGGTATGCTGCTGAGGTTTAATAGCAGGCACAGAATATAAAGGCAGTGGATGGATGATGTAAGAGGGAGGAAGGAGATACATCAGTACAGTAAGTCCTGGATTTAATCAGTTTGTGAAGAGGCACTGGTAGGCTTTTAGCTGGAATTCAAGGGGATTCGGGACACGGGTTCAAATGGAGACCAAGGTATTTTAGGAAGAAGGGGAGTGGTATTTCACAGTGAGTAGAATGATAGAATGGAGAGAGCACCATATAGAGAATACATAACAAATGCACACTCATCCCAGAGATTAATTACATCTTGCCACACAAGATTGAAGTGGTGATGACATGATGTGTGTTGTGTCATATTCTGGTGCTCTGAAGTGTTGAACTGAACCTCCCTAGTCCCTACTGAAAACAAATCCCTGTGAGCTGTCACATGGCCTTTGAAAACAGTTTTAGTAACACCCTCTGATGCCACTCTCATATTTGTCTCTTTTTCACAAAGCCACCATCAGTTAACTTAGCTTAGATTAAAAACTGAAAGACTGAAAGAATGGGGGGGAAACAGCAAACCTGTCTTTGTCCAAGGTAACAAAATCTGCCTACCAGCACTTCTTAAATTCATGTTACATCTCTTTTGTTTAATCTGTTAAAAAAACTGAAGCGTAAAAATGACAAATTGTGGCTGGCTTCTATCATCTTATGTATCACACAGGGCAATAGTATCAGTGATCTCATCTAAGTCTCACATTTTTCTTGTAAATGTCAATGTAAAAACAATTCCTTAAAGAGTGTTTTATTTTAAACTGCATGCACTTGATAACATAATATCTGAAGTTTGAGCCATAACAAGATTTCTGAGTACTTCTCAGGAATGTTAAATAACTGTTATCAGAATTGTTTGTTTCTCCTCTACGTGTCGTTACAAGGAACATTTTTCCTCTTTCTTCCTCTGCGAACACACAAACTTGTAATTATTGAGCTCAAGGCAAGGTGCTGGTCAGCAGTGTTTTCCACATGGTCGGGGAGGTGCTTATCATCCTGGTGGCCAGCCGTGACGCAGTCAGTTGTGGCAGATTGTCAGGCTGCAGCTTCTCTGTGCAAACAATGAGGAGGCAAAGTTCAGGCATGAGGAACAAGCAGCAGTCCCAGCTCTCTGACTGACTTAATCAGACTCAACCTATCTCACTCAGACACCCTGCAATGCAGTGAAACTGTCTGCTCATCTGCATAGTGCTTCTCTTCTGTAACCTGTGCATAAATACGCTTTTCTCTCTTCTTGTCTCTCTTTTTGTCCTCTTAAAACATCCATATTCTTTCTCTCAGTTTCTGTGCTCATTCATCCTTTGCACTCTGGCAACCTGAAACATTTAAGACCATCCCTTTCCATTTCATAATAATGACTGATATATGTTGTTTCAAAAAAGGGTTAAATCACTGGTCAGTCATCAGCCATGTCATCACTCCTTTCCTCCATGTTCCTGTCTTTTCTCAGATGCCCTGTTTTTAGAAGACTGAAGGAAGAGGCAGAGAAGAGGAAGAGGCCCTCGTGGAATGAGCTAAAGGGACGTAAGGGTGATGGGGAGTCGTCTGCGGATGCTAAACATTCAGTAACTCTGTCCCGAAATCCCACCCGAGATCAACCTGAGCCTGGGCTGATTAATCCAGCCTATGAAGAAAGTGAGGATGGTACGGAGTCATTTTATCTGCCTAACAGTCACCAATATCATATCAGACAGTCCAAACAGTCAGTTTTCTGTACAAACAACATGGCACAAGTGCGGTGACTTTACTGTGTTTTTTATTCTCACAAACATGATATTAGGAATCACTATCTCTAAAGAAATGCTTTATAGTAGCTGGATGGTTGGGAGTGACACTGAATGTTTATAGAAGCTTCTAGGCTGAACGGAAATGGTTTCCTTGCCGGGGTGATTACATAAAACCTAAATCCTTGAGCTCATCCCCTTCGGTGGGGGTGGTTTTCAAAACACACTGACGGGAAACGCTGATGTTTCTAGCCTGGAGGTTTTGATTCCAAGTCTGTCACAGGTGAATCATCAGTCAAGGTGTTTCAACCAGACAGTCTCATCATAGGGAAAAATCTCTCCAGAAGCAACTTGCAAGCCAGTACAATGGACCAAAGTCTGCTAAAAGTTTGGCTGTGTGTTCACACCAATCAGTCCTAAGGTTCAGTGACTCTGTGTAGTTCATTGTGCAAGAGCTTGTGCTATTTTACTGGGGTGATGAAAAGTCCAGATCCACCCTGCTTCACTATCTGTGTTACTGTTCACTGTGTATGGTAAAAGCAAACAACTGAAGTGAAACTAGACATAGCATTGTGTACGTTTGTGCATGTTTCTGCTGGTAATACAATGCTCCAGAATTCTGGTGAAGGAAAAGTTTATCTGGCTTTTCCTGAGAGTTCAGATTAGAAGTCAATCAAAGATCAATCTAAGATACACTTAGTTTATGGGGTTTTAGTTAACAAAGACCCTTTTTCAGTTCTTACGAAATAATCAGTATAAAGTAGCTCTGCCAAGCAGCACCTCCCTAATGGTGTTTTTTAAAGTGCAATTACAACATGGCTCATATCTTCAACATTTCTACATGTTATGCTAACTCTGCACTCTGAGATCCAACATGTTGACACCACTTCAAAGAAGTCAGAAACACAAATGGTCAGATAATCAGGGAAGTTCTAAACAGTAGTCAAATGATGTAAAGCACTTTATTTGATTGGTGAAGGTGCCTGAAATAATGCCGTTTTACACAGGAAAACTGTGGGCGTGTATAACGCTAACTATGAACCAAGAAGTTGATCTGTAAACTGATTATTTAAATGATAGGTTTACTGTTTTTACTGTGTTTTCTCTCCCACATAAGAGCCTGGAAGCTTTTTTTAAAAACCTGTATTACTGTATGAGTGTTCATGTTTCCTGCCCTGGAGTTTTTTGTGACATTGTTATCTGCTGTATATTTTCTGGTATTTTGCAGTGTGTGACTCAGCCAACAAGAGCTGAGGCATGGGAGCGTTTCCTTCATAAACAGGAAATGCAGCCATATTCATCCCACGTTTTTTCTCTGTTCCCTCTTCCCTCCAGACAACACCCCCCTGCGATCCAGTCTGGTGGCTGAGGCCAATGTGGTGGAACTGTTCAGAGAGGAGCCGGAGGAGGAGCTGGGCCTTCGCATTGTGGGGGGGAAGGACACACCGCTGGGGAACATAGTCATCCAGGAGATTGTCAGGGACTCGATAGCAGCTCGTGATGGCAGACTGGCCCCAGGGGACCATATCTTAGAGGTGAGGGAGAGCTGAGATAATGTAGCCTATAATGTCAAGTATTCCTGTCTCCCTCCTCATGGGAATTCAGAGACATCCTGTTGGCATTGCGTGACACAGTTCAATTCAGCATATTTTTGCATAAACACTTTGTTATTGCATTCCCATGGTGTTATTAACGTAGTGCTTCGCAGCAAGGAAAGTAGATATTCAAGTCAAGCAAGTTTTAGCTCCATGGTAACAAGGCGTGGTTAATGTTGCCAGGCCATAACACATCATGTCAGTGTAAACAACTTCACCTGGCTGCTGTCACTGATTGACTTACCTCCTCTCTGTTTGAGAGGGTCAATGTTCAAACAGGACTAAAAATGAATCCGTCCGCTTTGACAGTTATATAACCAGAGCTAACAACGTGAGGAGGTTTCTGATAGTGGTAATCATTTATTGTGCCACTCAGAGCTGCTCAAATGATTTATTTTTTGTTATCAGTTAATCTGCTGTTACTGACGATTTTCTTGATTAATGGATTACGTTTGAGTTTGTTCTATGAAGCATTAGAAAACAATGGAAAAATTGAATTTTATTATAAAATCTTTGTGTCCAATTTGACATTATTAGATGTCTCATTTAGTTCAAACCTTCAATTGTTCAATTTTGAATTATGTAAATATGGAGTTATGAAGTGTCAATTAATTGTTTATCAAAATAGTTGCTGATTAATTCCATCTAGAGCCACTTTTATTTTTATTCTATTATCTGAATATTCAGGTCAGTGTCAGTACCACCATGTATTTATGTATAAATTCATATAGATTAACTCTTGAGTATTAGTGTTTTATTTGCAGGAACACTTTTGTTTTCCACAGGAGAATGAATGTACAAAATATGATTAAATGGAGATTTTAATAAGTTGGGGCTTCCCTCCTTGGATTTCTACCCTCCAGTTCTCCTGGAATGTGGCGCTGTTGTAAACTGAGCTCGTGGACTATTTGAGCCTCAGCTCTGGCAACCGTGTTTCAGTCTGTCCTCCAAAATGCAGCTTTTCTTCTAAAGCCAACCAATCCCAAACTTGGAGATGAAAACCAAAACCTGCTAGGCAACAGGCAGGCCTTCAGGATGTGAAACATTAGCCGCCGTTTGTTAGGCTTTGTAGAAAGCTGGTGGATGTGACCAGGATGAGTGAAGACTGCATCACTGAAATCTTGAAACTCAATATTTCCTTTCCCCTTGAGCTGCTGCATTGATTATTGTGAAGGAAGGAAAATATCACTTTGAAAGGTTTATTTTATATCTGTAAGCACCAGTTGTTATGGCTGTTATCATTCTAAAGCGGGGAAAAGATGGTCAGATCTGTTGAATATGCTGATTTTTCTAATTTATTAACACTTTTTTTGCAGGATAAGTAATATAATTAATTAATTTCAACGTTTCATAACTTTCATATAATGGCAGCATACAAGTACAGTGTGACTGACATTACATTTGTGACACTGTGTTTCTTCTGTCTCTGGTGTCGTGTGTCCAGGTGAATGATGCCAGCTTGGCTTCAGTCCCCCACGCCCGGGCCATGGCAGTGCTGCGGCAGCCTTCCCTGCTCAGGCTCACTGTCATGCAGGAGAAAGGTTTCAAATCAAGGGACGCACGGCCCGATCATCACCCTTCCTCTTCCACCACCACCACTGCCTCCCAGCCCGCTCACAGTCCCCATGGCAACACTACCTCCAATCACAACCCCGGCACAGTCCTGCAGGTGACGCTGATGAAGAGTCAGCGCACCGAGCCGCTCGGCATCAAGCTCATCCGCAAATCAGATGAGAGCGGGGTTTTCATCCTGGACCTGCTCTCCGGTGGTTTGGCTGCCAAAGACGGGAAACTGAGGAATAATGATAAAGTCTTGGCCATCAATGGACATGACCTGCGGCATGGTACACCTGAGAGCGCTGCCCAGATTATACAGGTATATTAAAGCATGTTTTCAGTCCATTAACTACTACTGCTGCACCTAAGTGGAAAAACATCTGGATCATTAATAAACATATAAACTCAATGGGCCTTAGTTGTGCTTACTTGAATATAAAAGTTTATGACAACATAAATCCGATTTTGGTACAACTTGTGTATATAGACACAGTTTATACCAAGAACTTGAACTTTATCCAGCATGTCCCACGTGTAAAGATAATCAATTTAATCAGGGAAGTCTGGAACATCTACAAGGTCTCTCTTATCTTTACATCCAGACACAGAGACTCTTCAAGTTTGCAGAGTGTGAAGGATTCTGAGGCCCCTCAGTTTGTTAATGCTAAAATCTGAAAACTCTGTAACAATGACATGAAAAACAGACAGTGACATATATTTATATATATATATATTTGTTGTTAATGGAAAGAAATGTGTAAACTGCCAAAATGAAGGCCAATGCACCAATCTCTGATCATTTAGTAACAGGTATATGTATTTGTGGCAGAACTAATTGCTTTTCTTTTGTGCTTATTTAGGGAAGTGAGGTGCGTGTGAATTTCGTGGTGATGAGACCTGCAGAGACTCAAGAGGTAGACGGGCCACAGAGAGCAGCCCGGAGACCAGAGCCACAGTACTTCAGGCGCCGCTCCACCTACATGAAGGTAAAACCTATAAAGTCAACACTCAGACCTCTTTTAAAATCAGATTTTTTTATCTCAACATTTTTTGGCTCTCACCAGCTGTTGGCTGCTGGAACTTCCTTTTACTAAACCACTAAACCACCATCTTGTTCACAGCATCTTACAGACTTTACATGTTTCTGTTTACATAGTGTAATTGTGATGATTGCTCACACTCAACTGTACCATACACTGTCGGTAGAAAGAATAGCAACCCCCCAGTTGGGGGTGACAAGCTTTGAGAGCAGACACCTGCGTCGGTGAGCAGAGATGAAAGCCCTTCTCCGGGGCCTCCCTCTGTCCTGATCAAAAGGCCCGGGGTGCTGCTCACTCTGCTGCTACGGGGCCACTGTCTTGTTGTTTTTTGGCTGTTTCTTTGCGTGGCAGAGGATCAAAGCTGGTAACAGTTAGCTTTCGCCTGCAGAGTCGAGCCTTTTTGTCTTGCTAGGGGGGATGGGTTCCCTGCTGGGGAGAGGAAGAGCCCCCACCCCCCCAAAGCTTCCCTTCTGATGGTTTACAGACTCCAGAGAGAAAGAGGAAGGCTGGTCGAAGCTGTCATTTTCCACACATCTTTTCCACTACGAGAGCTTAGTGTTGATCCTCACACGTTCCCTCTAGCCTCAGCTCTCAGCTCCTTCTCAAATGTTTCACATTTGTTTCTACGAGTTTTGTGAGAGAAATCCATTAAGTCAAAGGATCATGGAGAGGCTGAAGTTAATTGGCAGGACAGTTGAACTCCATAGTCCATACTTATGTGTATGTTTATGTCATGTCTGTATATGTTATCTATGTTATGTCTTCTATTTATCGTTATTCTATTCATGCCCTTAATACGAGAGGGTTCTGTGGAAACCAGATTCTGATTCTGATATGTATCTTATGGCAAACATTGAAAGATAAAATGGTTATTCCATCTGTGTCACCCTGAACAAGATTTGAATTACTTAAAAAATGTATCTGATTTTTATGTCTTTTTATACATTTTTTATTTATTTTTCCACATAGGATCCTCCAGGTGGGTTTTCCAGCCAGGAGAAGACTGTGAGCTTGAAGAAGGAGCCTCGACTTTCTCTGGGCATCACTATTGCCGGGGGCAGGGACTGCCGCAGCCGGCTGCCTGTCTATATCACAAGTGTGCAGCCCATTGGCTGTCTGCATCGTGATGGCACCATCAAGAGAGGTAAAAAGCAAGATTTTAATCTTTTATTAAATATAATTTCCCAGTTTGGGATCAAATCTATCCATCCATCCATATATGCGATGTGTCTTTGTGATGTCGCTACAAGCAGATGTTATATAGCAATATTGAAATGAGATGTTTTTACATTTTACTGATTAGTTTGATGTCAACATTTCTTCATTATGTTGATAGAAGCCACAATCTGGTCAACATAACATTTCCTTTAAAACTATTTGCTGTTGCAAATTACTCATCTATAAATGTAATTTTAAGAGGACAGTTTCTTCCAATTCTGAATTTATTAATGAACTAATCATGGGAGCTCTAGCTCTCTAACTTTAAACTAAATCAAAAACTCAACTGTGAGATTTTTTCTGAAAAATAAACTGAACAGCAGCAGGAAAAGGTTTATGGGAAACAACTTCCAGTTTAGTTTTTAAATCTCCTACTGTGTAACAACTGGCTGAACAAGAAAGGGGCTATTTTCTTCTCACTTGCTTCTATTCAGGGATAGAGTGTGTGACTCTTCAGAGAGGATGTGTCCTAAAATAGATGCTTGACTGACTTCTCTGGGAGATGTGCTGTCTTTAGAGAACATCTAAATTAAGCCGGTTAAATTAGTCCTTTTTTCAGTGTTTCAGCTCTCCAACTCCCACTGTGCAAATCCTAAATCGTTGCTGTGTGTACAGGGTCAACTGAATTTTACAAAACAATAATGTAAAGCAGGCCAAGACTCCTCTAAGTTAAAATGTCCATGTTACCAACATTGTCTGTTTTCTCAGGGGACGTTCTGCTGAGCATCAACGGTGTTGATCTGACCCAGCTGAACTACAGTGAGGCTGTTTCTGTGCTGAAGACTCAGACAGCTCAGTCTCAGGTGGTGCTCCGTGTCATCCAGACCCTCTCCGAGGACTCAGAGGAGGACACAGAGGCCGCCAACAATGACGAACTGGACCCTTTGGACGACCTACGTGACGACACCCTCAACTGGACGCCACTGTGGACTCGCTGGTTGGGATTACCAAGGTACAGCTGCCTTCATCAGCATCTTCATTACCTGAATTGAAGTGTTCTGTTTGTCTTTATGTCAAAGAATTAACACTGATGCTGCCCTTGTCATTTTAGTCACATGCACTGGTGCCGGGACATTGTCCTGCAGAAAACCAACAATGAGAGCTGGGGCTTCAGTATTGTGGGGGGCTATGAAGAGAGCCACGGCCAACAGCCTTTCTTCATCAAAACCATCGTGCCTGGAACACCTGCTCACTTCGATGGACGCCTCAAGTAAGTTAAGCGTTATCTGAGTCCCACATGTATCCTGTCATCACAGAGAGGTCTGGACTTTAATGGTCTTTGTGGTTCTCTCCAGGTGTGGTGATGAGATAGTGGCGGTGAACGGAGCTACAACAGTGGGCATGAACAACTCCTCGCTCATCCCCATGCTCAAGCTGCAGAAGAATAAAGTCACACTGACTGTGGTGTCCTGGCCTGGGAGTCTTGTGTAGCAAAACACACCCGCTTAGTTGTTACACACACACATGCACACAGATCTTTGCCCTGTTCTGCTGCATTCTTCACTCACTTTCACCTCCACATGTCGTTGTTAGGTTACGTTTTGTCTTTTGATCAGTTATGTAATACAGAACGTGACTACTAAAGAGCCGCCCTGTGTACAATGAAAATCACTTTCTCAAAGCTAATCTCAGCAGGTATGTTTGATTCAGTGTCCTCTCACAGTGAAGGACAGATGATTGCACAAAAAAGATTTAATCAGGGTACAAAGATGATGACAATCACTGATTTGTATCTTAACGACAAACTGGAAGGATAGTTGTTTTTTTCAAACATCTTTTTGATCCTTTTCCAGACACCTTTATGTTTTTTGTTGCTCTTTTTTGCTCTTTATGTGTTGTCATTTGTTAGACGTCACCTGATTCAAGCACTTCACACAAAATGGCACCCAAAGATAAAATGTACTTCTTACAATACGTATATAGACAGTCGTGACGAAAGAATTATTGATGAGTACGTGTAGCAAAAATGGCTGCTGACTATATGGACTGATGCCAAAGACAGAAAAATCATCCTATCCTGCACCCTCTGCCCCACCAGTATGATTTTATTGATTTTATTTATAATCACGTCACACAGCCTTCTTTTGTTTGGACACTTTTATGCAGTTGCAGATGGAAAGGTTCAGCTAAAAGGGGCCTAGAAAAACTGCAGTATCTGAGGTCCAGTCCTATGTAAGCCATAAAAATAATCAGCAAAACTGTACATTCTTCTGAACAGGAAATACGCCATTTAAACAGAATTGGTAGGAAATCGTTTTGGTTTATTTGTTGATATCAGCAAATATTGCAACCGGATATGTACTTGGACACATTTATATTTTGTAAAACTGTGAGCTCGAATATAGAAGCAAATAATTCTGTGATAAGTTCTGGTCTTGATCAAAAGTATTCATCTATTAATAAAACACCTCGCAGCTTTTGATGGTGTAAATGATTCATGTCCATTGACCTGTGCTCTGTATTTATTTTCAAATGATATGCTCATACTGAATGATTCTGATAAGCAGGGGGCCTGTTGATGTTGAAGGACAAAACAGAATGTATACTTGCCTTAAATTGCCACTGTAACTACATGTCTCTCCTCATTGTTTTCTTTCATTATATACAGTTTATTGGAATTTCAAAGGAGAATGGCCTTGTGCATTTGTGTTACCTCACTCTTTTTGTGTCAACACACTCCCAGTGGCCTTTCTTGTATCTCAATTGATACCAGACGTATTGAATAATATAAAAACATATACATATATATATACACAGTAGGTAATGTGTGTATTAGCCTGTCCACTGTTTCGTTATGTTAAATAAAATCAGAACAAATCACGCTGTTTTCTGTCTATCGTGTCTTCTAAGTGCAGTATAGGGCCGTCATTCCTGTATGAAGGCTGATCCACCAGAGAAAACTTTGAGAAGTTAATCAGTGTGGCAAATGTCAACAGACATAAGAGCAGATGTTTTTCTTCAAAGACAAATATATTACCCCACACACAACACATTTTAGAAAGATTTCCGAAAAGACATTTCACGACCACATACATGTTCATGTGAATGTAAATGTGCTTCACAAGCTGCTGCTGGTTCCAATCTCATGATACCCAGAGACCTCTGATGGCTTTTGCTCTTTTTGAGTTTCTTAATGAGCCGTCATGCTTTCAGAAAACAACAGCAGGAGTGCAAATGACTGAAATGTCCAATAAACTGTACAGTTTGTTCATGGTTCACTCTGACACCTAGTGGTCAGAAATAGTAGAGAAGTGAGGCTGGCTCCCTGCATATATTTGGGTGAGAAAGCCTGAAATACTAGAAATACAAATGAAAAACATTTGCTGTAAGAACAAAAAATATTTGAAAAGTTACTTAAATCTGCAGACAATCTGGGTTCAAAGAAACTGCTCTGAAGTAAATAAGATGTTGGTGGCTCCGAGCGTTTAGTTGACGTTTGTGAACATCTGCGTGTGCAAACACTCACAAGGACACGTTTGTGTTCGTGCACGCAAACATACAAGACTGTTGAACTAGTACAACTTGCTTCAAATGCACATGTGCAAGTCTCACACACATGCACACACTCAACAGTGCCATGCAGGCTGAACTGCCAGTGGTGGAAGAACTCTGATCCTTTATTTAGGTAGAAGTTGCAATCCCACAATGTACTAATACTGTTGCATGTTAATAAATGAAACACCATTGTGAACAGCAACCGCCTAAAAAGTAGCACTGCTGGTCAGAAGTGGCAGAATATAATTCAATAGCTCATATTTCTTACAAGTTAAACTGCTTGCAATGGGATGTCAATTCATCAAATATGGCTTTGTGTTCTCAAATCCTGAATTAATTAAAATAATAAATTGAGTGGATCTTGTAGCCACAGCTTACTTATTTTACCACCACTAATAATTCTATTCCAAGCTAACTAAAACTAGTTAGGCCATGACTTGAGTTTAAAGTATTAGAGTACTGATGCAGTAAAACCTGTCTAAACAGGGACAGACTGAATGTGGAAACAAAAAAAAACAAAGGACCATAAAACCAGCCACACAGAAGTGAAGCCACCACGTTAGGATTCGGGGGTTGTGATGAGATAGAGCAGAAACATGGTGGAGTATTCTCTGACCACTGGTCCACAACGTTAGAAAGCAGTAGCAGGTTACGGTAACAACATTGCAGAGTTTTACAAATGTGTCAACTAATTGCAGACCATCTCATCCAAGTTAACGATTCAACGCCTTGTTAAACATGACAAATAGCCACATTTCTGTAGCAGGGCAGCAGGGAAAGTGTATTAGCAGAATAATGATCTGTTTTTACTATGATGACATCATCCTTTAAGTGTGAATGTAAATAACAGCGTGGTTTTGTGGGGAAAAAGGAAGCAAGAAAAATCAAAATCAACAATTTATTTTCTCTCTCCATAGGGATTAGGACAAACATTTACAAGATTTGTAACAGGGACAATACTGGGAGGAGGATTTAAAATCTCCTTTGTACAAGAGACAAATATCAACCTGTACTTCTGTGGTTCACCAACTACTCCAGAGGCACTCTAATACAACGCAATGCAGCAATCTCTTGACTAAGATTCAGGAAAATAATACTAACACTGGACAGAATGGCTGAAACAAAAGAACCATCTGTTCAAGACACCTCGTACTGCAGACGTATGTGCTTCCTAACACATTGGTGAATACAGCACAGGACGAAGTACAAAACTATAAAAATGAATGCAAAGTTGGGATAAAATGATATTAAATGAATGAGTGGAAGAGCAGAGTTCAAATTATCATCTTCCAACCGCATATCAGAGACTCAACCATCTCCAGTTTTAACAGATGACTAGTCATTAAATGTCATCTTTATTGGCAAAAACCACATGGCGACGTGCATCACCGTTGTCACTGATTCTTAAACGTGTTAAATCCTACTGGGCTCAAGTGCAATAATCAGTCTTAACTCTGGCATCATGTAACTATATGGCTTACAAGGTAAACAGGTCCATATAAACTAGAAAGGTACGTAGACATCTTTCATTAATCAAAACTATAGTACAGCAATATATTGGCAAAAAAAAAAACTAAAGAGCTAAGTAACTTTATGTAAACAATGGTATACCACTGTACAGCTTATCCTAACATGGTATTTACAGGTCAAGTTCTTTTACTAGCTAATTCCCATGTACAGAGGGTCAAATATAAAGAAACGACGTAGGGTGATGACGTACACTGTACGTTAGGCAATTTCAACCATCCCATCTACTTGCAAAGAATTGGATTCAAAGAGGAAACCCAACAAACAGCATTTGAATCTACAGCCTTGTTGAATTACTCACTGCCTTCCTCCTCCTGTTCCACTTAGAGTTTTTTTTTGTTGAAAAAATGATACATAAGGCAAGGATAGTTAAGGAAGGTGGAGGCATCACATTCTTTGCAAGGGATTACTGATATAATAGATGGGATACAGGTTGATGGTTCTTTGGGGTAAATGCACTTTTTGAGAGTCTCACTTATTTGTCACATGTAACAAAAACACATCCGAGTGCAACAAAGGGGACATGTCTAGTTCTGTCGGGAAAAATGTGCAAAATCTGCTCTAAAGCAAAGTGACAGTGTTGCAAATTCTAATGTACAAGGTACTGGGAGATGTACAGGGTCGTCACGAGAGACATCAGTGCAGACCCTTATTCCAACATACTGTATATACAAGGCACTAAGGATAAGATTCGAGGGCCACACATCCAGTCTGTTAACAGCCTCCTCAGTCCGGTCGGAATATAGGATATTTGGGTAAGAATTCTATAAGAATCACCTACAAAGAGAAAAAGATTAAATAAATTATTATTTAGGACAAGTGCAAGATGATTTAACTAAAGCTGAAAGTTTTAGTCAACTGGCAAAATATTTATCTGTAACTCCCTCTCACTCTCTCTCAAGTTCTCTCGCAAGTTGAAAAGATCTTAACATAGAACAAATCAGTAAAATTTTCATAGAAATGGATCATTGCAAAAACATCTGATCTTGAAATAAAACACCTGCTTACAGGGATATGTTGTCCGTCTTTGTCATATATACCAAACATCTTATGTTGAACTATTTCAATTTAAACATGTCTTCTTGGCCTCTGGGAAATTATTATTATTAATTATTATTAAAAATAATGGGCATTTTAAAAAATAATTTCCTGGTATTTTATAGACAATACATTAATAAAAAAATCTGCTGATTGATCACTATCGGAAATGATTACCAACTATACAAAGTTATGTAATAATCCAATATTCCACAGATGTTTTGTTGTAACAGTCTACTTACATATTCCATCATGTTACTGCTTTCACATTTTCTTTTACTGAGTTTCCAGTGCAGCCCCAGCTGACGAGAGAAGAAAAGACACAGACACAATGAATCTCTCAAACAGTCACAGACACACACACAGACACACACACACACACACACACACACAAAAGAAAATCTGTCTGAAATCTCCCCTTCAGTGTCGGGGGAATCTGGGAGTAGGGCTGTCTGGTCTCGCCAGGGTCAAACTGTGGCCAGACACCCTGAAGAGCTTCCTTTATTCCTTTGCACAGCTACTAGCTGTAATTTGTTGCTGCGAGACAAAACAAAATTAACGTGGCATGTTACCGCTGACCTCACGGTTACGGCAGACCTAACATGACCTGCTTTGAGGGACATGCACGCGGGCCAGAGTTTACAAAACAGACGAATGATACTGAACTTACAGTGACAGACAATTAGGTACAGATGCTAATGAGCAATGTACTTACCTTGTGGTATAACCGGTTGTTTTCCCACTCTAACAACTTGTGAATGGACCGTCTTGTCTGTTGGGACAGAAACCAGACATACATGAACGCAAGCTGCAAAATACTCATTCCTCAATTGAACTCTTTAACAGGTGACTAATAAAGTGCATCAGTGTTAGGATTTATGGACTGAACTCCTAATTTACCAGCTAGTAATTTCCACCTTTAAAAGACACACCCTTGAGCTGGGCAGGAGAGGAGCTGGGCAGCGCAATGCGTCATTTCTACACAGAGCCACTAATTGAACACGAGCTGTTATTACCCTCTACACTCAGACCAGTGCAGCTGAATTGCTATAACAGCCCCTGAGCAATCAGCGCTGATGTAAGGGAGAGTTAAACTGTCCGATTCACGTCACTCGGGAGGTCTGGGACTTACTCTCTTGTTGAGGCAGATAACAGGCCATAGACTGCAGCCTACTGTACAGCAACAACACAGGCAGCCGCAAAGAAGCCACTTCACATTCACAGGCAAGTTCTTCTTCAAGCAAGCATTCACCCTGCTGATGCTGGTTTTGAATTCCTCTGGTGCTACCTAGAACAAGAAAACAGAGAAAGAAAGGGTGGATGTGTGGATACAGAAGAGACAGTTCCTAGAGGGCTTTTTGCGGCATGGAGGGGGGGGACTATCAGAAAACTGAAGCAATAACCAAATTGCTAAGATCAAGAGGGAGACAGACAATTCAAGTGTTGAGACAATTCTAGTGTTTCTAGGTGGTGCTGACATGAAAGATTCCTAATTGCTCAAAAGAAAAGCGGTGCACGGAGATCAAAGAGCTTTAGAAAACCAACAGGTAGATATTTGCAGATGTTGTCCAGAGATGAGATGAGATCTCTAAACACTATGCCTCTGACTTGCTAACCAAACTCTAGACTGTTCAAGGCAAGGCAAAAGGAGGGGGGGACTCAAAGGAGAGATAAGCTTAGTGCCTGTGGCAGCGCGGGCCAAACAACTTGAATGGATGCTCATTCCTCGCCGAGTCTGTACGCCATAAAACAGGGGTCGTAATCTTTTATGACAGGATGCAAAGGTCTCTTTGCAAACAGCCAAAGACCTCAGAATAAAGCCCAGCAGGGCCTGATCTGCACCCTTCAATCATCATAATTGTGACCTCATCCATCACATGTCACCCTGGGTCACAATACTGAAGGTACTTTTTATTGCCCCACACTTCCCTCGGCCTGCTCTTACCCCTACAGCCTTTTTGTGTTTCTGCGTCCGACCCAGGAAGCTTTCCTTTCTTGTCTGCGGCAGAGTCTTCATTTCATTATTTTATCACCTGGAGCTGGACCCTCAAAAACACTGGGGTCCCCGCCAACCGAGCCCCATAGATGGCTTACTCATTTACAGAGCTGGACAGCAGCACATTCAGGCTCTTTTCTTTGCACTGGGGTGTGTTTCTTAAAATGGAGCTCCGTCAGATCAAAACCACTTACAGAGGTTTGAATGGAGGGGGGGTCTTGGGGAAGTTGGGGCTATTAAAAGGCCCAAAAGAACAATAGAATCACTGCGGCTTTAATTGCTTAATTCTTCCCTTTTGGAAATTGAACAGAAAGCCGCCTACAGGACTGATGTACAAAAAAAACTAAAGGAGAAACTGTACCTTTCCCGTGAGAACAGAGGGAAATTCTGTATCAAATCTGTTGCTCAGTCCAAACCTGAAAAACAAACAAACAAAATATGAGCATTAATATGGTAACTACAATGTATGCTAAAAAATCTGCTACCAAATTGAACATGATGATACTAAAAATAATTCAGAGTAGTGTATAAATATAAAGTTTGATAATGTGATGAGACCTATCTTGCTCATATACAAGTCAATTCAAACTAAGTCTAATTTCACTGGCATCATAAGAGCGGAGAATTACATCACAAACTACAAAACAACACCCAATAAATGCACAATAAACTAATTATTTCTATCATAAAGAATGCAGCTGATAAAGTCAATTCACATTACCAACCAATAATTTCAATAATACTTCAAATCAGTGAAATTACTACTTTTTGGAGGAGGGGGGGTTACAAATTATAACTCAGATGATAAATACACACTTCCAAGGTTGCTGTGAGCCAAGAGCACTTTATTCTCTAGTGTGCTCACTCCAAGTAACCAAATAATTGGTATATAATTTATATGATCAAATAAAGCGATGATGGGTGGTGTGTCACAGCTCATCTGTTTGTGAAGGGAAGTTCATCGTCGTCTGAGGCGACAAGGAAACATGTTCAGGTATATTTTTGCTTTTTAGTCGTCAAGTGTCTCCCGATTATATTATTATATTATATAAGCTGTGGCTGCTGTTCACATATATTTCTAGAATTGCTCAGCAGTAACAGGGCCCAGGTGCATAGCAGCAGATATAACTCCGTTTTAAGACTTATATCTTCACTTATATTATCCAAACAGAGGGTTGACAGGAGTCTCCAGATGGGACTCAGCATCCACCAGTCATCTTAATGTTCAGGTGACAGTGAAGATCCTTTTCAAAGTCTCGATTTGCTCTGAATTAACCTGAACTGCACTGCTCCTGTAACACCACGACGCTCTGAGCTTTACGACCCCTGACAACACTGTAGGAGCAGAGGAGCTGACACGTAAACAAAGATGAAGCCTGTAATAAAAAAAAATAAACAAACAGGTGACACTGTGCCGACCTGTCAGGTAACTTAACAAAGTGAGTGTGAACAACTCAAGCCCTGTGTTGAGCTGTTAGTCTGCTCGCTAACAGCGTTACCGCTGCATCACATGGAAACTCGCCTTTCAACACAAACCGGTTGCTAGACTACCACTTTTACGGTTGCCATGACGACGTGAAGGTGTTCGTTAATGTTGTGATAATAATGTTGGACAGACCAGCCCCCCCTCCCCTCCACCTCCTTCATGAAACACACGACTGACATTTAGTTGTTGTGTTAGCTGGCAGGTTAGCCTCTCGTGCTAACCAGGCTGCGGGTGAGCACAGACACAACAGCACAACAAAGCGACGCCCGCGCGCACAGGTGAGGCGCACGCGGCTCTGCTTACACCGTGATGTGGCCGGCCCCCCGCATCACCACGGGCTCCGGACAGTATCTGGGCAGGTGCTCCTCGCTCACTACGTGCTCATCCTCCTCGTCTTCCAGCTCATAAATGGTATCAAAGTCCGCCATGTTGGGCAGTAAGACGCTCATGACGTCTCGTGGAAGGGCTGCGCGCAGGGGGAGGACGCACGAGCGGGCGCGCGCCCGTAACCTCGTGCTCGGAGCTGGGAGTCATTATTAAAGAGGGTCAAATTTTATACAAACATGAGGGGAAAAAGTAGAAAATATTAGAAACATGACAGAGATAAATCAATACTTATTAACTGTTAACATACAGGGTTTCTATTATATGCACTTTATATTATTATTGTTATATTATAAGTGATTGTCTCTCTGTGTTCTCTCTCTGTGTTCTATCTCTATGTTTGAATGGGCATTTATTATGTTTACATTGTTATTGTGTTTCTATGGTTGAATATAGTTATTATAGTATATCTGTTTCTGTGAATGTACCTTGAGAGCAATGAAAACCTAGAGTCAAATGACTTCTCTGTGTACATATACCTGCACAATAATACTGATTCTGATGACATCTGCAGCTAATGTCAGAGATGATTTATGAATTAGCTTCTTCAGACACAGGTCAAAGTCAGGAAAAGTCCTCCTCCCAAAATAGCCAGTCTAGCCACATGACAATTAACATGTCACTTCCACCAATTACTCATGAACCTACACTTTGAACCCATAAGCCTGAACTTCTGTTGTTAACATGCTTTGACCTTCCCTCGCCTCTATAAAAATGTAACTGTGTGAGTCAAGTGTTTAGGCTCGATGTTTTCACTTTAAATTACGTGCAAACCTCCTGACATATAATGCAAATTGAAGTGTCACACAGAGCACCATGTAACATACGTTAAACAGCCAAAATCCATTTCTGCTTCATAAAAATTAAAGGTTGGTGGCACATGTCAAGTGCTCAACAGAAGAGGAAAACTCACATGCTAAAAAGTCAATTGCTATAATGATTTGTGTACACTATTACTGGCTGGTTTAAAGTCACAAGTAATGAGATCATTTAAGAGATAACTGACTATAAACCAGTTGCAAAGATGCAACAGAGAGTCTGGTTGTTTTGCTACAACACAACTCGCAAGTCTGTTCAGGCTTCGTAAATGAGCACTAACCATTTTGTCAAACTTTTTGGAAGTCCAGATAGTCCTGAAAGTCCAATAAGAAGTGGAAGTGGATGCACTGAATTTATGTTTCAGTATCCAACCTTACAACAGCAGCACACCACTGTTACAGGTCAAAATCTGTTTTTCTACTGTCTTTTCGTTTTTAAAGAGATTTGTATCTATTACTAATACAAATTTCAAAGAGTGGAAGCCATGTTAAGTTTTAACCTGAATTCTAACTCGCAACAGCTTGTATTGATGCTGAGGGAGAATCCAGGTTGCAGACTCTGGGCTTCTTATAAAAAAAACTATATGCGTGTCTATGTAATCATTTTAAATACAAAACCTGATGCATTGATAATCCAAGCTTTGCAACGTCCAGAAACAAGAAAGATGACAGGTGTATTGCAAAAAAAACAACATTTTATTTACATTTTGAGTTGCCATCAAACGTCTTTTCTACCCGTATCATTAACAGCTGTTCTCTGCTTTAATTCAGTTGTGCTGAAAACTTCGTGGAAATGATTTGTCAAGTCGAAGCAGTTTGTCCAGAGCGGCTGATCCGCGCACAGTCCACTTTAAAGCGTCTGCCAAATGTCCCTGAATTCTCAGTTTATTCACATACACCGCATCACATACAAAAAAAGGATATTTATATCTTATTAACTCACAAACAATTTAAAGCTTTTAAGTTTGAAACACGTCGATTTTTTCGTTTTTCTTTTTCATCCCCACGTCATTAAAACTATTCTATAAAAAAGCAATATTTCAAGAGCCTCCAGCATTTCGTTGCTATAAATCAAATCTTTCTCCACAGCTTTGTGCTTCAGGACGTGAGTTCAGATCCTCTGGCTGCCTGTCAGGTGTCGGAGTGCTCGGTTATGTTAGGTGTTCCGGAGGTGAGCCGCTTTACTGAGTCACAGTCACTTGCTGTATATTCCTGATAGATGGCAAGGTGTTCATTCCCTGGGGAGGGTACAGAGAGCCGTGGATGTCTGTGGGACTGAGGGAGCCCGGCACCGGCAGAGGGCTCACCGACCCGGGGTCACTGTGCACGGAGCCCCCGCTGCCGTCCGACTGACCCAGCTTCTTCTTGATCAGCTTCCTCTCTTTGGCTCTGCGGTTCTGAAACCAGATTTTCACCTGAAAAGGGCGCAAAGAAAAGCGAATTAAAGACGTGTTCCTGAGCGTTAAATCTCCGTGCTTTTCTTAATAAAATGACAGAAAATAAAAGGCCCATCACTGGACAACTAGCAAAAAAATGAATGAAAAGATGAATATGTATTTATTTAATATGTATTTTGGGGTTTGAGCTGCCTAGTTTGAGCTGCACCCAGCTCATTCAAATCCAAATAAAAATGCATTTAAAACCAATAGGTAGTTAGTAAATAAAAACTACTAATAATAAACATGAAAACGAAAAATATTTTTCATGTGAGATATATCATTTAATCGTCATGCTATTTTTACCCAAATGAAATAAAATAATATCGTATTAACAGAAAGGAAACACATAAATAAATATAGACCTACAGAATAATTAATACTTTTCCACTATTTTCTTTTAATATTTTATAGTATTTTTTGCTGTCTTTTAAAATATATGGAACATATTATTATATAAATATCTTTTAATGTGTACGGCCATGATCAAATATTGTAGGTAGGTAATTAATGCAAATACATGGTGTTTGTATTTTAGGACTAATCAGTTAAAACAATAACAAAAACATTCTGAGTGGGTAAAGTAAAATATAAAGGTAACTGTATTTCTGTCTCATGGATGTAAATTTGTGGAGTTTAACACAATTTTTGCTGATACTATGGATATTTTGTAGGTTACTCGTCTGAGAATAAACCTAATTCTCCATGTGGTGTCCATAAATACGACATGACGCAAATGCCTGCCAAAAGTAGACATGACTCTTTGCATCTTTCTGCGCTGAGAATAAAGTGGAAATATTTAGTTTAATAGGGACGTACCTGTCTTTCCGACAGCCCGAGATTGACAGCCAGCTCAGACTTCCTCCTGATGGTGATGTATCTGTTGAAATGAAACTCCTTCTCCAGCTCCAGCCTCTGATGGTCTGTGTAAACTACCCTGTACTTCTCCTTCGTCCTTGTTTTACCTGCGAATGTGACAAAAGGCAAAACACACAGAGAGTTGAGTTTGTGCTTTTGATTTTAGCAGCCAGGTCGTTGAACTGGAGGCTTTGCTGCATGCCAGGACCGGCCTATCTGCGCACAGCATCTTTATGTGCTGTGCCTGAAATCCACATCTCTGTGTTTTGGCCACAGATAGGCAAATGTAGCCCTTTTCATCTTGCTTTGATGACAAGTGAAGTACAGAGAATTTCAAACTGCGATTAGATCCTCCACTGACAAGTTAAAAAGAAACCAACGACACAGGAGATAAGAAAAACGTTATATTCCTCTTAAATCATCTCCAAAAGGCGCGAGGGTTCATATGAAGCTGTTGAAACCTGTAATTTTACAGCCTTGTTACAGGAGAGCGTGCTAACTTTTGATATATGTGAGTTGGAAAACAAATGGCGGAGGATGACACATCTTATGGGATAAAATAAAATCACGATGAACGAGATGATGTAAGACAAAATCATTTCATTATTGTAGGTAAAAACTGTGTGTTCTTTTTTTTATTCTCGGCCTTCGCCATAAATAAAATATTCGAGCTGTAATAAAGTATAATAAATTTTACTGTTAAGGCCTACAGTATGGACTCCTCCACGTTTAAGACGTGGGCTGTGAAAAACGTCACTCTTTCCTGCAATATAACTCTCGGAGAGGAAGAGGCGCCGGTGCATATCAAAGTGAGGAGGTGTTGAAAGCAAAGGCCACCGCCTGGATATGACGGATAACACTCAAAACACCAAACAATGTGACAGGGAAGTCGCCCTCACATCTCCAGGAATAATGCCATTAACATCACAACTGGGCCTGGCGCCGATTCCTCACACTTCACATTTTTTATTTCCACAGTGAACTGAACCGAATCCATTTTCCCATCGAAATTATGAGATGTGGAAACAATTCATGGACACGTCTGACTGATTCTATCTGCTGCGAGTCTGATGTTATTCGTTATAATTATTTTGTAAAGACATGTTAAGTTATAAGCCATAAATATCACCATGTTCTTAATATTTATTTTGTTATTAAGGTAGATGCGAGGGACCCGCATACAGCAAGCGCCAGGCTTTTCTTTTGGTTTTTTATTTATTTCTGTCAAGTTCCTATGCATTTTCTACTTGAACGATAAGTATGACCTATTGGTGCTTAGTTGCTATTTTTATTCAAATATATTCGATAAGATTTTTTATTTGAAATGACACAGAACTGCTTAAAAACCGGGGTTAAATTCGTGCGTAAAATCCTTGGAGACGCGCGGACGCAGAAACTCTTTGCGCAAAAAGCTGGTGTTTTCTTGAATGGACACAAAGTCGAATGACATCATTTTAGTGCAGTGTTTAAGACAGAAAGAAAACTCACCTGTGGAAGACGATTGCGCGGTTTTGCTCATCCACTGGAATGAATTGCGTCGTTCTCTGTCAGGAGAAAGTTGTGCGACAGTAACGTTGTCCGGCGGCGGCTGTA
Organism: Terapon puta; assembly: GCA_028564955.1. Classification (NCBI taxonomy): domain Eukaryota; kingdom Metazoa; phylum Chordata; class Actinopteri; order Centrarchiformes; family Terapontidae; genus Terapon; species Terapon puta. The sequence continues at coordinate 10,960,725 of JAOXYL010000065.1, read as the reverse complement.
ACACCGCGGATCCTGGAGGATGCATGTGACTGTACTCAGACGAGCAGTAAGGAACCTGTGCAGGAGAGGAGTTGTTCATGGGTGTAGGAATAGTATTTGGCGGTCCCAGGCTATATGCACCCCAGTCCTCCCGTGGGGCGCCATAAGTAGGTCCCCAACTCCCCGCAGACTGTGCGTGCGTATCCATGTTTGGCACATGATGGTATCCGGTAAAGTCGGGATACTGAGGCGTCGAAACAAAGTTCTGTGGAGGCAGATTGATGCTCGATCTTCTCACTGGCCCCTGGTGATACATGCCGCTTTCTTTATCCAGGAGGTATCCCACATACATGATTTGTATAAAGAAACAGTTGAATGTAATAAAAACAGCAAAGGGTGTCGTGAAGCCTGTTTTAAGGCGACATTCTGGCCCTGAAACTGTTTAAAAAAACAATCCCTCTGCTGTTTAAGTAGTCCAAATGGGTTCCCGGTGTGAAATGCGACGTAGTTCCAGTCCGTCTCCAGTCTCACATGATGTGGCTCTGTTGACAAGGATGGTTAAGGTATACTAAGGCCTTCCTGACGTCAGCCTACTCCTCAACTCTTTGAGATTTGCATTCAAATGAGAGTGAGCGGTGCTGCCGGCCCAGCTGTCCCCTTGCGCCTGTCCTGTGGCGCGTCATCACCTGACAGCGGGCCTATCCTGAACACGAGCTCGCCTCCCCATGAATACATTAACACCGCGGCCTATCAGCTGCACATGCTGCACGACTCGGCAATAAACCAAGGAAACACGTCCGCAAACTCCCCAAGTAAGAAAAAAGGCCTGTGCGTAATTGCGCATGTATTTATTTTATTATGCAGTACTTGTTGGAAGTTAAATTTCTAATGACAGGTTATATAAATAGTGTCTATTCAGTCACAAACGAATACAGACAGCACGTTTACTTTCCTTATAATTAATCTCCCAAACTAAATGCAGAGCATCCAAGGTGAACCAAAACTCTTATGGGTTGGAGACGTGTTGCTATGGGAATTCACCAGATTCCAACCACGCTTCACACGTAAATCTCGTTTTATTTGTAAAGATATTCACTTGCAAACGAGGTGCAAAGTATGAGAGAGTTTCTCTTGAAGCAAGCCGGACCTTTCGTATTCCGTGTTCACACCTCAAGGTCGCACTTCACAGCTAATTCCGGTTACAAGGAAACTCCAACAACCCCCTCCGTGACAAACAGGCCCTCCACACATCAGTCACTGCTGAAACCACTGTGGATTTTTTTTCTCTGTGACCATATCTAATATTCCTTTTGGGTGTCAGGGAATTAAAAATATCTGAAATTAAAAATGGACGCATTTATTAGATTGTTTTTAAAATGTACAGTGAGACACTTTCTTGCTGCAGGTATATGTATGAAACGAATTCATTTGGACGATTAGTAAACAACTTTAATTCAGTTGCAACGACTAATAAGAAGTTAGGAATAAAAAAAAAAAAAAAAAAAAACTTTTTCTTGTAAGAACTCACTTTCAGCTGATCTGCAGTCTCTCTTTTGCATCTCTGTTTATTGTAGTTTACATCAACACGAAGCACCATTTGGAGAAGAAACACATTCCTTCTTATTCTCATATCAGTCATTTCTTGATGCTCTGCAGATACATTTGGTAGGTTTTTGAGGGTCTTTCAGCAGATTTCACAGACTGGCTAGTCTGAAAATTCAGCACACACTCATAAATGCAGATGGACGCCACTGAAATATCAGTTTATTGACCACAAACAGTTTATGAGACAGTCTGATTAAAATGGCCTCTGACTGCTCATGGTCATCCAGCTCACTGATTTGTGAACAGTTTATCGACCCACCTGTCAGTCAGCTGCTTGTTTGAGAGAAATCATGTTTAGCATCAAGCATGAAAAGATTTCCTGAATTTTTAGTGGCTCCAGCAGAGATCTTTCTGTGTGGTGCAGGCTGCCATTATCGCTCGTGCAAGTAAGTAAGCAAGTGAGTAGATAAATAAGTAAGTGAATGAATAAATGTTACTGTGAGAAAGATTTTGTATGATGTATGTTTGTATGATTTTCAAAGTGTTTCTTCCCAGAGTAATGTGATCATAAAGATTTCCCGTACCAATGGGGCCTTTTGAGTAGTGACTTACTGAATCCCTGTACTAGAAAATACATGTTTTTTATGTCTTGATTTTGAGAATACATTCAGCATCTAACAAAGTTTTGTCTTAACACTCTTCCTAGTTAGTTGTCCTCCAGTGTGTTTTCTGTAACACCACCACATTGTGCTGGGAGGACACCCTGCTCTGCAGTTTCCACTGTGTGTTCATAATCACTGCTGCCCTCTTGTGGATTTCTACAACTCCTGTGATAAAACTCTTGGCTTGAAATCTGTTTGGCCATCAGAGGTGGAAAGCGACACACAACCAGTCAAGTACTATCCATAAACACACTTTTCAGCAATTGCACTCTATTTGAATATTTAAAACAAATTTATATGTATTTAGAATTTGTTGATATTACTCCACTAAAATTTGGAGAGGAAATTGCTTTCCTGCAGTTACCTGATGTGAGTTGTTACTTATTTTGCAGATTAAGATTAAACAACAAATATATTATAATGTATGATTATATGTTAAGGTAAAATGAAAGTAATGTGGAATTAACAAATGAACTGTGCATAAAAAGTGTTTTATTAGAGCACCATAATAATCCAGTAATATAGATTATTTTAAAATGGACCACTTTACATGATGAGTAGAATTTTTGAGTTGGTAAGATTTAAGTAAGATTTTGAATGAAGGTCTTTTACATGCACCAGAGTATTTCTGCACTGAGGTTTTATCACTTTTAGATTGTTTGACCTCTGCTGAACACTCAGCAGACAATTTACCACAAGAGGGCAGCCTCCACCAACAAAAGACATTTATTGATGCATGCTATGTAGAATACCCCATCAAGAGTGTTACTACACTGCCTGGCAAAAAAAAAAAGTCGCCACCAAAAAAAATGGTCACACACTCTAATATTTCGTTTGACCGCCTTTGGCTTTGGTTATGACACACATTCCCTGTGGCGTTGTTTCGACAAGCTTCTGCAATGTCACAAGATTTTCCATCCAGTGTTGTTTTAGTTTTTCACCAAGATCTTTCGTTGACGATAGTAGAGTCTGACTGCTGCACAAAACCTTCTCCAGCACATCCCAAAGATTCTCACTCAATGGGGTTAAGGTCCCGACTCTATGGTGGCCAGTCCATGTGTGAAAATGATGTCTCTTGCTTCCTGAACCACTCTTTCCTAATTTGAGCCCCATTTATCCTGGCATTGGAAGATGCCCATGCCATCAGGGAAGAAATCTAGAGCTGACACACACTGCCCCCAAAGGCTTGTACAGTAGGCACAAGGCATCATGGGTGCATCACTGCATCTGCATCTCTTCTTACCCTGATGCACCCATCCCCACTATCCTTCCAGTTTTTAATCAGGCAATGGACTGTTGTTAACCCAATTTCAGTAGTTTCTGCAATCCTCTTAGATGTTTTCTCTGCTTGACGCATGCCAATGATCTTTTCCACAACATCTTTTCAACATGGTTGTTTAAGAAATGAAAAGCAACTCATTGCACCAGTTGGGGTTAAATAAGTTGTTGCCAGCTGAAAGATAATCGCCCACACAGTAATTATCCAATAGGAGGCTTGTACCTATTTGCTTAGTTGAATCCAGGTGGCCACTTTCTTTTTGGCCAGGCAGTGTAAATACATTTTACTGTAGTAATCTCACATGATATAAGAAATCAAAGGGGCACACTGAGCTGAGCCTCAAGGGGTTTTATGTATCATTGTAATTGTTTTCCTTAAGATAGAATTAGGATATTATTTATTTTTTATTAAGTCTTGTCATTGGATAACATCTTAACAATATTGCACTGAACTCAGCATAAATAAATGGAGTATTAAAAATAAAGAAACTGCCTCAGTTCCTATCGATTATTAAATTATCTTGATGGCAGGTGTTTCATTGACAATCATTTTGAAGTACTTTCTCCTCTGCATGTTTTTGCTCCATATCGGCACATTTGATGTTTTGCACTTAGTGATGTAGGCTGATCAGTTTTATTATCTTTTAATTTTGGCTTGTTTTCCTCACAAGGGTCACCTCTTCATGTTGTCCTCCCCTTTACCTGATTATGTAATCTTTGTTTCAGACGTTTCTTGTAAAACCCTTATGAGTAACATCAACAGGAACTTGGATCTAAAAATATTTTATGCAATTCTGTACTTGTAATGATGAGCTGTCATCAGATAACGCCTGTTAAGCGTCTGTGAGAGCTTTTGTTTGAGATACTACATTCACACGTAGGAGGGCGTAAACAGCTGTGATTCAGCAAACATGCTCATGTATTTTCTTAAAGTGTCGAGTGCTTCTTACCGCCAGATTCAGAGTCTGACACCGTCAGTGCTGTCTAATGTTCAACAAGAGCAGACTTGTTTGAAGCTGCTGATTCAACTGTAGTCAAGTACTCAGATTCTTTTCACGCCATTAAAAGTGCAAATACCACAGAAATACGCATATAAGTAAGCAAATGTTAGCATCAAAATACACTTAAAGTGCAGAGGGTAAAAGTACTCATCATGCAGAGTGACCAAATTAAAGTTTATTATTACTGGATCATAATCATTGACACATTAATGTGTTCACCATCTTATTGTTTCAGATTCAGATTTCAGAGCAGTTTTAAATGAATTTGTCTTATTGCAACCTCTAATTGTACATCAACATTTGTTTGTTGATAGTTTTTTTTTGTTATTATTCTGAATATGCAAATCAAGTCACTAATTTGAATGTAGAGGAGAGTAGAGTAGACAGTACTAAAAAAAAGTACAATTACCTTAAAATTGAGCTTGAGTAAATGTACTTATTTACTTTTTTTACCTTTGGTGGTCAGGCAGATTTAGCATTTGATTACAGCAGCTGCACGAGTCCACGAGAGGGCAGCAGTGGACCTGAAAACACGATGGAAACACCAGGACAGGGCAGAGTAATATTCAGAGCACAATGTAGTGACATGACCCAGAGACAGGGGAGGGCACCGCCAGAACAAATCTTACCTGCTGTTTAACGGTAACACTGCCACAGAGACACTTTGGTGCTGATCATTACATTCTGATCATTTGTGATGTTCCTGGATCTTCTTTTTCTTGTGACAGTCTTGTGTTCTGTACAAAAATGACATTTAACAATTCTCAGTGAGCAGCTGGTTAAATGTCGGAAGTATTTGTTTACAAATGTAATGTTTTGTAAAGTCAGAGTATTTACTGAGGCCCAGTAAATGAACAAACTTGAGTTCAGCAGATTACACAATACTGTCTTTGTCTCGGTGCTGAAACATGTCCGTTGTGTGTGAGGTCAGCAGAGTTTCTTCCTCCTCAGAGACAGAAAGCTTGCACTTGATTGCAGGAGACTGACAAGGCGGCTGTGATGATATCCAGGATGTTTTGAAGGGCCACACTGGGTTTCCTGGTTCAGACTGAATTGTGCTGTAATATCAATTTAACAGTGAAACTTTAGACAAATTATATGAGAACACAATCCAGACTTTATCCACTGTCAGCAGAGCAGAGTTACAACAACTAAAGCTGACTGCACAAGTAACCACTGTGACGTAATGAGCCCAGTAGTTGTGGTATTGTTGGTTTTCATATTTCCACGTGTTAATGACAGTCTTCTTATCGGGTTTGTCTTAAAACCTGAGCAACAGTTTGGCTGTTCTGTGAGTGGTCTGTATGTCTTCTCTGACTGAGTGATGGCGTTTATATTCAGTATCAATAAAATTACCTCAGGGTTTGGCATGCTTGCATATGATGAAGTTATGATGAAGGGAAGTGCACTTAGATTCTTGCTTTGAGTGCAAAAGCCCCTTCATTCCCTGAGCTCAGAGCAGTGTGACTGTGGCAGATCAGGAACAGTCAGTGGTGAATCAGCCCAAGAATTTAGTTTGTTGCATAACTTCATTGATGTTACTGAAGTGGCCACAGTGTTTCTCTGCAGGAGGGGAGGTAAAACAAGACCATCTGCTACTATTTTTAGAGAAACTGCCTGCATGTCTAACACACAAGCAGCGATCCTTGTGTCGTCTGTAACGTAAAACATATGGAAAGCAGGATACTGAACACACAAGTCGAATACTTTGAATATTTTGATTAATTCATTCCGGATATGACAGAAATAGATGAAAGAAAGATTGTGAAAAATGTTTATATTTTTTTTTTCTTGAGAGTAAGCGAACATTTTCTACATCCAGGGAGTGGGGGTGTCAGGAAGTTCAGGTGTTTTGGGGGTAGGGGGAAACAAACCATGGACAAACATACCCACACAGAGCACAGCTCTCTCCACTGGATTATAGTGCTTCTTCTTTTTTATTTCAATATATTTATGGGAAGATCATGGGTTATTTTTGAATAGCTTCCTAGTAAAGTGACCTCATGACTGTAAATCAATACCAGAAAGTATTACTATGTTGTTTATTGTCTGAAAAAAGTCTGATGAAGAAATAATAGAAAACAAATTTCAACAATGAAACCATGAGGAGCAGTAAGTGGCAATGATGTAACTTAAGTTGAATGCCATTAACACAGATTTATAAATAAGTGGAGAGAAGCAGATGAAATTTTAGAAAAAGCACATGGGAAAGGAATTTGTTGTTTAATCAATAACTGGATCGCTTCAATGACGGCCAGAGGCAGAAATGAAAAGAAAATCTGTGGCAAAAAGCTGTAGTTAGGGATTTTATCATGCAGTCTTTTATTTGTCATGGTTTTAGTGAGCTAAATGTCACACCTGGCCGGTTACACAAAGATCGTCTGAAGTGGTTGAGGGTCATCTAGCGTGAACACAGACATGGAGTCTGAGCACCCAGAGACTTTAACAACCTAGTTTCTGTTAATCATTTTTATATGAATCAGTTTACACATTCAGTGCTGGTTAATCTCAAAGCATTGTGATTCAATTAAGCAGATTAT
>JAOXYL010000065.1:10916217-10945372 GCA_028564955.1 Terapon puta | reverse complement strand
GTGTGTGTGTGTGTGTGTGTGTAATTAAAGTTTGATTTGCTTGTTGTGGAGTATCAGAGAAAGGATGTGATAACACACTGTGTCTGATAAACATGATGAAAAATTCAAAATTTGTTTTCTTCATGTAGGTATTTCAAGTAATTATGAGTCAAAACTGCATGTAATGTATAAATATATAGATCTTTATTCATTATTTACTTCATATGCTCAGTTAACAGTGTTGGGGAACAATACTTTAATCAAAAACTAGCTTGCACCACTACATGAACAAAACATTAAAAAACTAGCAGGATGGTTTGATGGTTTGAAGAACTGCAGTAAAATCCAAACACATTTTTCTTTGCACTGAGGTTATAAAATTTTGAATGTTATTGTTAATAGAGTAACTAAAATGAAATTAAAGACAGAACGTATACTGTAATAATGTTAGGCTGGCAAGAAATGATCTAAAAAGTACTGTGAATGTTAATCTACTGTGTACTAAAGTTAAATAAAAAGGCAAAATAAATCAAACATTTTTGTAACATGTGACCCTCAACACTGTTTTTACAATAATATACCTTTAGGATACAAAAATTATACTTGATATAAAGTATCAGTGCATAATCACTTCCTCTCCTCACAAACAAACTGGTCATGAACAAAACATCATATGGAAATACACAAAAAATCCACTTTATACTGTAGTTTACTCCTGGAAAATACTGTTTTCTTTGAAAAGCACAAGCTAACTGTATTTCTGTGTGTTTATGTATGCTAATACAAGCAGAGGTTTAGCCCAAAGTACTCTCAGTATATCTGATATTACAAATAAAACGCTGTTAATACGAGGAGATTTTACATGTTAACACACAATGTAACAGTGAACCAGAGCAGACTGGTGCCAACTTCACACGCGTGGAGAGTGTTTGTAGCCTGCCCTGCAAGCTTTACTAACACTTCGAGAATATCCACATACATGTTTCTGCAGGAGCACATCCCCTCGGCTTTACAAGGAGTGAATACAGCAGCACAAACAGCATATACATCTGGAGTGAAATGTCGGGATATGACATGTTGGTATCGGGACGACTGAGATGGAAAATCCTTTGGTTGACTTTTAAATATCAGAAAAATCTAATTGAAAAAACGGAACTGGATTACAAAGTAACAGTGTTTAAAAATCTAAATAAATACACAATTCATTTTACTAGTGCTTTTTGTATAAACTGTTCCTATAAATTCTAATCTCATGTTTCTAATTCAAAAAGAGCCAAAAAAAAAACAGCACAGCTATTCTTGAGTGGGTGGAGGAATCTAATACTACAGTAACTTTCATTTAAATGCTTTCACGGTTGAGCTTTAATATTACATTTGAAGCCGTCTGGTCTTGCTCTCAGCTCTACCCTGCTTCCTCCATTAACCCCCATTAACCTGTGATTTTCCAAAAACCCAGAGAGCTTAAAAAACATCCCTCACTACACAACAGAGCACTGCTCTCCTCTCTGTGTCAACCTGAGTTAGTGGAGCTGATATTTCTTTGAAGAAAATACGGGAGTAATTATAACTAAAATAAGAAACTTTGCATAATTGATAATCAGTGTTGTCTTGTTTGATTTTTGCTTTGAGAAAAACTGAACTTTTGTTCTCTCTTGTAACACCTTCATATTAACCGATGTAGCCATATTAAAAAAATACCTTCTGTTGAACTTTTTATTCACAAATCAATTTCTTTTTTCTCTAGAATTTCTTGAATTTTTTTTAACAAAAGAGATATAAAAAAGTCTCACTGTAGAAGTCTCAGCTATATTCTCTCATTTCTTGTCTGGATGTTATTTACATCTTCACCACAGGTTGCAGTTTATTCAGATCTGTGGTGAAGTTGGAATCATTGTGTTTTTTTTCACAGTAGATGAAAGAAATACCTGAGCCTGTTTTCAGCTGTTCGATATATCACAGTGAATGTGGAACGGACCAGCAGCATTAACGTCAGCCTACGTCTGAAAACTGGAAAGGAATTAAGCGTCGGCAGGTTTCCTTTTGTTGTGCAGCAGACGCCCTGGAAGATGGAAGATTCTGGATTCTTTTCAGGGCGTCCTTTTCTAAACATTTTAAGAGGGACTATCACGTGTTTTCCTCTCTAGCTTTGGTCACAGAAATGTCCAGAGACAAGAGTCCAAACAGAGGAGAACAAAGCAAAGGCCTCGAGGCTGCCAGTCAGATTCTCCGGGAGCGGAGCAGGAGGTTACACGGGCGGGGTGGAGTAGCGCACCACATAGTTGTAGTCTGGAGGAGGGCTGTGACACTCCAGGCCCGCGTCCAGGGCCAAGTCGTCCAGGGCCGAGTCGTCAATACCAAAGTCCAGAGAGGGGTCTGTGGGTGGAAATTTTTCCTTCTCTGTGTCGCTCAGCACGGACTCTTTGCTCTTACTCACTGCCTTCATCCTGAAAACGTTAAAGAGATAAGACATGATTATAACGGAGAAATATCATTATCCCACAGGGGCTGGCAAACAGTTAAATACTCAAATTACTTCATTTTCAAGGGGGAAATTCAAGACAAAAGGGTTGTAAACATAAAAACAAATAAAAATGCACAAACTCTACATCCACGTTTAACAAACAAAAAATGCCAAAAAATATACAACAATATAATATGTGAGGATTTTGTGTTTTTCTCTGTTTTGTATCATTGGAAACTGAATATTCTGTGAGCCGGTTGGTGAAAACATGAGGATGGTACTTTAGACTATGGGATACTGCAATGGGACAATTTCACCATTAATCAGCAGATTAGTCAACAATGAAAATAATCAGTTGGAACTGTGGTATCCATTAGCTCCCAGCGTCTTCTCATTTTTGAGATGCAGCAACGTGAATGGATAATGGCCATGTTATCAGCAATAAACAGACACTCCTAATTGCGAAAACAGACGCAACAAATCAGTGTGGCGTGACAGGATGACCGAGGATGACCGTTCCTCAGGGTTGTTCTCACAGGGCATTCTTGTGTCCTCAGTGTGTGCTTCACATAAGAAATGCAGCGTACAGCTTGTTATATTATTGTAGCATCTTTCAAATGATTCTGAAGGTATAACCTTTTATTGGTGGTAAAATGAGACAATCAGGGTGGAGTTGGGTACGGTAAACAGCCGACATAACATAAAGCTCCACTTTCTTGACAACTTGACTAGACCGCTCTCACAACACAAGTCTTTTTTGATTTTCTTTGATTTAAGAATTCCCCCCTTTTGAAGGTGTACAACGAGACAAACCTCTCCTTATTCTAATATGATGTAATCAATCATCCTGAGCTTTTCTGCTTCACTTGATGCTGAGAATATGAGTAATTGCCTCTTATTGTATTTGGAGGTTGCCAAGGGTTTCCAGAGCTCCTCTTTCCAGGCCAAAGGGTCAACGCCCAGTGGGGGTAAGTGACGCCGCTGTACTGGAATGCTGCCCTGATGAATAAGTACCTGGCATCAGAAATAATTAACAATAGAAGAGCATTTCTTTGCCAATGCCAAGCGCAATGGGCAATTGAGCAACAGGATACAAAGTGAGTCAGACAAAAGATGACTTTGAATCTGAGCTGAGACAATTGCTAGATTATTTGCTTAGGTATATTTTAAGCAGAAATGCCATAAAACTAACTTCAAATATGAAAATAAACTGGTTTGCATTGTCTTCCATGATAACAAAATCAATATTTTCGGGGTTTATAATGTTGGTTGCAATTTCTTTGGCAAAATTTTTCAATCAATGTTGCGTTGTGTGTTACTGGCACAAAGAAGTAAGGCCAGAGGAGTGATTAGGGCCAAGGGAGCGACAGGTGGACTTCAGTGAAACAAAAGAAGCACAGCACTATAGCTAACAGGGGAGGCCCTTGTAAACCCTCCTAAGTTCAAAGGTGGCAGTGATTGAGCGGTTGCCCGGTGAGGAAGTCCTCCCCTCAAAATGCACATCATTCTCTGCATGCCTGGGTTGATTGTTTTTGTGAGCTGGTGTTTGTAGAAGTGAGTGTGGTGATCTGTAAATAATAACAGCTCTTCAGAGAGTGTCATTAAGTCTGCTAAGCGTGTCTCATAAGTTACTTCCCCAGCAGTTATTTACATCTTCCCTCTTAATAATTTATTAGAGCTTTTATGTTTGTTTTCACAAGTTTAGACTCTTTCCTGCTCAACTTAACAGAGATTTGGGAAACATATGGAGATTTGCTTTGGGACAATTTATTTTACTGCTGTTCCTCCTTTAAATCTTTTAAGTGGAATCCACAATACTTTCCAGGAGTATTAATAGTTGCTACTGTGCAGGGGAAGGCAGAATAATAGGTTGAAGGTTGAAAGTGTAATTACTGAGTTCAGAGGTTTAACCCTGTAAATCAACCCTGCCACTGAGCTGCTGTAAACTTAATATGTAAGCCTTAAGACACCTAAAGAGAGCCTCATAAGAAAAAGATTTACAGATTTTTTTTTCAGATTTGACTTTATTTTCAAATAAACCCTAAAACAAGAATATTTTGCCTAAGCTTTTTTCCTTTATGACAGTTTTACATACTAGCTCTATCAGCGGCCACATCTTCAAACAATCCAGAGAATTTTAAGGACAGACTTCACACCAAGGTCACTTCTTTGAGATTATGTGTGCTTGCTACCTAGCATTGCATTATACCAGACAGACAATATGCCATGACTCATAAGTTAAATCCGTCTGGGAGGTATCTCATTCGGGACTCTTTTAGTGAAAACAAAGGGCTTTTAGTGTGGGCTCTTAAAACAGCCAAACCTCAAGTGACGCATTCACTCTGCTTTTGTATTCAGTCCTTCAGTTTGTCACCTTCAAGCTTTTTACCTCCCACTTTTCCTTTGTGCTGCTGTCCCCCTGCCATGACACCTTCAGACAAAAGGGAAAAACTAACCGCTGAAGAAAGTTGTGTGCGAGTGTATGACAGTTATAGCGTCTACATTCCTGCCCAGTGGGGAGGTTTCCAAGCAGGTATTTTCCAACCTCCTTGAGTGTGTTTGTGTGTGCTAAATTATCACTCGCTGGGGAGGTGAAGGGGTTCTGTGTGCTGTGTGTCTACGTACGCCAGAGCCATGATGCTCAAGGGTCGGCCTGCAAACGTTTCGAGGCGCTTCAGAGTCTGCATACTGTCCGACGACAGGCCCATCCCACTGTCTGACTGACCACCCTGATGGTGACAATGCAGAGAAAGACAAAGAAAAAATAATCATAACCACAAATATCCTCTTTTTTTATAATATGCCTTTCAGAGCAAAAAGAATTTCAGGAAATGGTCAAACACAGTTAAAAGATCAGAAATAAATACTGAGGCCATGCCATCCAGGACTTCAAAATGTATTTACAAAGAATCAACAAACTCATATGGAACCAACTCAGTCATAACTGTAGAGATGCTTTCTGTATCTCGTGTTTGTCAGTGGCCTTGCCGCTAAATTTTGCACTGATGCGTAAGTTTCATTAAAAACATTTCCACATCTTCTGTCTGGATGTTTTTGGTTATCTGTCAAGGGTCGGGGCTGCGGGTTGGCACTGTTACAAATATGATTAGTGACATTTACCAGAACTGTTTTCAATAGCATTCAGTTGTAAAAAGTTTGGGGCCAATGAGTCTTCGACTTAATTGTAGCAGATAGGATAATAATAAACATGAACTGAGTATAGAACCTTGTGGGATTCCACATGACACAAAGCCAGAGAGGAAATAAAGTTATAACAATTATCAGTTTGGAAACTCTGTTTGATACGTAAGATAAAGATCAATATAATACAAAAATGAAAAGTGAAAGTTAAAGTGCAGGGTCTGTGTCTGTTTCTGATTTTGTTCCAGACTAAATAACTCACCCCGTGGTTCTCATTTGTCCCGTTCTCCATGGTAACCTCATCAAAGGTTTTCACACTAGCTGGACGGATCTTGATGTTCCTGGCAAGAAAATATTTCCAGGGTAAGTCTCCAAAATACCCTAAAACCTTGTCTCTTTGTTTAGTGAACCTTTTTGATTACACTGGAGCCAAGAGGCAAAGTTCAGAAACAAAACCGCAGGAACATAATCACTTAAATCAACAATGTGTGGCATCTATGACATTGTACTTTGAAAACACACCTTGTTTACTTTGCATTTCACCACTCAGAGGCTAAAATGACTGCTTAATTTAGCTTAAGCGGTAACTGTCATTACTGCTTTTCAACACCTCCTCAATAAACACACTTGTGGACCTGTGAAACCCCAAGAGCTCAACAAATATTATTTTAAGTGGACATAAATCTTGACTCTGGCTCTATGGCTTTTGGTGAAATTCCTCACAGGAGCCACAATACTACCATGTGTATATTTCTTATCACTGGCCAATCAGGTCTCTTATTGTCCTCCAGTCAGACCTAAATGTACCCCTGGTTAAGTTTAGAGTGCTACAGGAACACTAATTGTTTTGGATATTATTCAGCGCAAAGTGGGAAAATGATTTAGGCATTTCCTTAGCAAAACACAATCCGTGCTGTTTGCCTTTGAGGATAGGTTTACACGTCTTCAAGATAAAGTGATTTATTTCCTTTCAAAGTCTTAACAAGTTCATGGGGGAGTATAACAGATTTGAGCAAATAAGGCTAAGAGTCTACAGCTAAGCAAGCAGCTAAGTGAATCTGTACTTTGGCACAGTCTCCTTTGAGATAAATGGTAACATCAGATAATTCTATCATGTGCATAATGGCTACTAAGACGCTGTTTCTTAGCAGGTAAAATGTTTTCACCATATATGTTTATCAAAGTTTACCAAAGAAATACAGTGGGGAGTTTTTGCAATTATTGGTCAAAAACCAAAGTATTGCAAAACAATTTTTAATGGTGCTTCATCATAGGAATCACAGTTTATTATTTCTTTCAGCCATAGATGTCAAACTCATGTTGGCACCAGAGGAAAAGTCAGAGGGATTCATACACTGGAGGACATAAATGTCTGTATAAATTTGAATGGTGATCCCTTCAATAGCCATTGAAACATTTCAGTTTGAACCAAAGAGGCGGACTGAATGACCATTACATCGACATCCCTGGAGCCACATCACTAGTGTGGCTAAATAACAACTCAGCACCAGGAGTTAGAGTTTCAAGTGTTTGTTTTATGTAAACTGGCCAATGACCAATGATCCATGTTCTCACCAGGTGCTCCCTGAGTCGCGGTGGGAAACAGGTCGTGTGGGTGTCTCTTCTGATAGCACTGTGGCGGATGGGTCTCCAACTTTACCCAGCAGGGTGTTGATAGGTATGTAGTGCTTCCCCTCCTAAATCAAGCAGAGACAGAGCATCTTAGAGCACATCCTTATGCCTCCATGATTAAATAAAAAAATAAAAAGAGTAGATGCCTAAGTAGGTCAAAGATGCGTGCACCCTATACGAACACGCACATCCACAGGCTGTGGCGAGCAGCCAAAGAAATTAAGGTCATGACTAATAAATCCAACACAATGCTCATGAAGCTGATGGAGGCAATGGAGACCATGACCAGTCTTCCTGAACTGTAACAATAGCTTTATTAATAAGAGTCAAACCCCTCCACTGTTCTGTCTGTCCACTCTGAACTTTTTCTCATGAAGATATCTTATAGAGACTCATTTATATTGCAACATACTCTACTTTCAATGCAATGTGGGGCCTTGTCTTTATCTTTTATTACTTCACTAGACAACCTGTACAGTCTTTGCAGAATTGGTGAAATATAATTCCCCTTCCTTGTGTGTGTATCTGTCTGCAGTAATGTACATTCTTTCAAATACATTTTGGTATTCTTTCACCAAGAAATGTGTTTTTTTATTTAAAATATCAGTGACTCAATGATTCACAGTATTCAACCATAACTCATTTTGTGCTTTAGGGAGGTAATGATGAGTGCTTAAATTGCACAGTAAATATTCATTTGAATGGAAAATAGGATGAGAAGTCTCTGATCTGAAACAGAAAACCTAACCAAACCTAATTTTCCTACATTTCAAATGTCAGCCTCAAAACAACATTTTTTCTGTTATTATCATGAAACAAAGTGCAATTAGATCACAGATGGACCCCACATGGCTCTGTTTTGGTAAACACAGAGACTCAGACATGAGGCATGGGGCAACAGAATAAGACTGGATTAGCCTGAACAAAGTTCGGAACCAGTTGGGCTCAGATCTTGGATCTCGTCTCAGATGACCACAAAAACCTCTCAATAGCCCTCTTTTACACCATATTATAACACTGTAACAGCAGAAAAATCACAGATAAATCAATTTAAGTATTTCTGCCACACTACTACAAATTAATCTATTGTTACTGTTATTAGTCTGATTTTTTACTTTGAGAAGTCCAACTGTTTGCTGTGAGAAAGGCCTGTCAGACTAAGTCAGGTAGATAAAATGTCCACTGCCAACAGTTTGTAAGATTTTACGATACTCATATATAATATCATATTGACTCAACTACATTGCTGCATGTGTTTCTCGTGTTTTGAACTGATGGTGCCATTTCAAAGGGAGCCATGTGTTTGTGTTGAGAGTTATTTCCCCACTAAGTTACTTAAAGTACCCCCCTGGGCGAGACTCCGATCAGCACCACTGCTTCCTGAAAATCTGCAGTGTTTGTGACTCAACTCGTGACTAATATTGTTAAAAGTGGCTTTCGTGGCTTTATCTATAAAGCCACAATGCCCCAAATATGTGGAAATTTAAACTTAAATAAGGATTTATGGAGTTCCAGTATTTGTCAGATAGAGAGAAAACACTTCCATAAATCTCTTTGCCATCAGTTCAAGTCTAAGTTCACACCAGAGCTCAACAGCTGCTGATCATAAACTCATGAACATTACTGCAACTGCTGGAAGAAACCTGTGGTACTGATCAGATTTTTCACATTCTGAACCTTTAATGGTATTAAATATAGTGTTCCAACAGTACATAGTATTTCTTGTCTATGGTACCTGTTGCACACTGGCCTGAAGTAGGTCACCCAACCTCTCCACCAGCTCAGTGAAGGTCGGTCGCTCCTGTGGCTCCCCCTGCCAGCAGTCCAGCATGGTCTGATATCTAAGAGCAAAGAAGATACTGAAAAAAACTGCAAGATGGACAAATGCAAACCTTATTGCATGCAAACATATTAGATTATCTTAAATGATGTGGTTGATACATTGTGAGCTGTGACAAAGCTTCTTTTAGAAGAAAAAGTGTCCTTTGTCTTTTATCTTCAATCAACAAACCTCCTTACATTGAGTGAAAACATCTGGTCCACCTCTACATTGACAGTCATCTGGATTATTTGACATACCCCGTTTTCTATTTTCAGGTGATCCTGAGTTTCTATGGTTGTATTCTGATCTTGGGTGTGAAGACCAGTGAGAGCAGAGAGCCTCGCTCAGGTCTCTGACAAGCTGTCAGCGTCTCTGCCCATGTGGTTAGACTCAGAGTGTTTCCATCGTGGTGGCCTGTCTCATTTTGTAAAGGAATTTAGAAAACAGAGCACAGCGGCTGCAGTTTGAATTACATTCGCAGCATGTTGCTGATTGGGATTGGTCACTGATGGATCTCTATTATGTTTCTGTTGCAACCACCACTATCCCCACAGATATCTTAGGTTTTATGTAAATAGAGCTATGACAATTACCCTTTGGCATTATTTTTAGTCAGTCTCAAGTTGAAAGACTTGGAAAAGCAGATGGTCTGTTGCTGTCGTATTGCCCCCCACACCTCCTCCTCCTCTCCATGTGTATTTGTGTGTGCAGGGTATCTAGACCTCTCAGTGTTGTCAGGCCTGGCTGAAAGAAGCTGAGCGGCTGCAATTCTCACGTTAATGAACATGGAGTATACTCTTCCAGGTGGTAGCCCTCCTGATGCTGACAGGATGTGGGAAGCGCAGCCCTTATGCATATCATTGAGGGGGGAGGGGGTGGTGTAGACACATTGTATGACTGCACAAATTAAACCACATTTCCTGCCGATGAGAATAAATAGCTCCCACACGTTTAAGGTCTTGAGGGAGTGCTGTGTTTCTGTAGAACTGAGCTACTTTGTCCGGTTGGGCAAGTGTGGTAGAATGGGAAGTGAGCATCCTATTTATTGTCCTCCCACTCTCCGAGCAGCATCCGCTAAATTCCTCCGCAATGCATCAGCACGGCGGATCTTATTAACAGGAGGTGGACGACATTCCTGATGAATTAGCGTCGCAGCGGCGCAAACTAATTGGTCAACACTGCCTTCACACTCATGTGTTTTTCATCATTTGTATATTACAACTTTGGGCTGAGGGTCAGGGTGTCAAAACCTGGGCTTACAGATGCATGTGATCAATTGCAGACCTCAGGAATCAGCAAAATCCAAGCCGCTGACTGAGTACATTACTGTGCATCCAATTTAAATTGAAATCAGCAGGTTTTATCTGAGATTTAAATTAGCAGCAGGCCGCACAGTCAAAAGCATACAAAATATAAAATCTGGAAGTTCCGTGTTTGTCAATGGTCTGCCTGTACAAGAGGAAAGTTTTGCCAAGGAAAGTACAAGAGACTCCTGGCACCAGTAGGTCTGCATCTATAGTTGACTGAAAAGTACAATCTGGATTAGATTTTCTGTATCATTTCCAATCACTTCTCTTCTTTGCAAAGCTGATAAATTCATTCAGTTAGCTTTACTTGGCACAAGCCGCTACAATTCTGGACCTTTTGATATCTCATCATTATTAAGCAGAAGTACAGCACAGTTCTTTCAAAACAAATAAGATTTGTGGATTATATGAGTCATTTTAAATGAAAAGCAGACACGACGTATGCACACATGTTGGAGTGAGACTCAGCTGCGGAGTGATGGCTGGGTTTCAATCTGCTGCACATTGGACAGAGGAGTCAAGTATTCTTATTACAAAAAGCGGCAACACTGACTGACAGCACTGATACCAAAGAAGAGGACTCTCTGTTCTCCCACAGATATTTATGTCTTGCACCATCCACCACCCCCTGCTCAACACCCCCCCCCTCCATTCTCTGGTTCTCCTCACTGGGACCTGGATCCCAGACATCACATTTAATTGTGGTGCTTAGTTACGCCTGTGCCACTGTCAGTCACAAGATGCTTCAAAACTTCAAGCTTGCCGCTGCAGACCAAATCAGTGGCTAATGTTTCCGTCTGCAAAATACAGAGCAGATTACCCATGATTCTTATCAGGCACCCCCGATCTGCTGGTGCAACCACAAAGAGGTAGAAGGACACAATGCCTCCTCTTAGTTGTATATCGATATGGGAGCCTATTACTTGCTGCTTTTATTTTCTTGACATCTGCGAGGAGAACATACAGCTGCGGGTATGGAGCTGGCTGGCTGGGATAAAAAAGATTTCTCTTGCTGTAGGCAAGTTACAAAAATTAGAAAATAAATGTTTTCAGTTATTGAACTAGCGCTATCATATTTTTGTTTTGCAAAATACCAGCCTCAAAATGATGTAATCCTGCATTTTCAAAGACAAGTTTACAGGATAGGACAGAAAAACAACAAAAGAAGTCAAGTAAACGCTTCCTCTGCACTTCGCATGAAGTGGACAGCATGCATGTACTTTCATTTGTTGTTCACTGTAGTAATAGTGAATAATAGTTAATAGTTTATATTACATTTCAGAGGACGAGTATTCTGGTGCCCTCATCCGGGTGCCCTCTTTTAGCCTGCAGCAGAATTCTTCATCAATTTGGACACCAGGGTATGGGGAGGCACCTAGGAGAGGAAAGAGGAGTAAAGGTTTATTACAGAGTTATTTATTGTGCATGAATAAGTTAAGTTAGTGGTCTGTGGCCAATCACATAATTGCCGCAATGTTTGCCATAAAATCTTGCCTGGATTTAAAGGCCCTGGGTAAATGCATATTGTGTATATGCATAAATGGCAGGATTTATTGCAGGACTGGTGTAATAGACTGTACTAATTTGAGCTAGATGTACCTAATAAAAACAAGCGTGGTTAATAGCACATTGGAATGTCTTTAAAAAATGAGTTCCCGAGTGTAACATTAACACAAAAGAAGTTTTGTGAATAAATAAAAGTTCACATCATTAACAACATTAAGAAAGACTAAGATGCTAATTTTTTTAAAGATTATTATGCAAAATGTGCAATTACAACAACAACACCTGTCCAGTCTCTGTCACTTTCATGATTCGAAATCGAATATTAAACTCTCTTTAATGTTAGGAGCAGCCTCTGTAGCTTTTCAACTACCATTGTGTAATGGCTAATGTATACATACATGGTTACCCAACAAATGCTGGACAAAAAATAAGGCTGTTTGGATTAGAACTGGCTGGATGATGTAACTATGACCAACATATACAGAAATGTGTAATGTTGTTGACATTTGAATCTGGCAGACATATCACTCACCAACCAAAAGCACCAGTGATTTTATTTGCTTTTGAAGCGTGATGCTGGTAATAAAATTTAAATTTAGAGCCAAAGCCCACTTCATGCTTGGCCCCCTGTGAAAACACAGTCATAAGCTAAACCAACTCGTATCCAATATCCAGTTTTGTTAGTTTTGGAAAATAATGCCCGTTCTATGTTATCAACATAATTTCTTGAGTCATTAAACATTATCTTTAATTGTTTTAATCCCAAAACTCAATTTAAAGTACCTCTTTGTGGCTACACAAATTTAATGGGAAACCACAGATTCAGCCAAAGAAATGAAAATTACAACATAAGCGAAAGACACAGTTTAAAAAAAAACATTTTAAATCCCAGTTGCCACTGTACACATGGTCCACATTTCTAAGTTGCAGCCGATATGGACTCCATGTTCCATGACGTGATTCCTGCGCTGTAAACACGCAGTACATCAAGTATCAACTAACCTGGGCCTTGTGTGCTTCTAACTTTATTGATTGACATAAACCAAATACTGAGGGTTAATATTGAGGAAAATCTACATCAAAATAAAACAAAAGAATTGCACATTTATAGATAAATATATTTTCAGACTGTGTTCAATTAGTCTTATTGTATTATACTGATGATATACTATGATCCTGTATATTGTTGTGTTGGAAAATAGTGGGGCAGTCAAGAGTAGTGAATATGACAAAGATGTGCAGGCTGGATTCACTATTTGGCATCAACACTACACCAACAAGCTTCAGATATTCAAGGCCACAAAACGGAAGTTACACACTTTTGGTTCAGAGTTATCTGAAAAACACATTTGGGTTACCCTGAAACTTTTGACCTCCAAACATGATCAGGTTGCAAAGCTCACTCCTTTGCCATTTTTCTTGGTCATTTTGTATCCTTGTTTCCTGATTTATTTTTCTGAGGCCCTGCTAACACTACCCAGATGTTTAAGTGTTTCTTCAACAGAAAATGTGGTGAGAACATGTCAAGAGTGGAGATGAGGGAGAAAGGGAACAAGAAAAGACAAAAGGGAAAGTGTAATAATGACGTCAGCTGGCTTTACATTTAAAAGAATATGCGATTTGACACACTTTTCTTTCAACTACAGTGGGTGACGACACAGTATGGCAGTGATTCAACAGCACCACAGTCAGTACAGAGCAGCAATACATCCAACTTTGTCTCTCTGCTTTTTTACACTTACTCTTATGTTTCTCCTGCTTCCCATGGTGACATTTAAACATACAATATTTCACGTTGAGTCTCACTATAGAAATGTGCGGCGATCTCTGTGCTACGGCTCACAGGCCATCGTGGACCAACACACAATGCTGGCTTAAAGGCTGCAGTGGTTTCACAGCAGGGGCACACTTTTACACTGATCTGGCTGCTTGGTTACAGTAAGTTTCTGCTGCCAGCTGGGAAGAAACGAATAACTTAAATAGGAGGTGTTATCTCGTTTTAATGTCCCATGACTGTACTAAAAATCGCAGCCTAACTTCACTGATGTTTTTTGCACAAGTGGCATGAAAATAGTTCTCTCTGGCTGACAATGCAAGCCCCGGCCTTTTGTCCCAAAGGCACAATTACACAGTAGAGGAGGACAGTTATTACCCAGTGCATCTGCTGAGGCTGTATAGCCGGGGGGCACTGAGCGGGTCCAACAAGCTTGAGCTCTTCTCTCACTGAACAGTATCTCATGGTTAACTGAGATGCCAGGCTTTATACAGACTGCACGTGGGCAAGTTAAGAATAAACATAATTTACCCGTAAACGTGAAATGAATGTTAATCTCTCACCAGGAAATAACACAAGGGGGTTGTAATAAACTGCATGGAATTAGTAATACTTGCCCAATCCTTGTACCATACATACTGTATTATGTCTATATGCTGATTTCAACTTTTGCCAAATATTTGTCTTGCAGGTTGAATGCAGATGATTTAATTTGTTAGCTCCCTTCTGTTGATTTGAGAACACTGACCGGCGATGCACCTTTCAATAACTGATACTTAAACACTGGTGTTACTGTTTGATTTGTGTTATTGTGTGATATTTGGTTGCTTTAACTATCTTTTTATGTCTGCATCAGTGTGGATGGGTGATTTTCACAGGTTTCTTTTTCTCCTATATATGTCTAACAGTGTAAACTATAAAACTAGTGGTCAGTACTGAACTGGTGCACTTACCCAAAGAGAAGATCTCCCACATGAGAACACCAAAGGACCAAACGTCACTCTGAGTGGTGTAGATCTTGTCAAAAATTGCCTCAGGTGCCATCCACTTCAGCGGCAGTCTAGCCTGTACAGGTTGTCAGATTAAAAATCATTAACCCCCCCCATCTCACTTGTGAGGACATCTAATTAATTATACTATTCTGTGAAGAGCCATTCAGTTTAAACTGTGAACAGGTACTGCTTTTGATTTAGCTTATCATGTTCTTTTCATCTAGTATTCAGATTAATGCACTGACCTAAATAATGTTTTGCTTCCAAGAAGTACTGGAAATATTCAGACTGTGGCAAGTAGGTGGAAGCTTACTGTTTTTCATGTTATCTATTCATGAAAATACTTTTGAATTGTTTTTCTGTGACAAAGTAAATACCAGGCAGATGGCAAAATAACTGTAACATGCAACAATTTTTTGAATAAACTCACATCTCCTTTGCGCACATAATCCGGATCTTTGTAGATGTCTCTGGCAAGTCCAAAATCACAAATCTTCACCACATTATTCTCAGAAAGCAGGATGTTTCGTGCAGCCAAATCACGATGAATGCACTAATGAAAAAAAGAAAGCAGTCTCATTCAATGCAACGTTTACATATAAACGCTCACATTTTCTGCATATAATTTACTTTGCAATAGTTCCCTGCGTGCAATGAGGCACGGCTGCTGGCAGAACAACACATGGTCAAGTCATCAGTGATATTACAATAGGAGATGATGTGTTCCACATCCATGCTAAGAAATGGTGTGCTAACAGGTTATTTACAACAACGGCTTCATTCTCTAATCAGCCCCATTCGGTCTCCCCAAAATTATGAATGACTTGAAAAATTAATGAGCTCTAGACTGCTTTAAATACCACTGGAGTATCAGAGGAAATACTGTACGACAAACAATTTAATGTATCAGTGAAAGGCAGATGCAAAAATGTTCCAACTTAAATTTGAGAGAAGCCAAATCTTGTCATTTGCTGTATTTTTATTCACTTATAATGCAGAAACCCTCTGTATGAACCGTATGTGCAACAACTTAAATATATTTAACTAGTCAGAGTACTTTGAGTGTAAGCCAGTTTGCTTCTACGTGGACATTGACTTTTGTAGTTTAAACACACCAGTTAAACAAGGGTGAGCATATCATTCACAATAGTGGGTAAAATCTGTACAAACTTAAATAAAAATAACATAGTCTTAAAATGAAAACATAATAATTCCAAGATATATATATATATATATAGTACCTTGCGTGAAGCCAAGAACTCCATGCCTTTTGCAACTTGGAAACTGTAGCAAATTAAATCTTCCAATGTCAGGACTCTCTTGTATAAATCCTCCGATTCTGTAGAACAAAAGAACATAAAGCTTTCCCAGTGAGACTGATTCTTCACAGTGGATGAGCGTATATGGTATATGGCCTGCAGATTTAGGGCAATAATCCTCTTCATCTAGGTGTGTTTTTACATGCAGGCAGTGTAATCAGCAACTCTCTGTGCCTGTCAGATAAATCAGATAAGATCAAACAGTAACGACTCTCATGGGGAACCTGCAAAGAAAAAAGTCCTGGACTAAAACACGTCATCTTAATAATCCATCCTGTCACGTTCATGTCTCCTCCTACACACTCTGTCTTTAAAACATCCTTTACAGGCAGGAGATCAAAACAAATTACAATTCCTCCTATTTTTTAGATGTCAGGTGAAACGTGTTATGGGCCCACTGTGCTGGTCGGGGGTCTGAGAGAGGAACTCACAAGGAGTCCTTCCACTGGCCCACCTGAGTAAACAGCTAATCAAACCAGAAATAACACATCAGAAACAACATGGCTGACATGCCGTATGCGAACTGGAGCCCGAGAGCGGAGCAACACTCAGGCCGGGACAGGAAATAAACAGACGCCTCCCCAGACTCAGTGGGGTGACAGTGGCTCCTGCTGCAGTGATTGTACTGCTGAACAGGAGGAGGAAATGTCCCATCAGGCTCAGGCTAGAAAACAATCTGACGGGAGCTTTGGTTCCTGGGCAGGAGGGGTGGAGCAGAGGTGAGGGGAGGGAGACAGCAGGGGGGCCAGCAAAGGGAGAGAAGTGGGGGTTAAAGGAAAGCAAGACGTGCTTGGCCTTTACCTTCTTCCTCTTCCTCTGAGTCGCAGTAGCTCTTATCTTCGATGAAGCCAGAACTGGCTGAGCTTCCGGTGCTGGCCACGCTCTCCAGACGGCGCTTCATCAGCTCGCTCAGCTCACAGCCCGATCCTGACGACACCACCTTACCGTCCTGGCTCTGACCAGCACACATATATCATGTTAAATGGGTTGAGGTTAAACGTCGCTGCTGACATGCGTGGAGCTTTCTTTATGGCTGTGAAAACAGTCACTGCCTGCTCACACTGCTGACAAGCTGGTAGCTGGACTGTTGAGAAAACGCTGGAAAGCATAAATGTGACTC
Source organism: Terapon puta (assembly GCA_028564955.1). Lineage (NCBI taxonomy): Eukaryota > Metazoa > Chordata > Actinopteri > Centrarchiformes > Terapontidae > Terapon > Terapon puta. Next base: position 10,928,319 of record JAOXYL010000065.1, on the reverse strand, counting down.
ACCTTGTAGACAAGAAAGTCATCTCTCTTGCTTCTCAAATAGTTGGACAAGTTGCCATATTTACAGAACTCCACTATCATCATCAATGGGCCTGTGAGGTAGATGTATTTCTCATGATTATTCATAATGAAGCAAAGCCGGAAAGATTTAAAGATGGAGAACAATTTAAAGTCAAACAGACGATTTAAAAGGCAATCTAGAAATAATTTAAAGTATTCTTCTTAAACATGATATTTTCTATACCCAAATATCAAAACAGTTACTCACCTCCTGGCTTTGTGCAGGCTCCCAGCAGGTTGACCACATTCAGGTGATGGCCAATGTGGATTAGGATCTTTAGTTCTGACATCAAAGCTTTACGTTCATTTGACGTAGCACCTCCTGTAATGATGTAAACACATATAGAACTTGTTCAGCATCAGTTGGTGGCTCATTAAAGATCCTGACTAAAAGCATAAGCATAGTTACAATAAAATTGATATAGATTCTTTCTTCAATCCAGTTAAAATGGCCTTTGTGGTGAATAGTCTAATCATTAAACATTTTTGCTTTGAGAGACTGTAATTAAAAGCTTGTTTGCATTTATTTTTCTTTTTGTCTTCCCTTTCCATTACTGGAGGTTATGATTATGATAACCTACTTTCTAGAAGAATTTCTCTCTATGGCATTGTGTAGTATGGCATAGGGAAAACAATAAAAAAGCCTGAAACCTGGTAGATGGATTGCTGGGTAAATTAGTTTTCCAAGTTCATTCAATATGATGGAAAAATAATAAATACTGAGGCATAGAGATAACCATCAGCTCTTGATGGAGGACATCTTCAAAGACAAATGCCAACTAAATTAGAGCAATTAAAGAAGAGGTCAGATTACATACCTGATTCTGATCAATTTTGACTGAATGTCCTCAACTTGAATGATAGAAATCAAAATTTAAGTGTTGTTTTATGTTGCTTTGACCAACCAGATATTTATGAGGTAGAAACTAAAGCAGCCAGGGAGTCTCTTGCTAAACCACGGTCAATTTGAGCAGACCTGCTGCTTTCCATTAAGTTTGACCTACGACTAACAACAGCCGGAGAGTCTGCCCCTCTCAGCAAGTCTGTGATTTATGCTAAGACATGATAAATGGTATGACATTGACTACATCTAACCAATAGCCCTGTTTGTAATCCTTACTAATACATCATGCCCATATCACCAGTCACTGACACAGTCATGCAAACAATGCAAACAACAATGCACAGAAAAAGGATGATTGAAAGTTAAATGTCTGTGTGAATGCGAATGAAACAGTTAACCATCTGCATGCAAAACTTGTTAACTTGCCTTTTTAACTTGTTGGTTTTTCTGTTTTGATATTGAACCCATTGACGGTTTGCTATGAATATTTGGAAAGACGCTGAGATGAGATTGTAAATAATTCCTTTAAAAGTCAAGACCTGAGACAGAGTGTAGTTTCCAAATGTTTGAATCAAACATAAACATATTTCATACTGCTCATTTTGCACCCGAATCTTTCACTTTTGAACTCTTCTTCACCTGCAGATTTTGGACTTTCTCATCTGAGCTGTCGGATCTGCATACACTCAATCTCTTCATCAAGGACAGGGTTAGAGGTCTTAGCCTTTACCTCTAACTGCACTTTGTGAGAAACAGACACTGCATGCTTTGAACCCATACGCCATACAAACATTAATTGCTGGCACATGTGGTGCTATAGCTCATGAGTCTGTAATGTGCACAAGAAATAAATCCCCTAAAGAAATGACAGATAGCTGTTATTCATCTGCAGGCCATACAACAGAAGATAACAGACCTTAATGCTGGCTTGTCTGTCAAGAGTAGTGGTATATCTAAAGGGAACCAGAGGTGCCACATGGGCATACTACAGTTATGTGAATAAAAAAAGAAAACTACAGGCTGTCCATATAAATGCTGACTATTTTTCAAATAATATGTAAATGACATCCTACCTTTCAGCATTTTGACAGCAACAGTCTTGCAGGTTGAGAGCTTGTCAATCCCAAAGGCAGAAGCCTCCACCACTTTTCCAAAAGCTCCATGGCCAAGAGTTTTCCCTGGCAAATGAAGAAGGTATTTTGTAAGTGGGATGATATTAGAGCTTCCTGCCCCTCGGGCAGAAAATCAGACTAGGTTCCCTGTCAGGCAATGGGTCTGTAATTTATACAACATGCTGAAGCTCTGATCACCATGCACTAAATTCTAAAGAGAATTTATGGTTCACTGGACGACAACACATGTCTCTGACAAATAATGAGGGGGTGACACCTATTCCATGTATCTTAGTGTGGATGTGTATATTCTTACAATCAACTACTTTTGACATGACCTTTTAACCTTTTGCTATCTGCAAACTGATGTGTGGTTGGACTTCACAATCTCGACAGCATACAGTTGGGTGAAAATTAGTTTCATTTCTAAAAATGAAATAAACACAATCACCACAAGTAACAAATCATCAACAGCATTGTGAAGTGGGTTGTGTATATTTTCATTCAGATGGCTCGCTAGCTATTTGAACACACAAATACTGTGAGATGATATCGCAAGCACAACTCTCGATGCTCTGTTGTTGTTTAAACATCATTACAACATCCAGACCAGAAATGAATGGATTCCAGCTTTAAGAAAGGCATGAATTATGCACAGATTTTGAGGAGGTAAAGCAACTGAATATAACTCTTAAAATTTTCCCACACATCGATTTAACCACACAAACTACCTAGTCGCAGGCGGTCCCGGGGAAACTCCCATTTGCTGCTGTCATACTGAAGAAGATCATTCTGCTCGTCGAGGGGACACTCATCAGGGTCAATGATGATAGACGGACCCATCTTGTAGTGTGCTGGTTGCTGAAGGTGTCAGAGGGGAAGTATGGATTTCATGATAATCATAAAGATGTTGTATGGCAATAACAAGTTTTGAAGTTAGGTGTAAATAATGTAAGCAGTGAAAAAGTAAGTGGAATTCTTGCTCTACACACATTCTCAATCAAAGTGTTTTCTTGCTTTTCTTTTGCATGAGCACCTTATGTCTTCCTTTGAAACCATACCGAACATACAAGCATGAACTTTTGTCAACAGTTGTCAGGAAATCACCAGCTAAATTTATCCTCCATTAAACTGTATTTTACAAGAAACACGAGTCAGCCACTTCCATTCTCAGTAATTGTAGCTGAATTATTTGAAAAAGGATCCACAAAGATTTCACAAATGCAATGTCACTTGCTTGACCGTTTGAACTTCCCACATCTTGGCACATGCTAATCTCATGTGGTTTCTGTGAAAATGAAGTAATGTAACACTTTACCTTCCTTAGCTTGCGGATGAAGAGGATCAACATGAGCCAGAGGAACGTGGCTGCAGCTCCCGTACACACCAAAATAATTACTTCAACGTTTGGCTTCCCTTCATCTCCTGGAAAGAAAGGAACTGTTGTAAATTACCAGACTTCTTTGGCGAAAAAATCACTGTGTGCTTTTCATGATCCCATAAGTTGTCATATTATATTGACTGGGATTTGAAAAGAGCTGTGATCAAAAGAGGACAGTCTGTTAAAAATTTGCAAATAGAAAGCCTGCTTTTGGACTTACTTATGCCATTCTTTTGTTTATTTGTGTCTTCCTAAATTCTCTCTGAGTGATTGTATACAAAAAGGAAGTGGAAACACACTTTGGTGTTTATTTCTGGATTGTTTGAGACATGCATACCGCACTTTTTCCTATAGTTTTTTCTTCCAAACACTGTTTTTCTACCCATCCATGTCAACACTCTGAAAGCTAATATCCCTTGAAATAACCCAAATTTTCTTCGGTTCCTTTCATGCGATCCTTGATTAAACAGCCAAACGGCACATGCATACAGCATGTTGCTGATATATCTTTGCAAAGAAGATAGAGTGTATAAGAGTGATTCTTATACAGAAATTCAAGTTAACTTAATAAGACGCTATTTAAATGCCTTGTTGTTGGTAATACTGGATGAATGATACTTCACCTACATTGCCACCCTCACACTCACATTCAGTTTACATAGAAAAGATACATAGGTTCAGAGACCGGCCCTCTATTGTAATTCTGTGTTTCCAGTCCCCTGGCTGTTGTAGCAGTCAATCTCTTTGTACTCATTAGCGGACCTCTTAACACTTCACAGAGGTCATGTCCTCAAGGTAAGGACCCTCAGCCAGAGCCTTGATCATAAAACGCAAGAAGGAATTCATTTGGCATTTCTGGCAGCCACAGATTTTCTCTGAAGGGAGACTTTCCACACTGAAGCCAGACCAGAGCTATTTGTAGAGGTGACAGAAAAACGGCCAACGGGGCCTCTGAGATGTTTTGATTGGATATGCAAAAAATGCAATGACTCCCATGCATGGACTGATCATTTCTGTGTGAGATATGATCTGAGGCCAAACTGACTACAGCACAGAACTTCATGCTGAGAAACCAATATTGTCAATGTAGCGGGTCGGAGTGTTGATCGTATATCATGGTTAAGTTGATAACTCAAGCTCTCTGGGTGACTTACCGACCACAGTGACAACAGCACTTGTTTTTGCGACGCCCTCAACATTGCTGGCTACACACTCGTACAGGCCCTCGTCATCTTTCTTCACCCTCTCGATGATTAAATCCCCATCCTCTCCCAGTGTGATACCTGCAACAAACAACCTCTCAGTCAAGCAGATACAAGAAAGTCTAAAAAAAAAGACTGGCGTTAATTAGTTGTGGCCCCACTGCCGGTGTAGGTGCAGGCTGCCAGTATGGCAAACGCAGATGAAATGCTATTTCCTTCAGGCACTTAAGCTTGTAAAAACTGTGGTAGAGAACTAACTCACTCTTCCCACAGCTGAGGTTGTGTTCATGCAGAATACATGGCGCAGTGGCAATATTGAGTGCATGCTAATTAAAATGCGACAACCAGAATGCAACTTTGTTAACAGACTCTTGTAATGTAAACACACTCTAGGATACTACAGCAGCCTACTTGCACGAATAACTTTTTTTTTCTTAAAAATATATCCATATTTTAAAATGCAAATCACTACGGATAGAGAAGCCCTGTCACGTAAAAAGGAACATCATGTCTTGGAAACGTAAATTCAGTTGAAAAAGGAACATCATTTGCACTCTTAATCATATATAGAATTGCTTTCTCTGAAGAAGCACTTGCCAGGCCTTTGACCCATCCGGAAACTGTCAATGGCTTTTAAAGGGAATCATAGCCCCACCTGCTGATTTTGCATTACTACTAATGACAAAATGTGCTTACTCTGCTCCAGCTTGTCATCCAGCTTGTGCTGTGCTGGCAAGGACTGCACTTGTGTCACTTGTAACCAAAATAGCACAAATACAAAAAAATGTTCAATATATTTGAAGCCTCTGGAATTCTGTTCTTAGGTTACCTGGGCCTGCTTCCACTGGAATGCCATTTTTGTACCACATGATGTAGGGGCGAGGAACTCCCAGAGCAAAGCAAGCCAGCATCAGGGTGCTGCTACTGTTCACATCTTGATTAGTCAGATTTTGACTCAGCCAAGGGCGTTTTCTCGCTGCACCGGACAAAGCAAGAAAAAGTCTGAATTAGAAGTGATGTAGATGTGTTGAAATATTATTTTCTGTATTCCTGTGTGTGCTAACTTACAGCAGCATGCCCAAGTATCATATCATATTTCTACAGAATGACACATTCTCAGTACTGACAATCAGCTGATTATTTGGTGTGAGACATAATTCTTGGAAATGGTTTTGTGATCAGTGACTATTATTCACAATATATATGCAATCAGAGTGCCATCTGACTTACCATCCACAGCAAGTGCAGCAGGTTTGAATTCAACCCTATCATGGAGCTTGTATGCTTGGCACTTATAACCTGTAGTGCTGTTCTGGGTCACATTACGCAGATGGAGAGATAGAGAAATTGAGTAGCGGCTGAGCTGAAGACTGGACACGTTGGAAGTGATCGTCTGATTATTGGAATCCAACCACACTAGGTCTGTGTAGAGGTAGCGAGCTGCCCGACAGGTCAGAGTGATGTCATCTCCCTCGATGGCTGTCCGAGGTTTGATGGCAATTTCCTCAAGTTGATCTAGTGCAACAAAGAGAGAGAGAGAGTATAGACCATGTCATCTGTTTTACATGCATGAACAGAGACACATATTCTGCTGGCCTGAGATCATATTTTGAACAAACTTTTTGAACACAACACAACTTGTCACAAGGCCAGGAATGTCCAATATGCAGTTATTTCCTGTGTCATCACTGTTAATTGGAAGCATGTTGCCGGTGGACAGGATTGCTGATGGTGCTGCGCCATTCATCCAATTGGAGAGAGGCTGAGTCTGGGCCCCAGGGGAACCAGATTGTGCTTGTTTATTCAGATTGCTGGAAAGCAGTCTATGTTCCGTAAGAGAGGACAGCTGTTATTACAATTCTGTCCTCTTTTCAAGCAGCATTCCATCAGTCTCCGTCTTCCTCACCTCTGGAAGAAAGACTGTTTCCTCTTGGGAACTCCCACTCTGGGAGACTAATTTCTAGTACTTGGTGTCCCCTCAATTATGGGTTCACCTACATGCATCCCTCTCCAAAAGTGATCCCTCCCTCTCCTGGAGATGTGATTCACTTAACTTTTAAGGAAATGTGATTCACTCTGTGGCTTAGTCAACTGAGCTTGTGTGCAGTGACACCTCATCCTCACTAATATTACATAACTGTCTCAGTGGATATTCATTTGGGGAACATTTGGAAAAGCTCAGCGGCACATAAAAAAGTAAATTCTCATAGCAGAAGGCTCACAGAGAAAGAGGAATGACCTGCTGGCACCGGAGCAGGAATGCAGTTATTCATAGCTGTTTTTAAACGCGTGCCATTATAGCACTCCATATGGCTCAGGACATGTTTGCCTCTCTTCCGCCCTGAAGCCGTTCAGCTCGTTGGAAGATGGTTTCAATTAATGCCCCACTCTGGTTTCTTTATTGCACAATACAATCTGCACATTCCTTCACTGTTGCTTGCTGTTCATTACAGCATATACTGTAAGTGTAGATCATTTGAAATAATCTAGTGCACGGTATAGCCCTCTTTGCAATTATTACATGCACTTTCAGCTGAGTAGTTAATATTTAAGTGTTGATATTTTAGCACAGTCATATTCTGCAGAGCCACTTACCGTCAACATAGAAAGGGAACATCATTGTGGTGTTGCCATCTTCATTCAGGGCCACACAGGAGTACTTTCCTGATACACTCGCTTCTCCTATCACCAGGGTACTCACAGTCTAATTGGGATCAATAGAGTGATTATTACTTATTATTCAATCAATAATAAAACAAATGATTAATATCACAAGTCAGAAATTCACTGTGACTTTCAGTGTGATTTATTCTTGGGTTTTCAATCACCATCAGAGTAGCGACTTGCTGTTAACAGGCAGGTGAGAGGTCTGGACCATGCCTGGTCTGTATTACACTCTGCACAGCATTACATTAATGAAAGGATACATCTGGAGTTTAAAACCCACTGAGTCTCCTTCGGACTTGTGCCACACAACTAGTGCCGGGGCTCCATGTCCATTTCCTGGAAAGCACTTCTAATGCCACACTCGATTTGGTCACTGCACCAGTGCAACAGTTTAACAACTTAAATAGACAAAATAATGAGTGAAACTTGGGTGAGGGCCAGACTGCGGGGGGCTCTGTTTAGTGTTCATAATGACATCTGTTTTTTGGGGCAGTCAACTACATCAAAGAGAATGAATGATGTGGGTGTATTGTCTGGGTAAATTCTGGACTAAACTTCCTGGTCTTGTAGGGGCTATTGTGGCTATTGTGTTGACTCTCAACATGCAGCTGTAGCTGTGAAACTATTTCAGCATTCCTGTATGCACAACGATGAACACACAAACATTCAGGCAGTTAAAGACTAAGTCATATCATATTGTCCCTTTCGTGCTGCTCTGACATTTGTCAAAACACTGATGGAGTGGCGTAATGGTATAATGTTACGGCTATTACTCACCATGATGTAACCTGAGCTCCAAAACAGTCATTTAAAAGATTGCACACAGTTCCTACGAGGTGACCTGACCATACACACTATGACCTCTGTGCCCATGTCTTCTCCCTGTGTTTTCCTTATGTTATGACCCTGGCCAGTCACCCTCTCTCGGCTCTCTCTATTCGGCCTTCTGGAGAGCCATTCAGAGGTCGTTATTATTCACGGGCCAACACGATTTATGCAGGGTGACAGAGAGGAATTTACTTCCAACAAATCCCTCTTCTTTAAAACTGGCTGCTTGTTATCATTGACCCTTAGTCTCTACCCTCATAAAGCACCAGCATTTGGCCACAAGCACTAGTAAATAAGTGGTGCCCCAATGTTTATGTCAGAGACATATTAGAAGTGATGCCCGGTGACAATGGGCAAGTGCTTGATGAGAAAAGACTTGCTTGATCAGGGAGCAGCAGTCAATAAATCACCTGGTTATACACAAGTAACAGAGGTGAAAACAGTGATGTTTGAATTGAAAAGTGAAAACTTCTATGTCAGTGAGTTTGTGCCCTTATTTGACCCAGCCTGGTGTAATGGGTTCCTTTTACCTAATCCTATAGACAAACTCTTGCAAAGGCAGTGGAGGCCTGCTCTTAATTATGTTTGGGGTGAATGGTTTTAGTAACAGGCTCCCAAAGGACATTTGCAAGGTTGCAACTGCTAAAGGACAAATGTCTTCAGTTTACAACTGTGTGGCATGTTTTGGGTTTGCATAGCAATGTGTTTGATATTTACAAGAAACCCTGATGGACTGATAGATTCCATACTGAAACTTTACTGTCTGTTAGCAGACAACAATATTTTTATTTGTCAGACAACTAAAACTGCTTAAATTCAGATTTTTTTTATTTCAATGCACTGTTCCTTCTTTAATTACATTATGTACAAATGTACAATTAAAAAACAATCAGGTTTTTCAGTATCTACTGAGGTTCACTGTCACAGGTAATGATGTGGGGGGAAATCTATAAATGCCTCTTCTCAGCTCTTGGCACATGCATGGCTTAAGCTATATAGCTTTGGTGCTGTTTCTGAGGCTTAGTTCTAAGAGTCTCAACAGCCAAAAAGATTAACTGATGTCAGAATAAAAGATGTGTCTTTGGCAAGGATAAAGCTGCAGCTGCTTCATTTCCAGGCCTTTTTCGTATGAAAAAAGTGAAATAGAGGATATATTTCACTCCAGTAGGGGGAACTGAACTGTGTCTGTCAGTTATTGGTACATTATTTCTAAAGTGTGAGCCTCAGAGGCTAGGAATGCTCTCGTAGAGATCTTACTCCTTATAAGAAGGCCTTTGAACAATGTATGCAGGCATGTTAGCTTTTTAATCAATGTTGAAATCATACAGTATTTATCAATGCAGCATCTTCCTTTTAAGCTGTAGTACATCATACGCATGAAACCAAGTCGTCTTCCAATATATCCCTGCTTATTCTAAGTTTTTTTTAAAGGAAACAACTACTATGTCACTATGTACTATGTACTGTGTCACTGCTAATAGGAGGAATATTGTGGGGATTTATGGATTTTGGGTGTTGAATAAAGGTCACAGAAGATTTCTACTTAAATCAGACCTGGCTATTCTATGCACCTTTGAATGTCTTCTTGATGCTGTTCTCATATGAATGTCATTACTGACTTGGTCACTGCTATTAGTCAGCATTAGTCATATTTCACAGTGAACAAAGCATGCTACAAGTGCATCAGCTGTTCAAAAAACATGTGAAAACCATACACATGAAGTTTATCCACATACCTTGTTTTTTTCTTTAACCAGTTTAGACTTAATGATTATCTTCTCAATCCTGTTGTGGGAGTCATTTCCCTTGTTACCACTGCTGACCAGAGTTGGCTTGCCATGAACAAGGCACCTGCAGGACAAAGATATACATGTGTTGCACCTTAACTAACACAAAACAATCAGGAAAATGCAGTTTATGACATGATTTTCGTATGTTCTTAATGGGGAACTTTAGTGTAACATTAAAACACATAATGCACAGATCACATGAATGTTCAACTCGCTATTCTATTGTAAAAGCTAATTCTGAAAGGCTGACCATAGTTTAAAAGACAACTGCAAAGTTCAGGTCTAGACCAGCCTGTCTGGCTTATAAAACCCAGAAAAAGGCTTGATTTGACCCCCACCCCCAAACCCTTCACCGCCCGTGGTGGTGAACAATCAGTCTGATGAGAGGAGAGGCAGAGGAGGAAACAGCAACAGCGACAGGAAGGGCTGTGCTGTGAGTCACCTCGTATAGGAAACCCCCCCGTACATTCTGGCCAGAGGAGATAAGGTTGATCCCAAGACCTTGGTGGTCAACAAGGGACAGCTGATAACTTCTCAACCTGGTGATAAAGACATCCATATATTTCTGTCCCCCTACACTGTCACTACACATCCAACATAGCAGGCTTCCCTAACCTGTAACCCTCCCCACACCCTGCACTTCCACCACCCTTTCAAACCCCCAAAGATTTAGATGAGATATGATCTTGAAGGGTTACATGGTAGATTTACAGTGACAGGTACTTTGCAGGGTCAGGGCGGTATAAAACAAACATTTTGCACAATTGGCCTCCCACCAGGCTATAGCTGTTCTTTGGTCTCATTAGCTGCCTGCCATAGCCTGGCCACTGTTCCTAATGCCAGCACTGATTATCTTTAGGCCTGCAGAAAGAAGTGCTTTAACTGATGTTGTCATTATTCATAAATCCTGCAAGTTTTTGAGTGATTTATTGAATAAAATAATGCAGGCACTTGTGGGTTAACACTATCAAACATTAAATATAATTTAGCCTCTTTCTTGTGTAGCAGTCCATAATGTTGTTTTTGTTAATGATGTTGGGGCCTGATAACCCAAGGGTAATGGCCCATTGTTTTCCCGATCTTACGACTTGCAGGTCTCCTGCTGTCATTGACGAGCCAAGATCTCGGGGAATGTTCATCTTGTTTGTGGGTTCACTACCAGGCCGGTATTCCAGCACAGTCACTCATACATTCAGTACTGTTCAGCTCTGTAACAGTTTGGGGAATCTGAGAATAATATATCTCCCCTGTGTTTCCTCTGCAGCCTACACTGCCACTGACCACAAATGAGAGGGCAGTTCTCAAGGGCTGTGTTGCTTTGATTAATGTGTCATTTTCTGGGCCAGAAACTATTCAGTCAATGTAGATCAGTTTTACAGTGGGAACCCCAGGCTGGACTGGTGGCTCTGGACCATACACATTTACTTTATAAGTACTGTGGGGGTACTGAAGATTTTGTCCTCCAATACAGCTGTTCATTTTCTGCAAATGTTATGCAACTGAAAAAAACATGACTTCATATTTGCAGTATATTTTAAGTTTAGCATTTTTAGCTTGAGTTACCATTTTTGTTAAACTAGACAGATACAAAAATTTACAAACTGCATAGTTTTCTAGACAAGAGATACTGTCTTAAGAGTTCTTAAAATCAGGAAAACCTGCCTTTGACATGCTTTCAGGCCCACAGGACCGGAGGAAGTTTACACGCCGTGAATGCAGAAAATATAGCTAAAATATTTCGAGGGTTGGAACATAGCAAGGTTTTGACTCACTTTTTATGCATAGGGTCTGAGTGACATGGTTGCCAGAGCCAAGTGATGGTTGGCAAGGGCAACGCATATGCAGTGCAGGTTATCTGGTGCTGCTTGCCAGAAATATAGGGCTGCACGTCCACAGAGGCGAGCTCCGCTTCTGAGATAGTTGGCTTCACTGTGAGAGAGAGGGGCATGCGAACGCACACAAGCACACACACACACACACACACAAATACAGGGAGAGAGAGATAGAAAGACAACAGGTTAGAATGACAATCACTGTCCAGCCCACTGTGGAATCTCATAATGTCTTTATAATGGGGGTGTCAGTCATGATGGATAGCCATGAAAAAGGTGTCACGGACACCAGTTGTTAGACACTGTTTAGGAGAAGAATGGCAGGATGATTGGCTAGCCTGAGGCTTTAGGTCAAAGAACGACCTCGCAGTGGCCCATGCCCAGGTC
>JAOXYL010000065.1:10900200-10916117 GCA_028564955.1 Terapon puta | reverse complement strand
GTCTTGTGCCACTTCAAGCGGCCAGCCACATCCCTTTAGCCATGCACTTCATTTTGAACAGCTGAAATAATCAGGCTACACTCAGTCACATAGCTTGGTTAACCACAAAACCTGCATCCCACCACACACACACACACAGCATCACGTAGAACACATTCATAATCTGGAGCACTGTGACAGCTCTAAACAACTGATGGACAAAGTTTAAAACAGTTCCTTAATTGATACCAGGAATATATCTTCACTGTGTTTGTTTGTGTCCGTGTGTTTTATTTTTTGTCATTCCAATAAATTAAAGTTTTGTGAAGCAGGACAGTTAAGGACCATAAATAAAGCTTATACGAGCCAGGAGGGGGCTGATTTTTCCACTTTTTGGCACGCTATTGAAATTCCTAGATAATGTTTAAAGAATGCAATGAAAGTAACTCTGCGCCCCCCCACCCACCCCCATAGTAACTGACAAACACTTCTTGGTTCTCTATAGCAAGCACACTTCAACCAAGTTTCTACCTAATATGTTAAAACATTTGTAAACTCTAGTGTTAACAATTACCAGTATTCTTTACCGTCATAACAGTGAATGACAAGCTCTGTCCTTGTTTGCCACAAGCTGTGTACATATTTCATAGAACATATTGTTTACATGAGCTGCACTGTATATACACATGGTGAGGATGCAAATAAATGCTGGGGAACGGGGGGGGTCTTGAGCGGCTGGAGTCTGCATGCAGAATAGAGTCCAGGCCATTTACACACTGCGCCAAGCCCCTTCAGAAGAGCCCCAATAATCAACAACAGCTGCCCCGGCTACGTCAATCCAGCCCTGAAATCAACAAGCCCCCAAATTCCTCTCATACTAGAGCTGCTACCTGCCGTCCAGTGAACTGAGCTGAAAGCAGCCACAGTGCTGAGGCAGCCTCAGTCCACAGCCAAGAACTGCTTCATTTCCTTAGGATCAGGAATCATTATCAAGTTAATGGTAACAGCTTACCGTGCACTATCAGAGTGTAGCTCAAATTCCTGTACAAGCCCTTCACTTGGTTGCCCAGGCTTATGGTGAAGACCCCAGCATGGCTGTGCTGCAGATCAGTGATGATCAAGTTGAAACCAGACATCTTGTAACAGGTGGAATTCTTCTGAATAGGAACCCCATCCTTATACCTAAAATGTGAGGCATGGAGGGTTTTTTTTAACAATGAATAAATGATAATAATAACCAATCAAAAGAAGTCAATGGAAAGTTGTGTTAAAGTTGTAGGGGTATAGGGGTGGGCATACAATATAACAGACTGTATAATACAGTGTCTTTTTTGTCTTATAGACTGTGACATACTTCTTACCATGCTATCATGTCTGGTGGAGGCAGAGCGTTGACCTTCGGTTCAAAGACATGCCTCTTTCTACCTTCTTTCACCACAGTACTTGAACGCTCATGCCTATAGGACACATTAAGGAATGGATGTTCTGGAACAAAAGATTGACAACAGTCATTCAAGTCCATGCCAGAGGAAAAAGGACATAACAGTTATCATCTCCTCATAGCATCACCATAGTAATGAAGAAAGCATAGTCACCAAAGACGAGGACTTTTGCTGAAGCATTCTTATGTTTTGTTGGCTCAATCTCAGCTCTGCAGCGGTACACCCCCTTATCCTCCATGGTAATGTTTGGCAAGACTAAAGCCTTGCTCATCACAAAACTCCTTGCAGGGATGTCTATGGTCTTGTTCGTATAATGTCGATTTTCCTGAAGACAAAGGAAGTGCAATATAGCCCACTGCAACACCCTGTAAGGATCTCTGTTTCATACAACTGGGCAGTAAATGATGAACTTACTCTTTTCCTTGGAAATTCCCATGTAAAGTTGATTCTTCCATTATAGGTGGTCTCACCGGTACAGTTGAGGATGAGAGTGTCTCCAACCAACACTCTGACACGCTCTGGGGTGATCTTCACATTTTTAAGAACAAGAGCTGTAAAAATGATGAAGATAAAATGTAAAGGGGAATGCTAGAAAAACTGATAAAACACACTTTATTTCAATGACCAATTTTGATCAGAAAGACAACAGACTTACTCTGTCTCGTAGGGATGTACATTGACGAGAACTGGCGACCGTCAACCACGGCATTACAGGTGAGTAAACTGTATGCAATGTAGGGGCCGTACGGTATCTCGAATCCCACCTTTGAATCCCATGTAATTTTTTTTAAAACAGCCTGTGATATAGATGGGATCTGCAATGACAGAGAGTATAGAGCAGAGCTCATCAGTACTCATGGCTAATTTGTGACACTTGTGATGATCACTGAGCCAGAAAGATGGAAGTGTAATACGCTCAACTTGATCAAACAAGTAACTCATGCTCTACTGGTCTCAGCTGGGGACAGACATCTGTTAGAGAAAATCTAATTAGTTTTTATTGTTTTGTGCAGTGTAACCTCTGCAATAATTTATGCAATGGAGCACAAAACATTGCGGACTCTGTAAAGGGATGTACGTGCCTGCTGCCGTTTGTTCTCATGCCAGAAGGTGGGCTGGGAGAAGAGGCAAGGGAAGGAAAGGAAGGAAATGAAGCAGGAAAGAGGAGTGCCAAAGATTTACAAATAGCAGGAAGGTCAAACAACCACTATGTGTGCCATCTGAGTCAGATGTGTTTGTCTCCAGTTGTAAATAAGTCATATGGTTGTATATCAGTTCTACACATATGACAAGAAGTGCAAACCTTTGTGGTTGGTATGGCAACACATGCAAAGCACAACCCCAAAGGAGTTTTCCTTCGCTGACATCTATTGCTGCACTCTGGTATCAAATGTCACAATCGCGATGAGTTACCTGCTTTTTCCTGTGACTGGACACAGTGTTTTCTACTGCATTTCCTGATGTTTGTAAGACAAGGGGAACTAAATTTAGTCATAGAGGCTATTCTGAGAAAAACACTCTTGGAGCACCTTCCTGCTCTTAAGGAAGCAGACAGGACGACTCCCTTTGCTGCCTTTGAGCTTCCCTCAGACAATCCAATGTCACAAGTCTGTTTCTGTGTGCTAGAGTGACTTACCACACAAAGAGTGTGAGAACTAGTGCAACACCTGAAGCACAGAGTGAAAACACTTTTCTTTTCCCAAAGACAAGTAAGAATACACTAGGATGCTATTAATAATAATAATAATAAAATAATTAAGATGATGTATTATGATTGTCCTGGAAATCCAAAAAGGTCTATGTCATGCATACAGTGCACTTCTATGTATTATTTAACATATAGCAAAATAACCTAACCCACATGTGGAAGGCATGAGCAAAAGGTGTGAAAACATTATCTTCTGAGACTTACTCCTCTCAGTGTCACAACAGTATCAGGAGAGGATGTTCGGCAGGGTATCCTGAGACTGGTTTCATGCCTGTAGATGCCCAGGACATGAGGGGTCTGGTAATGGGGTTCCACAAATGGTTGCTCAGGATCTGAGAGAAAAAGAAAAAACATCCAAAATAAATTAGATCTAATATACAGGTCACTAAGAAATCACAGTTTAAAGCAGATGTGGCCCCTCACATTTTGTCCTCTGGGTGAACCATGTTTTGTAGTGAATTTACAGCTGTTGCACAAAAAAAGAAATGTTATGCTAGAATTGAGTTTAGCGGTGCAATTGAATCAGGGCAATGTCAGGGCATCCAACGCAGATCAAATCTCGCATCTGTTCATTCTAACTGGAAAAGGCAGCAAAGCACAGACAGAGCAATCAGGCTAGTGGTGTGTACCTACTGGGCAGCCAGGCATCACAAGGCTGCTGTGGGAACTTCACGGCTATACAAATAGTCTACAATTGGTGTGAGGTCAAGCAGTAGTGGTGTGATAAAGGAACTATTATTTGAAAAGTAAGCAGGGAAAATGATGTAATAAACAGCTGAAGGGCTTTGAAAAGAAAGCGTTAGACTAAATACTGGCACAGCAGGCTGCCTGATAGACAGGCGAGCCGGGAACCACAAAGGAACCTTTAGCTTAGCCTGCACTGTCAAGAGATATTTAACATCCCTTAAACCAATAATTAATGAGTCTATCTTTAATAATTGTCTTTACCCACCAACTGTTTTCAAGTTTAAAAAATGTACACATCCTGGTAAAATGGGCTGAGGCTGACTTAATACTGAAAACATACACTCCTGAACATAATCTCCGTTTGAGTGATCCCGTAACTGTAACTGCTGCCATGTGACACTTTAGGGGAGACTGAGGAAAACAGTAGCTGGAGCAGGAAATCACAGTCAATGACCAGGGCTTCCTGTGCAATCACGCTCACCCTTCCACCTCCAGAAGAAACCATAGTAAAGAAACCACTTCCTCTCTCTTTTCTCTCTGAGAAGGAGAGCTGTGGCACTTGAGTCTGATTGCATGTAGATTATAGTCAGCTTCCTGCATGTAAGGAATAACTGTAGTCACACATGGTGGATACAATTGCAAAAGTCTTTTTTTCTTCTCATTTCTGTCTTTGAGACTTCCTCTTTTTCAACTTTTTTTTCACCCTTATTCTCACTGACTAACTCTGTACTTTTTTCTTGCTGATGTGGATATTTTCCAATTCTTGTATCTCACCGGAAATATCAGTTTTCTCCGTGAACATTTTATTCTGTCCATTACGTGCCACTGTTTATGGGCTCAGTTCAACACCAGACCCCCACCACTGGCGACAGTAGATAACTATCATTCTGTGAAAACCTTTCTTTTTATCAGGAGTTTTGAACAACTCACACAAAAAACAAACACAGATAACTCTAGATTGAAGAAAAACAACTCGATTCAAAAAGAGAGAACTCTTATCTTGTTTAGGTTCATAGACCAGTTCTTTGTATTTCTAAACAACATTACATTCAGTTGTTCTCATGCTGGAAAACTGCTTACATTCTGGAGCGGAGTGCCATAAATCTAAGAGAGACTTCACAGGGTGCAACTCTCTTATTCTCACTGCTTCAGTGATTGTATTTGCTTTGCAGGTCTCACCTTTGACATAGACATAAGTTGAGAGGGTGTGGTCCAAACCATTTTTGGAGTATTTACAGCTGTACACTCCTGTGTCATTGGCTCTCAACTGTGTGACTGTCAGCTTGCTGCAGTTGGAGTGAGAGTGGTGTCTGTCACAGTGCTCCACCTTCACCCCCTCTGATGAGGTCGATCGATGGGGATCGCCAAGTGTCCAGTGAAGTGGGCCGTGACCTCTGACAGAGGACAGAGAGGAACAGTGTTAGATGAACCCGAGGACAATATGGGTTAGGTTTGCTGACTGGAGATACTTCATGGAAAAGAGAATGCCTTTCCACACCATTTGTAAACAACATGTACTATTAAATGTGTTTCTTGGGATCTGACACATCCCACTCTTGTTGATCTGTTCTCTGTAAAACAAAGCTCTCAATCCAAACCTTGGATCTATTTTGAGGAAAAGTGTCACAGCTGGCAATGAACTCACACGCTTCTCAGTCTTAGGATGGCAACGGCTGCTTCTCCCCTTGGGGCTTTTTGACTTGGTGTTCATTTTAAGTTTATTTTGAGTTAATCTTGAGTCATCTACTAAGTTGAACTTTCACATGGGAACATGTTTTTCTTGAATGATGTGCTCAGCTAACACATTCTTTCCACACAGCATCCTTTTTAAAACTCTCATTAAAGAGATCCCAGAGGAACATCAAACATGTCTTGCATACCACTGCCTTTGCCTGCAGAATTTTGGGTCAAGAAGCCTCTCGCTCTCATCCAGTGATAGAAAACAAGACAGTGCCGTATGGGCCAGGCGTCTTAGCATATGGCCTTGTAGGGAAACATTGCATTAGATAGACATTCCTTGCAGGCCTGAAAAATGATGCAACACTGTTAACAAATGTGAATATAGCTCAGTTGGGTCCCACCATCCCTAAAGGAAATTGCAAAAGACTGATAAATGTGGACCACCACCACTGGTTCCTGTCAAAGATTGTCCCAACATCTTTGCAACCAGCAAGTGTCCTGAGGCCCAGGCATGTCCCGTTTATTTTCCTCCTAGCCTCCCTGTCATGTAAAGAGACCCATGTTTAAACTTTACGGCTGCAATGACAGTTGAGAAACAGCCTCCTCTCCTCCTGACTGACCTCTAATAACTCACTAACAAAAGGAAAATTGGAACCATAAACTTAAATAAATAATAAGAAAGAAGTAAATGATCACAAACATTGATGATCAGGAAGTCCTGTGTGACAAGATACTTACCTTTATCACATAACTCAGGAATCTATACATGCATCGATGGCTACATGCAGTGACAGAAGTATTCAGATCATTTACTACATAGTAGAAATACTCAATTAATATATCAGTATTATAATCAGCAGTAAGTAAAGGTCCTGCATTTAAATAGCTACTTAATTTAAAGTATTTTTAACAAAGTGTACAAGTACCCCAAGTACCCAAGTGTCAAAATTAATTCCATAAGCTGGTAAAGTAAAGCAAATAGTGGCTATAGTTGTCAAATAGCTAAATAAAAAGTATTCCTCAAACAGGAAAATAAAAAGGTTCCTCAAATTTGTAATTTTACTTGTACTTGGTTCACCTGGCTTTAATAGAAAAGGGTATGTTGTGTACCTGCATATGATGTTTAACCGATCATCCTTGCGAAGAACGAGGGGATCGTCAGAGGGTAAAGTGTGGATGTGCTCTCTCCTCTCCAGTTGTCCTGTTGAACACACAAACAAACACACTGAGCACAGATAGGCCAACAAGCTTGCACATTTGCAGCATCTCATTAATGGTGTGGCCACTATCACACCAAACAACAGAATGGGAAACATCGCTGGAATAATGTCAGTGCTCTGCATGTGGGTTCACTTTGTGCTGTGCCTGCCTCTTGCATGCAAGTGACAGTCTGCTGTGAAAGCACTGTGGGTGTTTCCGGTGCTGGGGGGGGATTGTGGAATGAATAGTGATCTGGGATGAGCAGAAAGAAAGAAAGGGAGAAGGTGGAATAGAGGGAGGACAGGGACGATATGGGGAGCAGCTGTGCCACTATGCCAGTGCCAGAAAGGTCAAACCAGTCAGAATCATGGAGAACCGAGGCAGACTGTGATGAGTGTCTTTGCATGCGTTTCCTCTGAGTCAAATGCCAAACCTCCTTCAGTGGGTGCTCCCTTCCCCTCTTTTCAGTTTTTCATTTACCACTGACCTTGCACTCTAAATGCTATTGTTAAATTATCATGGGGGAAAATACAAGGTTGAGAAGTTTGATTCAAAGGTGGCTTCTATTGGTGCACAGCCAGCTGTATCTGTTGAGAGGTCCCTCCAACAGTGATCAACATAGGAAACACTGTGATTCTCCCTGCTGTCCAGGAGGTGTCACAGTCCCATATGTGATTTCCTTCTTTTCACTGAGCTCTCTGAACAGCTTGTCACCGTGGTCGGAAAACAAGTTTATGAAGTCAAACCCCTCCACATGTAACAGCCTTCAGGGAAACCTTTATTTGTATCACAGAATCGGGACAGACAATGGAGTTACACAACAGTTTACTGCCAGGCTGACATGCACACGTGCATGCATATGTCCACAGAAACTCACATACATACACAAGTACACCTGCATTTACAAATGCAAACACACATGCACACAGAAACAACACACACAAAGACACAAAGTTTACTAGTATTGGTTTGTTATTCAGAACAGCTGTTGTGTTAAGAATAAGCTGACGGTGCCAGTGTTGGCACAGGAACTCAATATTGACTTCCTTACAAAATATGAGTACATCATTGTTTTATTGTCCAAGGTTATGCAGAGGGGAAGGGATGTGGCTTGTACTCTTTCATGCTGTGATGCCACATGCTTCCAGCTGTTAATTAGATTAATAAAAAACAGGGTTCCTGACCTTTATAAACAATTACAGAATGTAATAGGTTTAAAGTTAGTAGCAATCTGTTGTTGATTTCTCCTTAATTGTCACACAAATTTCCTCAAGAATGTTCAAATTTGATTTTTTCATGCTTCACATCTGCAAATAAGTCATATAATTGAATTGCTGGAAATGAGACCTTTGGAAATAATGAATCAAACTGAATTTTACCCCTGGGACCTAATATATCATGTTCTGTCTGTAAGATTTCTGCATGTTCATGTCAGCTCTTTGACTTGTGATCTGATACAAAAGCAACATATGTATGAAAGCTGGCATTGACTAGTGCACAAAACAACAATAAGAACAACCAAAAACATCATTGTGACCTTGAACTTAACTGGCAAGAAGCTCCTCTCTTAAAACTAGCCAATTTTCCTTTATTCCCTTGAGTAACACATTACAGATGGATGAACCAGCAGGGGCCTGCAGCAACCCACAAAAAAAAAAAACCCTCGACATCCTGCGGTTGTCTCTTAACACCCACGCCCTCAAAACTCCCACCTGCCCCAATGCCTGCCCAACGCTGACCTCAGCAAGCGTCCCAACACCCCTAACCCCCTCTAACAGCTGTGTATTGCATTCCTCCAGCAGAGCGTCTGAAAAATGCCAGAAATTGTTCTTATTGTGTTGGTTCAAAGAGCCCTGAAGCTGGTTCTCATTAAGAGCCATCAGGAGAGGACAGCCATGGAACAAACAGAATAAGTGAGAGAGGGAGGGAGGCTTCTGGTTCAGTTTCTCAGTCAACTGATGACGGGGTCTTCAGTCACAAATCATCAAACTGATCATTGACACAGGGCCAAGTTAACAAAGATTAGACCTGAATCACATGTGTTTGTCCTTGTCCTCATTTGGCATTGATGGAAGGAAGTGGTACAGGACGCAGTGTTTGGAAAACATTTGCAGTAAGTTCTCTGAAAATCAGGAAATAATGACAAAAAAATCAAACTGTGTTGGATTCCAGGATCTATTCTACATTATCCTGAAATGTGGCCCAGAAAATGCTATTTAAATATTTAGTCTGAAAGAACAGCCAAACGATGACAAAAACTCAAAGAGTTTTTCAATTAAACTACACCAGAGGTTAGACAGTACAACTGCTTTTTGACCCTAGACAACCCTAATCGGTTACCTTTTGACAAAAGCCTCTATAAAAAAATAACGGCTCAGGAAAAGATTTTTTCTAAATGTGTAATTAAGAAAATAGCATGAAGGGGATGCTTTATGATGTAAAACGGTGACAATATATTTTGATAAACTGAAAAACAGTCTTAAAAATTTCTGAGAATTTATTCTGATTTGCAGCTATCTGTATTGTATTTTAATGCAAGAACTATACAATTACAATTACCATTTTCAACTTTCAACAAGGTTGAGGATAAAACCAACTATTAACAAGACCAGTAATGTGTGAAAGAATAAAGAAGCTGAGAGAAATGCGAGAGGAAAGAACATTATAAGTTAATGTAACTGTTGGCAAGCTGTCACCTGCTGTGCTGATTCAGCATGCTGCCAGTAGCCTGATGTTGTGTAATAAAAACAACTATTACTGTACAAGATGACTGTGACTCAATGAATTAAACGGGAAACCCCAAATCACAGTGCTTTAAGTGTGGAAAATAAAGTGCGGAACTCCCTTTTCGTTTGCACGGTGGACTCTTCATCTCCCCGTACTTCCCGTCCCGACTGTCTGTCTTGAGAGTCCGGGAACGAACAATGCTTTCAAGGCAAAAGTAACAATACAGTTTGATGATTCCTTGTTTAAAAGGGTGGGGAAAGTGAAATACTGTTTAACAGAGTTACTTTACTGTTTTAATGTGACTATGGAGACGGAGAGTCACCAATTTGTGGCAGTCGCCGGGATGAAGAATGGCATGCAATCTGTTGAGCCTGTTGATAGCGTAGTAATTATAATACATGAAAGCATAAAACTTAAAATGTTTTTTGGATAATCTCTCAATGATTCATTAAAGGACATGCTACAGCTCTATTACCTGACAGATTTATATCCAGCACATCTGAGTTTAGCAAGTTAAAGATTTGTACCATCTCTCAGTGTCATTGCTTGATTGTGTGGCAGTGGAGTGACAGTACCCTGCTGTGAAATTAACATTTTGCCTTGAAGAAAGCTTGTTGCTGGAATTACAAAACAAATTTGAAACTCTGACAAAATGCGGACTGGACCACCTGCCTAAATAATGGATAGCTACCACCGCTCTGGTCTGGAGTCTTGTCTCCCACACAGCCTTTCTGAAATCCCTCCACTTTGCCAACTGCAAGGTTAAGACAACAGTTAGGGAGAGTGCCTTTTTTATTAGCCGTATATTAGCCTTTGGAGATTTGGAGGCAAAATGCCCCAGACTCCTCTTAAAAAAGCAAAATAAGGGAACATCTGGCAGTGATGGGTGGCCATTCTAGGTTATATAAAGTTGAGTAGAGCCAACAAATAGGAATCGCCTACATGAGACCCTAGAATGGTAAACCCAGAGGATTCCTGTTCCATAATATATGATTAAGACTAGAAGGCAGACAGAAGCCCCCCGAAATTGAAATATCATGCAGGCTTCAAAGAAACTATATTGCTGGCTCAGGATGGATATGTCTTGTATGGGCCAGATGCTGCAATCATCCTATAAGGACGGCTACATAAAGCAATTTGTAAAGTTAAATGTCTCTGTGTGAGGGAATGGGTTTTTCTGCTGCACTGTTAAGTCTCCCAATCCAGGTGAGGGTGAGTGCATATGGATGTGTTTTTCCAGTGCTGCCTGCATGGACCCAGACATACTGCCAGTGAGCAGTGAGCCCCCGCCACAGTTGGCTGACCTCTCATCACTCCCATTTTCCACTCCATCTCAAGTGTCTCAGCAGGAGAGAGAAAAATTACTCTGAAACAAATTAGGCAAAACATCAACTTGGGCTAATAAAAAAAAAAACACAAAGGTGATATTTGACTAATTCTAACATAGTCTGGACTAATAGATAATGACTCCAACTAAAAAGGTAACAGGTCTTTCAATCATCCATTTGTGTCACTTGTTTTTTTTTTATTTACTTTCACCATAAAACATAATTAACTAAAACAACGTAAATCTACACAACTTGTTCCTTGGATTTTGTCTTACATGAGGCAAATCCGCCTTGTATAGCACAAGAATGAATTTAGTAAATTACCTGTGTATGGCATGAACTGACATGCAGACACAGTGCACTGAATCAATGCTACTGCATGCATCACAGTCCAGGTGATGTGCAGATGGCTTGAAGTCATTAACCATTACACAGACCCACTGAAATAAATCTGAAATGTCCCAGAGAGCCACAAAAAGTCGTTTTTCCTCAGTCTGAGTGGTTATGCTTCATTGAAATTGGTGTCAAAAGTCATGAAGCAACACACTTGATATGCTCATTTTGAGTAATAAGTGGCTACAAGTTGACTATGAACAGATGACCAAATAGGTCACACTATCTTTTAGACAGTGCTGACCCTCTTCCTCTCAATCAACAATATACTTACAGAAAACTACGTTAATAAAGGAGAAACATGAAACATGTCTCAGCAGACTGATGAGGCCTCTATCAATGTCTCTCTGTGTGCTTTAATATTACGACATTGAACAATCATCAACAGGATGCAACTTGAATCTTATTTTGAGCGGTTAAGTATGAATTCATTGTTTCAACACAGCTCTCTGCTTAATTTAGTAAGATAAATCTGTACCACACTTCAGCATGAATACTTGGTGCACCATCAATAACTAATGGCTCTACCAGTCATAGGCTCCTATGCAGAAACAATACCCTTCTTTCCTCCCCACCATTGTCTTGTATATAGAGTCTGAAATAAGTTCAACACAAGCACAAGGAGCTCCGGGAAGAAATCCTTGCTCAGGTAGCGTGTCACATTTCCGTGACCTTTACTGGCCAGAACAATTCCAAGCTGCCTCTTGCCCCTATGTCCGCTTCCTCCTTGTGTCTTTCCCACGCTTTGTGTGTAGACAGTGAAGGAAATCTCCTTAAAAACATCGTGGACAAAGCTTCATAGGCTGAAAGTGTGCGCGTGAGTGTGGCTGTGGGATGGGGGTGAACGTGCACATTACTTCCTTTGTTTGGATGAGCTGTTTATTTGGAAATGGTGAGGAAGGCACAGAGTGTATCTCAGTAGCACACTAGACCTGGCACAAGGTGGGGGGACATCCACCTTGTCTTGTTTTTGTGGAGTGACACTGAGACAATGAAGCTGATTGTGCTGTCTGAGGAAACGCGCACTCTCCTCTCAAAATGTTTAATCCTGTTCACTCACTGGTAACAATGACTGGAATATGTTTTTTCATAATATATAACAAATGGCCGATGTGTATTACCTTCAGAATATCTAACAAAACATAAACAAAACGACCTATAAGACGAAAATATAATCAATAAAATCAGCTTTACATTAAAACACAAACTGTGCCCATCTGTTTCAATTACCTGTCAGTGTCAACACGTTTCATTAACTTGATGATCACCCAATTACAGCGGGACAAGACTACCTCTAGCGGCTGGAGTGAGACATGCAGGTCCAATGACAGCACTGCACTTTTAACTAATCATTTCATAAAAGCATATATTAATGTAATTGAAAAAGTCCTATCTGTAGACGATAAAACGGCTCCATAAAAGTTAGGATCAACTAAAGACTGGCAAAAAAATCAACTCTTCATACAGCTCAATATAACATAGAAAGAATGAGATTATTATCATTATTATGAGATGAGTAAAAAAGAGTCACTCTCTGTGCTCTTCTTTCTAACAATAGACTCGACTGTGTCAAATGCCTGTAAACACCATAAGCATTCAACCATTCATTGACACGAATCAAACGAGCCAAACTGTGCGATGGTTAAAAGCTGCTCCATCATGCATAAAACTCCGCTGCGCGTAAATAACAGATCCGCATGAGCATGAATGATCTCTTACCATTTGTGAGAGATGAACAACTCAAGATGACAACAGCCAATTTGAAGCAGTCGAACGAGACCATCCTGCCAGCTCTCCGGCGAAATCCAAACCGTGTGTTAGAAATAAAGTGATAAAGAGTCCCCTTGGCAAAGTCTTATAATTCCGGGTCAGTGACAAAAGATTCTTCTAAGAGCGAGTAAATCAAGTCTTAATCTTTCTGGTTTTAAAAAAAGAAGTATTGTAAATCCACAGAGCCCTCAGGTGCGCATGGAAAAAGCGGCAGCCTCTCTCCAGTTTGCCATCGCGCGTTTCGTTTCGCAGGGGAGCTCTCCTGCGCAGCTGGGCAGTCCCACTCCAAACCCCGCGGTGTGGAGACGGATGAGCCGCTCTACCCTCGGGGCAGGTGCTCTTCAGAACCACACAAAAAAAAGTTTGATGGATTGAAAATAATGATCGGGGTGAAAAGTTGAATGAGCGGTGTATCAGTGTCTAAATCGGTGACTGGTTTAGCCAACAAAAGCAAGATCAATCAGCCCCCGCTTTAACGCGCGCCTCTCTCCTCCCTCTCGCCTCCTCTGTGCAACACTTTCTGTCCATGCGTGAGGCACTTTTTATGGCAGCACGGGGGAAGGACGCAACGTCACTTTTTTTGGGGGGGGGGGTCAAACTCTGCTCTTCATTCAGCCTGCTGAGGAGGAGGTCACTCCATAAGAAGTAATGATGAGACACGCAGCCTTTCAGCACATTTAGGCTCGGACATGATGGGTTTAATAGTAATCAGAGTTGTTCTAATAACCTCTGGTGGAAAACACCACTCTAAAGGGAGCTGAACTGGATGGATTTACCTCAGCATTTCAATCATGATATAAGGACTAGTATGTCTTTAATATCCATATAACCCTACTGCGGTCAGAGTGCATTTCTAAATGACAATTTGAAGTCAAATGATATGGTTGATCATTAAACTGACCTTTTCGGTTAAAGCTGCCTTTGATAAAATCAACCTTCTGTGTAACTGAGGTTAAAGGTAACAACGGTTATCTGGTCTTCAGAGGAAAAAGATTAAAACATACACAATCACTGTGATATCAGATTGACTTTATCTGCCCCCGGTGTTTAGAATAAATATTTGCCGGATTTATTTTTAACTTCAGAAACAGGATACACTGCTTTTTATATCAATGTAAATAATCTTCTTTTGTCCAGCAGATCCCTGCAGTGTGTGGATGTGCTGCAGACTGTTTTCTTTTATCACCACAACAATCACTCTGCTGCTGCTCTTCACAGTAGCATGCCCTGTAAATAAGAACATCCTGCCCTCACCTTTCCGCCCACGTCAGGACTGAGCAGCCACAATCCTGAGGTCTGGTTGTGGTGCATCTGAGTGCTGGTGCGTCCTCAGCGGGGCACGGCAGCAGTTGTGAAATGTGGTGAGCGTCACTCTCCCATCCCTGCAGCGGGAAAACTGTTAAGTGGCAGTATGAGAACATGGGAAACCATTTGTAACATCCAGTCGTGGGAGTCCTTGTAGTTGCTAGTATTTGGAGACAGTCACAGCTCAAGAATGAAAATATTTCCTATCACAGGATCTCTACTTTAGTTCAGTCAATAGTGCAGTTAATTTCTTTGTATGTGAAATTACTCAAAGGAAGTAAAGTCTATATTTGGGAACCAAGACAGAGTGTGGAGAAAAAGTTATCTGTCCTCTGCATGGCTCATTCTAAAAAAGGAGACTTTATAGGTTTATTGGCTGTTTGTTGTTTTGTTCCTCGAAAAGAGATTCACTGTTGCAAAATGGTGATGAAGCAACAGTAAATTCACTCCTCTGACTCTGTGGATTTGGGAATGATTTCAGCAAGGGCTCGGCCTTGTACTGATACGACTCTCTAATGGACGCAAGAAATCAGCTACGTGGCATGGACTATCTAATAGTGACACACTGATGAAGATGTTATAATAGCCTTATACATATGAATTACAGCAGCTCTCTAAATGCTCAGAGAATAAGTGGGTTTGGCAAAAAAAAATCCCTACAGCAATTATCTTGGTGTGTGTTCACTTTTAAATCTCCACCAAAGGAGACATTCCCATTGAGCCAAGAGGGTAGCAGATAAGTCTCCTGATGAACAATTGCTGGAAGTTGCCAGCTGAGGGGGAGGATTTAAAGTGTTTTATTTTAGAATCTGCTGTCCAAAACACACTGTGGGGGACTAACTGGTTCTACACACATAGCATGCACTCTTCCTTTTGCCCCGACAGCAAAGTATTCTTGGGTAGAAATAAAGTCTTTCTTCAGTAGATGGTGGAGGGGCTCTGACTGCCTGCTCCGCTGACCAAATGACTGTGGTCAGTCCTGTGTGGAAACAATGCCACAGTCTCCAGATTCCAGTCTTACTGCACCGTTTGGAAGCAAGGAAATAAGATCTATGGTCCACAATATCAATAGAACCATTTCTTGCATGACAGCAGTGATTTAAATGATAATTTTTAAGACAGGGTCATGGATAGAAGAATCCGCTGGTTGGAAAACCTGTCTGGTAACCAATCATGCATCACATGTGACACTGCTGGCCCAAAGTCCATGACCTAGGCTCTCTGCAGAAGATTATAAAAGTATCTGATATAAAATATTACAATATTTTATTATTTATATTTATATTTATTACTCAGCCCTCATTGTTAGATCAAGACAATGTGGAAAAGGGGGACATGGAATAGGAAATACTAATGAATCAATTCAAATTTCAATCCAATAAAAAGTAAACATGAAAAAAAATGTTTAAAAAAAAGTTTTAGAACAACAGCGCTCTCTCTTAATGTCAATCAATGTGCACACCTGATCTGATAACTTGGGTGTTTTGAAAGGTCTCAAGTTTAGTCATGTTAACCAGACTATCTGGTTACTTTTGTTAATTGGACCTGCTGTGGCTGAAAAAATATAGATAACTTCTTTCTAAAAGCAGTGGAGTGCATCTGTTTTAAAGGTAGATCTACAGATAGGGGTGAACAATTCATCAAAATAATGAATGAAATGCCAAATTCATTATCACTATTCCAGCTGCAATTTTGCTT
>JAOXYL010000065.1:10831208-10871957 GCA_028564955.1 Terapon puta | reverse complement strand
CACACACACACACACACACACACACACACTTAAAATACAAATGCACACATAAACATACATCCATGCACGCATAGGCACACACAGACGCACACAGTTTCCTCTCTTAACAGAAAACACTGCATGGTTCCCATTAGTGGTCTCCTCTCACAGTACTCAGCCTGCGGTCTACAGGAACAATTCCTACTCAATCCCTAATGGCTGCGCTCTTTCTTGCTGTTAAGACCATTTTCTCATCGACGGCAGCCGAGGCAGCATTCCAGACTTTCAGAATCATACCCATGACTGACTGGAAAAACCGTTGATTACTCCACTAAGAGAGCATCGGAAAAGTCCTAGATAGTAAAATGCCGCCTACAGAAAGACTTCAGAAAGTTAATTCATTTTAAATGAACTGAAGTGGGATGCAGGTTTTTTTTGGAAGACCACTAAATAAGATATATAGACCCAGAGCATAGTGGTTCTGGGTCTGCAGGATTCCTTTCAAGAAGTGTTTTTTCAAGGCAGAATTCAGAGCAGATTAAAACTGATTGTGCTGACAAAGCTTAAAACATTTGATTCATTTTTTTTTACACACCCCTTCAGATCTTTTGAGTTCCAGATGAAAAACTACAATAAAAAGTGACAAATGCCTTTAAATCTGCTGAAACAACTGACTTGCCTTCAAACAAGTCAAGCTTAAAATAACCTTGCTTTCCATCTCGAGCTTTTCATCCCAGCTCGACGAGGCACACAGATCTCCATGGTTACCTTAAGATCCGGAACTGCTGCTTGCTTCTGAAAGAGCATTTCCTAACAGTGCGCTCAGGCAGGCTCCTCACCAGCGACATGGAAGATGAGATGTTGACTGTGAACATGGTGGCTGTGGCACATCGCTCGAACCAGCGTTACTCCTCGACCCCTCTTCCTGTCTGGTCCTCCACAGAGAGAGGGGCTACAATTTTAGAAGCTCCTGTGTTTATGGGCCTGGTGTTCCCTATCTCATCCTTGTGTGCTGTGATGGGAAACAGTCCCTCTTTGGGATGTCACAAACGCTCTCTCCCCATCATCACCACCAGGGCAAGACTTAACACTTAACCCTAACGCTCCCATGCGAACCATCTTAGTTCACTTCCACGAGAGGAGGCCTCACACACATCTGTAATAACCATGACTGCGTTTTATCGGCGGATGTGTTGAACTGAAGGTTATCCAACTTTGATCCTCTTTTCCCACCGCGCTGTCCCCTAATTTCTGCTCTGATGCTGCTTGGGTCCAGCCCCCCCCCCGGCGTCCCACCCACCTCTCCAATACAGCACACCAGCATTCCTGTCTGTCAGCCTGGCCCTCTGGAGACTAGACAGACAGATTCCTAGAAGCTCCTTGCTAATTTGTCAGAGTGTAAACAAACTGAGGAGCTCATGAAGTGACTTTCACGACTTTTGGGCCTTTGATTTGACGCCCCCATAGTCTGTGACCTGGCTGCATGCTGGAAGTAAGATTTCCTCTTTGGAAAATAATATATAGACTACTGTATTATATTTGGACATTTTCAATATCCCACAGTTTCTCAATTCTGCAATTCTCAAAAGGAGGAGCATGCACATGTGTTCCTGCATATACTGTTTGTCCATAGATTGTGAATCCTTGGGCCATTTTCATGGAAAGTGGGAGTGAATTCCTATCACAAGACCTGCCTCCCCTCCCTTCCCCCTTTGCCTTTTCATCCATGCCAGGAATGTAAACAGTTATAGCGCAGTAAAAAAAAAAAAAAAACCTTTCTCTCTGCCGAGCCATTTCTCTTGTGACTCTTTTCTCTAATTCACCACCCCGCCCCCTCCCAACGCTATATTTCCCCAGTCTGCTTCAGTGTTTTGGCTGAGGCGACCGCAGCTCAATCCTAAAGCTGTGAATGGATATCTGGGCTGTGGGGTTCAGCGGGTCATGCTGCCCTGGACTCAGCCCAGTAATTGGCTCTGCTTGGCTGATTAATGGTGGACACTGCAGATGGACGCCATTTTCCACTGACAGACACTACCTCTCGCCGCACTTTATCTCTCTCTTTCCCCCAAATGGATCACATCAGCTTATGCATAGAGGCGTATACTGATAAAATTAAAACACTGCTTTATCTCTGTCTTCCTTTTCGCTGCCTAAATTTCACCCATTGATTTTCTGTGGCTGCCTCCTCCTCATGGAATGCTATTTTCTTCTAATTTGACATAGGGAAGAATTATTCACTGCTAAGGTGATAGACAGTTTAAGATATTTCATGCCTCTCACTGTGACTAAGAATAAAATTGGAGTGATGAATGATTAACACATAAGAGGAGTGCTCAGAATCAGCGAATCTGCTGTGATTACTTATATTTCAAAGTCTTCTTTGGTTTAGCAGATTCTAAAAAACGCCAAACAAAGGTCACAGTGTTGCTCGTTACTGATGACTGAATTCTTGTGCTGACCAGGTTTTGTGTTTGTGCGTGTGAGACATAAGAAGTTACTGATTAGCTCACCTGCTGCTGCCGTCCACAGGCCTCTGTATACATAAGCTTCGCCTGAACAAAGCAGCCTAACTAAAAGCATTGTTGTGTATATCTAACAACTGCAGCCCAGATAGGACCCGCTGAGGGGAACTGCTTGTTTAGTGATTGTGCACACTGTCACGACCACATACACACAAACACGCACACATGTTTACACCAAACACATCTCTTATCAAGTCCAAAGTGGACAGATACAAAGATGCAGGGGAGGTATGTACAGTGCTGACATATCTACAGAAGAAGCAGGGAATATCAGATGGAGGAGAGGGAGGGAGTGTTGGGGGATGTGTCTGTGATGACACCACTGAGGGGGATGTGCAGATGGGCAGAGGGACGATACAGCTCTGACTCACCCCTCACAACCGTCCTGCTCCACTTCTGCGGAAGCCTGTGCTTACTACAGCATCCATCTAAAATAACCACTCCTATTCGGAGCCAGTGGGAAAGCTGCTGGGGCTGGATGGAGGTGTCTGCTATCTGCCTGTCAGCCTGATGGAGCTGGATGCTCATCTGCTGTGATTGGGAATCAAGTTGGCCATGATGTCCCAGAGACAGTGCCACTTTTTTTTTCTGATTATACAGCAGATGTGACACACACACACACACACACACATATGCCCACTGGGGGCAAACAGGTGCACACATGGTCGCAGTATGTAGGCTGTTCTCATTTGCACAGCAGATTTAAGACCCTGTCTGGTGTTCAGGATGTATACCCATAGGTATGTGCCTGTGTCACGGTTGTGTGCAGCACTAAAAGTGTGCATCTGCGTGTGTGCTCGTATGTGTCAGCACATTATGAGCAAATGTCTCAGTGTACAGTATGTGTATGTGATTGGTGCTGGCAGCATGGGTGATGAGAGAGGGGTAAGACCTGAGTGCGTGGCCTGGTTTTCCCAGTGTGCAGATGAATCATGACAGCTGCAGGACTGTCTGCTGCTACTGGTCTGCTGGCCCGTACAGGATCAGGCTCTTACTCCCCCATTACATTTATGGTAACAGTGCGGCTTGGTGTTTATATTTACATACATGGAGCAGCAGGCAAAACATTCCAACGCTGCAGAGCAGTACGTTTGTGTTGGGCGGCTACAAAAAAACCCTCACATCCTCCTGTGCTGTCCCTTCTTTTTAACACCACGACCTGCCATCAGCTACAACCAAACAGTATGAATCTGTCCTTTTCTCTCTCTCTGTCTCACATACACACACGCTCACAGGAAAAAACACATATTGGCATCACTGCACAGCATATATGGCACGCAATATAAGCTATGTTTAACACAAGCATTACACAAAAACAATGGTTCACACGCAAAGAAGCATCAGGGCATTCATCCATGAGGGGATACACAATGGACAAGACAGAGGATATATTATAATAAATAGGTGGAACAAACAAGAGACACAAAATCAACTAACAGGAGGCCTTTTGCACATTTGGTAATGCCAAACAGTAAAAAAAACACATTGCCATAAATATCATGTATATTATTGTCTTCAGCAGTAACCACCAGTGAAAGTAGCTTGGCCCGAGATAGAGGCTCAGTTTTATCGATGCCTCCTGACAGATGGAATTGAGCAGCTTGTGGGAGCGTGAAGCCCTTTCGGCTGCACTCCTGTGGAGATGTGTTTGTGAAGAGCAGGTACGACTCCATTTTAAACAGCGATAAACAGGGCCCCTTTGTTTTAGATTCATACATGTGAGCAGTTTGGAAAATTGATGGACAAATAATGACTACAGGGTATACCTTTGAAAATATGAAAGGTAGAGCAAATAAACAAAACACATACACAGAGTGCAAGAAATAATGAGAAAATTTCACCTCAGCTCTGCAGTTAATTTACTGTTACAATTTTTATTTTTAGCATAATTAATGTTGAATCATGAAAGATTAAGCAGTCTTTGCATATGAGTCAAACCCTGACATACAAACACAAAGGGGAGCAACACACTTAAAGCAACAACATACAAAGCAGTAAAGCAGACATGAGGTGGGGAAACATTTACATGCAAACACAGACAGAAGAAGCTAAAATAAAAGCTCTAACAACACGAGAGACAACCCACCACCCCCATTTCATCATTCTTGCCATTTTCCTTCTCTCAATCTATTCCTTGTGCTTGTGTAATTTCTGCACCAATGTGGCGCAGTACACTACTGCTAAGGCAGGTGCCCACTGTCCCTCTCTGACTCTACCCCTGTCTGATGCCAAATCCAGATGCCAAGCTATACAGAGGAGGGTTAGCTAAGCAAGGCGTGATGGACTAGGTTAGTACCTGCCAGAGAAGGGGAGTGGACCTTGGCACAAGGGAGCAGGGGAAGGACAGAAGCCTCTGTAGAGGGCCTGGGGCACCTTGCTGTCCCCAGGTTTGTGGATGACACTGTAAATAGGTTCAGCCCTGCTGTGGGGTACAGGAATCACAGTGAACGGGACAAGTGTAGGACATAAATAAAGCACACATACCAACAAAGATGCGACAAATGCACATACAAGTCATGTAGACAGCTTGTACAAGGACATTACAGGGCCATCCAGTCACACATGCGCTCCACGACACACAGACACGCATAGACGCCTATATGCAGTCTCACACACACGCGTGCGCACACACACACACACACACACACACACACACACACACACACACACACACACAATCACACACACACAGGGGGAACATAGCCTCCTCCCCAGAGCTATGGGTTAAGATGACTCAAGGCCTCGTGGGACACTCCAATCAAGCCTCTATGAATGCTACTTCTGATCCAGTACTTGGATAGGAGGTCAAAGGTTAAAATACAGTCATAACAAGTACAAGAAGTGACAGGCAGCCACTCTGCAAAGTATTTGGTCAGCACACAGCCACCACACACTGCCAAGCTATAATACAGTAATATCACCACCAGGGCCCTGATGAGCAGGAAACTGTAAACAAAGCACTGTTTGGCTTCATGGAGCACTTCATAAGGTCAGTTTAGATTACTGTACGGATATGTACTGTTAAAGTAGACCACACCAAGACGACACCTTTAAAACAACAACAAAATGCAGGCTGCTAGGAACAAAGACAAACCCATGCAAAACAAAAAATAACTGATACAAAGACTGAGTAATTTAATCAAAAACAATTTAGCTCCACATTGTGCTGTTTCTTCACTTACTACTACAACAGCAAAAACCCTATAAAGCCTTTAACTGATCCACAAGCAGTCTACAGTCTGTGCTACGATTCATAGAGCCTGTATGGAGTGTAATGTATGAGAGGAGAATCAGTCAGAGAGGAACCTGCATGTAACCTACCTTGTGAAGTCTTCCTCCCCGAGCATGTGGCGGGGAACTGGCGAGTACCTGGAGGGGGTGACCTGGGGGGGCGGGTACACTGGCTTGGGCTCCATTGCCCCCATGTAGTTGTGGCTGACGTGGTTGTCCACCATGGTGGGGAAGGCTGGAGGGAGGGCCAGGCCAGTAAGGGGAAAGAGAGAATGATTACAACACAGGCACAACAGGGACAGCAATTTAAAAAATATCTGTTGTGGATGTAGAGACTGGACAGTTTGCGTATTAATTTTAATGTTTCCCTTCATTTTCTCTTCCTAATAAGTTTGCACGATTTAGATAAGTTTGTTTAAAACTCATCTGATGTCTAACTGTTTGTGTTTCTTACCTCATCTAACTTCTTTTTAGCACATGCATCCACGTTGCCAGATCTTTCAGCAATTAACTTAGTGAGAACAATGATATTATTAGCAGAAGGGATTCTGGCCAAAACTACAAAAACAAGACCCTGGTTGTATGAAACCAGAATTTCCCATTGAGGAACCAAAGTGACATTTAGGAAATTGGCTGGACTTTTTATTCAAGCACCAATCATCTCCTGTCTCACCTCTATATATGTGCTAATCTTTACACAACAGCCAACCAGCACTGACTAATAACAAAGATGTGTCAGTAGACCTGATGTCTGTCAATCTTCTCATCAAATGAAATGACATTTTCCTTGAAAAGTTAGTGCCATCCTTGTACAAGCATGCAAAAGCTCTTTTTCCCCTTTGAATTAACATTCTTGATGGAGACAGCTGAGCATGATAAAACAAGCGTTTCAAATCCAGATCATCTGACCACGGGTTATACTGTCAGAGCGGGGTTAAGTCAGCATTACAGGCCCGCTTAAACCCTGACAACTGCAAACATTCAGAACATACAAAAAAGCCCTCGATAGCCCCCCTCTAATACTAAATCACTGTTCTGTGGAAATTTGAGATGCTGCAGCTCAAGATCGTGGGCTCTCATGAGCAGGTGGGATGTGAGAAACCATCCACACTCAGTGGGAGGCAGAGAACTGCGCTTGTTGTTGCTGTGGGTAGGATTGTGTGTGTGTGTGTGTGTGTGTGTGCGTGTGTGTGCAAGCATTCACTATGTGGGTGTCTGGGCATAGCAGTTTTGGGGAGAGAACAGTGATCCAACAGTAAAATTCATGCAGGCCCACTGAAGCATATCTGAAGATAAAAAGATGATTCCCCTTACAAGCGCTCGAACATGGACCTTGACTTATAAATCACCCTTTACCTTATCTAAAACATTTTAGATAAGTAAATATGCTCTAGTTTTGGAGACAGCGACATATGGATTAGCAAACGTAAAATGTATTCACAGACTTGGTCAGCAACAAGAAGAGGTAGATACGTACTGCTGGAGTAGTCCGGTGGGGCGTACATGTCATTGAGATGCACGGGTCCTGGCTTGGCCACCTTGAGGTAAACCATATCGGAGGTGTTCTTCAGCGCGGCCACCGCCTCTTCATGACGCACGTCCTGAAGCACAATGTTGTTCACCTGCATGTGACGATTGTTGAGAGAAGAGAGGGGCGAGAAAAACAGAAAAATCCCTGTATCAACACCCGGGCACCTTGTGTCTTTGCGGCACTGTGACAACATCAGGCATCACAGCAGCTATCACACCAGCCAACACAATAATGAATCATAGCTCGAAGGTATTATGAGATTTCAGTGCATTTCAACAGCAGAGTGAAAGGTTGGTGTGCTGTGAGG
The DNA here is from genome assembly GCA_028564955.1 of Terapon puta. Taxonomy (NCBI): domain Eukaryota; kingdom Metazoa; phylum Chordata; class Actinopteri; order Centrarchiformes; family Terapontidae; genus Terapon; species Terapon puta. Next base: position 10,864,387 of record JAOXYL010000065.1, on the reverse strand, counting down.
CGTTAACAGAGGTCAAAAGCAGTAGGTAGAGGTTCTGAAGATGCTCTGAATCTTTACAGTTTCTCTTTTAAGATTCAATTCTCTGGAAATATACTGTCAGTCAAAAGTTTTTGAACACCTTATACTGAGTAATTTTGGTTAAATCTCAAGCAACGTGCTCTCTGTAAATAGCTTACAGTACAGTGTGTGTGACCTGAGTATTTCTGCTATATTTTCATAAGTTAACAAGGCACGCCTTTTGGTGAAGTAAGACACAACATGTTTCAGTTCGACTGTTTTTCTTGTATATATATATATATATATATATACATACATAAGTGATTTCTTTTTCTTTTACATATAGCAGCCTTGAACAAATGTAATACTTCTTACTCTTATGCCCGGCTGCCAGGCCTCTATCGTCCCATGTCATGGCTCAGCTGGTAGATTAAGTCATAAAGACTTGTTGTTATCTGTCTTGCTTAGCTTAAAATTACAGGATGGGGCAACGGACCAGTTAATGTGGTGCCCATAACATGTTCCATAAACAGGCAGTCATCGACATGGAGGGAATGCCTGCTCAGCTGAAGCAATGGGTGTTTGTAATCAGCACTAACAACTATAACTGAATTTTTGTTAAACTTATGAGTCTGAGGAAAGCTCATACAGCAAGCAGGCGGTCTCCAGTCTGCAGCCGTCCATCTTTTTGGGCAGCTCCTCCCTCTATGATCTTCGTAATATAGATGCTGTTGTCTCCTGGGATATGTTGGTTGCCAATCCCTCCAGCAATGCTGAATCCAAGCCCTGGTTGAATAATACACACAGTCAGACATGTACACATAGAGTTACCTCTCATTTTACATTTTTAGACATATTCCATGTCTAGGGCTGCATAAACACGGCTAAATTGTTTATTTCTGTGTATTTATTGCCTCACAAGTGCAGTCTTTGTCTATATTTCCTTTTACTTTTAGTAACAAATGCATATTCAATTGATCCAAAAATGGTGAGCTGGTCACTCCTCTCCCATTACAAGCAACATATATATCCATTTTTTTTGATAAGTTGGATGTGTAGCTGACCTTTGGGCCCTTTCAGCAGGTTGACCTCCAGGATTGTCTCGGGTGGGGCCTGCCTCCGTCGGACTAGCAACCGCACCACTGGCCCCGCCTCCTTCAGGGCCTCCACCGCCCGGCTGTGAACTACCTCAGAAACATCCACATCGTTCACACGCAGCACACAGTCATTCACCCTGTGGAGGAGAAATACAGTATACATCACACATGCGCCACCTTGTCAGTTCACAGAAGGACAGCGATGGAGTTAATCCACTGCACAAAGGCAGGGAGGGACTGTAACATGACCAAAAGCATCAGAAACCTCCTAAGCACATAAAAAGCACTCCATATCATACTTTTTGCATGTTTAAGGCTTTGGTTTTCCAGTGAATCATAACTTTGAGGAAACACACAGAGCCTGGGGGCAGAGGGCTGTAGAAACTCTGCCTCCCACACAGTGCTGCCTGGCGGGACACATGGTGGTGCTGAGGCTTAAAGAAGAGAGCTGGGGAGGCTGGAGTAGAGAGAGGACAGAGCGTGCAGAGGGCCTCGAAAAGAGTTGAGGGAAAGAACGAGGTGAGGAGGGAGAGAGACAGGAACACGGTGAGGAGGAGAACTTACCCCAGCCTTCCATCCATAGCAGCTGCTCCTCCTGGGATAATCTTGGTGATGAAGATTCCCGGATCATCAGGAATGTGGGGATTGTCTATTCCTCCAGCGATGCTAAAGCCCAGGCCAGAGTTCCCCTGCACACAGGTTATGATTGGCACTTTCAGTATGGTACAATGATCAACACACACATACACTTAGATGTAAGTGATGGACCCAATATGGGCTCAAGGTCAGTGCAATGGCTCTTAAGTGTATTGGTATCTCGGAGGAGCACGTGATCAATGCAAACCGCTCTGGGGACTTCTGATGTCCATTTTTGTGGGCATGTGTTTGTGTGTCCTCGCATGTGACAGATGATAATGGCATGTATTCTATTAGAAGAGGGCACTTCATTCAAAATGTCATGCTTATTCCATCAAACCCACGGTGAAGCTTCAGGGTTAGAAATGCCCCGTGTCCACAGTAGATATTATGATTTAAAGTAAAGACGAGTCGGGAAACGTCACTTCTATTGCATGATACAGAGCTTCTCACTCTCTGCAGGAGACAGACACCACTTCCTCCCGTCTTGCTTAGCCCTGAAATGACAGAGGACCCATTTGGATCCAGTGGGTCCAGGCGCACTGCTGCATCTGACAGCCATGGCCACAGAGACAGGCAGCAAACAAGACAGCTGAGAAAAGACCTCACTTTATTATTTTCTATAATTAATGAGCAGCAGTCGAAACAAATTAGGACAGAGGGAGGCTGAGGCCTCCCAGTGTGCTGCTCTGGAGCCGAGAGGAGTACACTGGGCCTTACCACCAAATGTTACACACCCACAGACCTTTTAAAGTGTGACTTCGCATAGCTTATTTAAGCTTCCTGCATGCAGAAATGCCACTTAGAGTGGAAGGGGCAGAGAGATACTGTGCATCCATCAAGGGTTCGGAGGTGCATCTATATGTGGGTGGAATAATGAGAGCAGAAACATATAGCTCTGCCACTACAAGCTGAACTGCTGCTGACAAGTGCAGTGGTGCCTGCTGAACAATTGAGCAGGAGAGCACTTTACATTTTCTGTCGTCTGCTGATGACATGTGCATCAGGATTATGTAAAAAGCTATGCCTCACTGCCGTTATTCTGTGCTCATGCTCACATGAGACATCACACATAAGGCGTTCTTACCTCAGTGGTGTAACGGCTATAACTTCACAGACACACAGTCTTATATGTGACTCTCACACATTTGCAGAGATTAAGATTTTTCCTTGTTTTTCGAGCTTAAAAAATAAAGACTGGGCTTCTTACTACCACCTAGTGGGGAGAAATCCACCCATCATGCAGAAAATAAATTAAAGAAGGAATGTGGAAAAGTGTGTGTTGGGCAAATAGTAAAACTTACCCTCTCTAAAATGATCTCCTCATATTTATACATCCCATCACTGCCATTTACCTGTCAAAATAAAATGCACAGTGGTTAGTTACATCACAGATTTCTAAAAATAGAGTAAGAAAAAAGAGAGGCACGCAAATGTTTCAGCTAAATCCTTTAGCATATAATACAGAGTAGACCTATGTGCAGACTGAGCACAGAGAACCGTGGAGAATAGGATTATTGACAAAATACACAGAAGACACATTCACCATATTGTTTAACTGCCTAAAAATATGGCCGTGAATTTGTGATTGGCTGCAATCAAAAGTGTTTTTCTTTCTTCTAAAAAATGCATATGTACCGTGACACTTCATGTGCAACTGTGGAATGCACATTCGCCCGCAAACAGGCAGGGTCAATGGGATAATGGATGTTGGTCCACATGGCAAACAGCATGCTGCAACCAGGAGGCGGCCTTTTCATACACACAAATGCACAAACACGGCTCATGCACACACAGAGGGAGTGTGAATGAGAGACGTATACTGTACAGAGAGAGAGAACAGATACTTACATAAGGGCCTGCATCTAGTGAGTCTGCGTTGACGATGATGGGGGGAGGGTTGGCCTGCGAATATGAAGAGATACACATTATCTCAGTGTGTGAGGCTGGCAGCGCACAGACGTAATGCGGTACACACACTATCACTCGGGAGCAAAGTGAACGGATGCCATGGGAACAGTCGGTGAATCTCCTTGGGGCTGAGGCTGTGTGTGTGTGTGTGTGTGCGTGCGTGTGTGTGTGCACACACTGGAAAGGTGTGAGGACTGAGAATGAGGACTGGGGCAGAGAGACCGCTACTTATTAATCGCCACAGCCAGACGTCCTGTGGTCACCTCATAAAACAAACCGGCTTGTGTTCCAGCCGTTGGGACGATACGTTTATCCTACTTCTGTCCCTCCTCTCCACTTTCATTTCACGCACAGAAATAACACCGTGTAGTATCACATACAAAATGCATGATTTTATGGTTCATTGACCATTCAGTTAACAGGACAGGCTGCATGTTGAGAACACAAGACAAAAGGAATGTCTGAATTATCTTAGATAATTCTATAATTCAAGAGGTTAACTTATATTTGTAATGCTTAAATTATTCATTAATCAGCTGTTTGAAGAAATTTCAAGGAATTATCCAACAGCAGTTTTAATAATCAATCAATTATTTAGACAATTTATCAAGCAAAAATACCAACCACTTACTGGCTCTAGTCTCTTAAATGTAAGGCTTGAATACCTTTGTGGTTTGGGCCATTTCTTCAAAAAAAATAATTTAAATGTCACCCTGACTTCTGATGTGCATGTTTTGCTGTTTTCTGATATTTAACAGGATAACTGCTAATCCATTTATTAATCATCATTAGTTGCAGCCATATATGTGTATTAAATATTGGGTTAATCTGGAATTTTATTCTGGCAAATATAGTTGAAACAATTTGTTGATTAATCCTTTCATGAATCAACAATTAAAATCGGGCAATTGTAGCCATTTAACTATGAAAAAAAGTAACATATTGGTTGATTTCAGCTTTTTGCAAACTGAACACATTTTGGTTTTGGACTATTTTGGACAATGAAATTTGTTGGGTCGCAGACTTTTGAGGGCCTAAAAAGTCGTTTTTTTTTAAAAAACAAAAAACAAGCTATATAAAATATACTTCCCTCTGTGACATGAATACAGTTGTCAGGATAGCACCGATAAGTCTTAATGTTTGTGTTTTCTTTGGGATATGAAAAGGGTCAAATGTAAAATGCAGATTACCTATTGGCAGTATTGAGGCACAGTATGATTATCAGCCCCAGTTGGAGCACTACATATTCATTTTAACAGTTCAATTAACTTAAACTCAGCTCTATTGTGTCACCTGGTGTTTCTTTTTTCTCCTCAGGCCTATACAGTGACTACAGAAGCTGAGACCTCAGAGGAAAGCTGCAAGAGTGGAAACAGAGTGGCAGAAGTGTGAGGGAGGAGACGCTGGTTGGTTTAGTAGCAGCTTGATGGCTACCCTCTAGTTCAGCACACTGGCTGTCTTCTTTTTATTGATTTGATTGAGCTGTGTGGGTGAGGGGATGCTGACAGCGCTGCTAGGGGACCTTACACTTCCTGAGGTCCAACACTGAGGAGAAAATCACTAGCTGCCTATCTTATCCCTACCCTCCCGCTCCTCACCCTCTCACCTCTGTCTATGCAGCTGCCAGTGTCAAGGAGCTGAATCTTACTGAATCTGATCTCCCTCCTGAAACATCACATATTGCACATTACTTATGATCCTATTTTGTATGTAAACTGTGCTACTGTGCCATTTGCTCCTGTACTGTGGAACTGCCTGCAGTGGTATCTGTGAACGATTGACAGTCTATTGCACTAGTACAATGTTAGATGTTCATAGATGTAGAGCTGAACAATAATTCAACACAACAAATTATTATAGGATTCAATATTATCTGGAATATGGTAATATCACAGTATATCTTTAGCTTTAAGACTGCTTTACAATTAAGCAATTTTCTTTTCTTTCACATTTTAGTATATCAGATTTAGAGAGAATTATGATATATGATTCTGTCATCATATTGCAAATCATTTTGAAAAGTGTTTCAGAAGCTGTACATTATATTGTTAAATACTGATATAGAGGTATTTGATTTAAAATATCAGCCTCTCTATATAATCCTGTGCTCATTCCCAGATGTTTATTAAATTTGGAGATGTAGAGTTCTCAAATGAATTCCCAGAAATGTACTATATCACAATATATACATATCACTCACTGTACAATATACTGAGCACTACAGACATGATATTATGACATTTGTAATTTTATATAGCAAAACCGATATACATTAAAAAAAATCAATGGAGAAACTTGTTTTCTAGTTCTAATAAAAAGACTGGAACATAGTCCTGCTCAGTGAGTTACAAAATTGTCCATAATGGCACAATAAAAGCAGATATTCAGATATTCAAGGCAAGGTTTCCATGGTATAAAGAATATGACCAAATCTATGATTCAACTTTATATCAGCTCATCATATGAAATGACAAATAACATGTAACATGAATTCAACTCTCATCTTGCTAAGCTTGACTCAAATGTTCCATGAACAATTTACAACAATCTACACTCGATAAACTAGATTATACTACTTGAGCAGCATTTAAAAGCCACTGAAGGGTTTTTCCATTGGGCTGCACGGGCCTGCAGTGCTTCTGTATCCACAAGGCAGCACTTTGAGATACACTCTTAAGAATCTGAATCCTCCATCGCCTCACAAGCTATGCAGGTGTCATTTAATTTCTCCCAGTAATGACGTTTGCTCTCCAGATAAACAGGAGCTGTAGATTTGACCCGCTCCTCTCTGCGGTGATGTGCTATGACTCTGGACAGCTGTGGCTGCAACACCCCCTCCTCCCCCAACTCCTCCTCCCTCCCAGTCAGCACAATCAGGCCTACGTTGTAATCTGCATATGGACTAACAGATGCTCACGTCTGTGCTTGTGTTTGCACATTTCTCATGAATGCCCCCCCCCCACCCTCTTCATTGTAGACCCCAACTCATAATGTGTACTACAAATCCAGTGGAGGGTTTCACAGTAAAAACATCTATTGTGAATGAAAATCCAGAAACCAAAAACCCATACAGCAAAAAGTGATGAAACACAGCCTGAGGGCAACACGGGGGAATACATTGGCAAAGACTGTCCCTTGGTGACTGACAGGCTAAGCTACTGAATCCACTGCTGAGACCACATGTGACAAAACCCACCTGTTACAGTATTATGCCTGCAGTGCTTATCATAAGTATCATAGGGGCCCAGTGCTTCCCAATGGGATCACTGAACCTACAAGTCCAGCTGAAAGACAACAAACCCATCAGTCGTAGAAAACAGCAGTATTATCCTGGGCTGGGATTGCTGCGTAATCCCTCTATCTGAATCTCACCAAACAAGCAAACAAAAAGGAATAATAGAAGATAATCTCAACAGGAATAATCTCAACATGAGTTTGTTTAACATTTAGCAATTTACTCAGGTAACTCAGATTAGGCTGGATTAGCCTTCCCTTCTTAGAAGTGCTGGTAACCTGCTATGCTAACCGGCTGCCCAGAGGAAGAAGACAGCTGTTAAACATCAAAAGATTTGCCCACTGCTTAAGTTCATGATATATGCCTGAGGGAGGATCTGTCTGTGCTATAATGGGCCCTCAGAGGACGGTAGGGGGACAAACACTATGTTACAGTATCTTGCTTTTTCCTACCATGGGAGGCAGATTGACGATCACAGAGGTGAAGACAAAAGCCGTCTCTTACAGAATGATGTCAAACCCAGGAGGGGATGGGAATGTCTGTCAGTGTGTTGCAGGTGAATGTGGGTCAGAAGACTTGGAGGATTCAATAGGTGAGGTAATAAAAGGCTGCTGATGTGGTATAGAGCCAGAGCCTTAGATTTGAACTGGAGACCCAGACCTGAGTCAGACTAAAGTTTCAAAATTGAGAGTTGAGACTTAAACTTGAACTGCCCTGCAACTTGACTTGGCAAAATCCTGGAATAATTCAAGATAAATAAGACAGCGACAGGCCATGCACACAGCATGAAATTTTAATTATCATGCTTCTCTTTTCGAAGCACAGGGTCTCTGCTAAATAAATACACTATTATCAGCTTTGAAAGGAAAACATTCAAACGCCATAATGATCTGCATTCAGAGATGCGTCACTTGACTTGGCTTGTGAAATTAGACAAAAACGGCCTCACTTACTCCTGATCTCAACATGTGATCTGTGTCTATGTTTATTTCCTGGATAGTGACATTCAATCCACATTTAGAGTTGACTGTAAGCATTCTTGTCGCATGGATTCTGCATGTGATTGGATATCAATATGCAAATCAGTTAGACAGGGCCAGCTGAGGGTTTCAGGTCAAAGGAAGCAAAGCCATGGATGGGTGTTATTTGATTTTCATCACTAGCTGGCGATTGCTTCTACTCTAGCTTTTGGAAGTTTTCATGATCACCCTGTATAAATGACATTTGAGCCAACGCCATCCCATTCTGATCACAGAGGATTTTGACATTTGGCTTTAATCTCCATGACACAATTTCCATGACATGGAAGCAAGTGAGTATACTGGACACAAAGACCTCGTGTACAAACAATGACAATGAGTCCAGACTGCTTCCCCAGCATGAGATCATTACAACAAGTCCCTACTGACCACCAGGAGTGATGATGAAAATTCAGCCGCTACAGTGCTTTCTTTCACTCACTCCTTCGTCTCATCCGCCCATCTGTTTGCAATAGTTTCGTATTCATCAATCTATCGTCTTGCTCTTCTATCAGTTGAGAGAGTGTGTCTGTCTCTTGTCTCTCATAATGGAGGATGTGTATCATGTCCCAGTGGCGTTGCACCACGCAACACTCACTTGGCTGCAGACCCTCGGGACAGTAAAGCCACAAAGACTCCCACTGAACCTTGGCAAGTGCAGGGCACAGGCTTCATCCAAATTGTTAAATAATCAATGTGTTCCCATGGAAACCGGTGCTTGCATGGTATTGGCCAGCTAGCCCGCCTAGTCACCTCCCCCTGCTTCACCTCTCGGGGCTCTCACTGCAGTTTATGCGGCTCTGTGCTTGCACATGCATGGCCATGGGCTGGATGTGCCTGACTGCCTTCAGTGCTGCCTGTCCACATCACACACACGGGCACACACACACACTGGCACAGACACACACACACACACACACTCCTACTTAAACATCATGTGTTCAAGCTGTGTTAAAAATGCAAAGGAGGCAGAAGAAGAGATTTGAATGGATACCAAACATCTATATTACATGTGGTTAAAAAAACGTTTGATACAGACATGTACAGGATGACCACTGTGTATAAGAGCACATGGTCTCATCATCATCATCATCATCATCTGCGTTGGAGGAAGGGTTCAGCATTTTTGGCAATATACATATTTGCTTCCTTAACTACAGTTAAATGAGTAGCTTAACAACTTTCATGTCTGTGCTATGAAAAAGAAGCTAAGGCCAGAAGCTGGCTAACTTAGCTTAGCATAGTAAGAGGAATAAGGAGGAAATTGCTACCTTGGCTCTTTCCAAAGGTAACAGAAACCACCCACTAGCACCTCTAATCACCTCTAATCTGTACAAAAACATAGTAACAACAGCAATTTGGTGTTTACAGAAAGGATTACTTTGCCATTTGGCAGAGCCAGGCTGGTTGTTTCCCTGTGTTTCTAGTGTTTTTGCTAAGTTAGTTCAGCTACCTACTGGGGGTAGCTCAACAGTACAGACATGTGATGGTTATGGATAATAATCTAGCCTGTGGCAATAAGGTGAATGAGTGCATTACTTTGTATGTGAAATCTTATTTTTTTATAAAAATATTGGCACATTTTGCATGAAGTGTACACAAGTGGATGAATCAACATTCCTGCTGATGACAACCACGATTACCTCAGGAAAGTTAAACCTCATCTTTTTCCTACACCTGTCAGCATTATTTGTAATGTTTTCAAACCCTCCTCTTCAGGTAGAATGAGAGAGGGGGTGAGTGGGCGGGCAAGAGGGTTCAGTATGTGCTTAGTGGAGGCATGCTGACAGGGCAATAACCCCTTCCTCCTTAGCAAACATTTCCACATCGGTTGCTCTCTCGCCAGGCACACCGACATTGCAGCTCTGTCTCCAATGGTGACATCGCAGTGAAATATGACAGTCAGCCCCGCTCAGATGATGCACCCAGTCAGTCAAATGATACAGCCAATGCTGAAGGAAGCTCTTCCTGGGCTTACAGTCAGAGCTAATACCAAAGAAGAGGGGAACATGGCTATGACGTGCTTATGTTATCGAAAAACGTAGCGTTCCTTCGATGCTGCGTTTTGTGTTTTCCTGCAGAATGTGGGATGAGAGACGCAGTCAGTGGTGCTGCTCTGTTCCCCTGGCTCTCATTGGCCTCTCGTAGGCCACGCTGCAGTCCAATCAATACCTACTCAATTACCATGCACCCAACATCTCATTCACGCTGTGGCCCCTGTGCCGGAGGGAAGAGGGAAGGAGAGAGGCAAGGTGAGAGAAGAAGTGACAGATGGATGGAGCGGAGAGAGGGTGAACACATGACAGCGAGAGACGTTTCACTTGCCGATGCCATCAAAAGTCAGCATTGCATTCTCTGTCAGGGACAAAAGCGGAATAACGAGATGTAATAAAGAAAATCCCGTAGCGGTAAAGGTCAACTGCTCCTTCTCTCCTGCTACAACGCCAACTGAATTCAGGCATTCATTTCAATAAGGCAGCCACAAGGAAATTAATTAGTTCACCCATAAAACGGCCCCATTAAAGCTCAAAGTTTTCTGATTTGATGACTATGATTGAGCATTGTGACTATGTTTCTACCCCTCCGCCCCCACTCCCCGTCCTCCCAAACCCTCCCAACACACACACACCACAGACGCACACTCATGAAACCATAATTAATAGCCCGTCACAGCTGTCAGCAGCGCTCCCTCCTCATCTTTATGTAATATTACAAAAGCATGCTCTGGCTTACCTCTCTGTCATGCTGAGCAGTTCCAAATGAGAGCTGGCTAGTTTGACCTTCACAAGTGCAGCCACAGAGGGAAAAGTACTTAGTGTAACGAATATTCATAACAGTGTTGCTGCTGGAGAAGGGCCTTCTACAAGCCTGCTGACAATTGATCAGGTTTAAACATGACATTGTGTGTGAGTGTGTCTGTGTGTGTGTGTGTGTGTGTGTGTGTGTGCTAGTGACTGCATCAAAACTGTTGCAGAAGGATGCATTAATCAATGTCCAAAAATTAACTGAGCACCCAGATCCGAAGTATTCTTCTGATCTACTGAAAGTGATGTGTCAGTGTCATTTTCCAGATTGAGTCATTCCTGACTTTTGAGTGTCGTTACTAATGAGTAGGTGACAGAAGTAGAGATTCCCCCATCCTCACGACCATTGCTGCACTCAAGTTCACTGTTACACAAATATAAACTGCCAATAATCGTTATTGTTTTTTAACCCAGATATATTATTATGTCAATTAGCGCTAATTCACATCAGCCACTGCTCTTACAATCACACCGCTAATACTCAATCACAAAGCAACAGTCATGGCGAAAGTTGCCAATTGTGCTGTGGCGAGGCTCCGTAATGAAGGAAGCCTGTCATGTGCGAGTGTCATCAGTATGCTTCACATATTCCCGCCCCCACTGCTTCCTCTACATCAGAGGTCACTGCAGCATGTTACCTCACAGCTCTTGACTAGTTGCTACCCCTTGTTGCTAAGCTGAGAGAGCTGCTAAGCTTGTTCCTCTCTGGTGTTTTGGATCCTGTGCTGAGCACCGGTGACAGTGCACGAACCGCACACAACTGAGTGCTGCCATTTTGATGCTCTCACCGCTGTCACGTTGCCTCCTCAGTCAACAAGGGTGTATTATTCAGCCGCTGTGGTGTCATTATGGAGAAAGATGGATTTATTCATTTGAATTCATCTTCTTATTTTTTTTGGTTTGTTTGTGTGTATGCTGTGGGGTCTGTGTGATGCTGCAAAGATGATGGTGTTGCTGAGGTAACTGTCGTATTTTGAAATGACAAGGTGAGACATTTTACTACACAGACAGCCTCAGTTAGCTTAGAAAAGCATCCAGCGATTAATCTACATTCGTTCAGAAAATGTACATGTTAACTGAAACCACAAGCATCATTTCTTGAGATAGCAAAGAACAACTACGAGATGGTGTAAGTGGAAGATGGCATGAGTAAGATGCATCATGTATTTCTGGGTTTTTTGGGTTTTTTTTGCCTAAACTGAGGGTCTCAAAGTGTTGTAAACGGTTGAGATTGTAAAGTCCTATGAGGCAATTTGGGTTTTGTGGGTTTGGATTACAACATTAAAACAACTCCAATCAAAACTGAAATCACAACTATAAATCACTTCACATCTTAGCCATCAAAATCTATAAAATGTCATATTTGCAACCTGTAATGATAAGGCATTACTGGTTTGACATTATGGGGAACAAGCTTATTTGCTTTAGAGAATCCAGTGTAAAGGACTGATAACGCAGCCAGCACACTTAGATTAGCTTAGCACAAATACTAGAAACAGGGGGAAACAACTAGCCTAGCAGCACCTCTTTAGCTAAAGAAATTAAAATATTATATAATATTAGTGTGAAAATGTGAATTTATCATTTTACGAGGGGGTTATGTTGCAGGTCTTAGCTGGCAGCTGTTGCCTGGCAACCAACAGATAGGCAGGAAGTTACTGCTTCCATTGAGGAAATAGTACTGCACATATTCCTCTTGTAAAATGACTAATTGTCACTTCTAGCTTATGTTCAATTTTTTTGTTGTTGTTGTAAAGATTAAACAAGGACAACGATAGGCTTCACATTTACAGTGCAGACATGACAGTGGTATCAGTCTTCTAGTGTGACTCTCAGAGAGCGTATGAGTGGATTTCTTAAAATGTGGAATTGTTCCATTAAAATGATGTTAAGTGGCCTCCATTTGCCTCCATCAGTCTTAACTCTCTGCTAACATCCCACACTTATTGACTACAGGAGAAGTGTCTCACTGCAGCTAAAAGGGATCCACATAAAAATTAACAATCTGAAACAAGTTACTAGCAGGAAACACACTGGATGGTCCACAGCACTCCATACTTATTCAGTGAGAGCTCTCTGCTGCGTTTCATTTTGCTCTGATTCACTTTTGTCACCTTCATTTTCCTCATTCCTTTCCTGAGCACCCCAGAACACAATCTTCAGAGCTGCAATTAGACCCTTCCAATTTTAGACTTATTCATTTCTTTTAATTGGGAACATCGGACTGTGATTCTGCTTCATGAACCCGGTGATGTAACAAACACTCTCCCCTAAGGCCATGATGATCCCTAAACCCATCTGATGCTTCTCCTCGCAAAATAAAAAATAAAAAATAAAAAATAAAAAATAAAATTCTCTTACTTCTTTTTTATGGCTTTTTATAGCACAAGGCTTCACTCACAAGTGAACTTCAACAATTCTTTAAATATGATATTTTGGACGACAATAAATGGAAACTACGGCCCCATCAGCTGACTCACAATTCAAAATCATGAGACAGCAATAAAACTACTAGTCCTTGGAGCTCCTCTGTAAAAATACTACAGTGAAAAGAATATGGCTGACTCTGACCCCAAACCCAATGAAACCCACCCGTCTCCACCTCCCAGGGGGCTCAGCCTGTCTCCTCATACAGCAGCAGAGATCCTCCTGTCATGGTTGAGGTTTCACGCTGTTCTATAAGCTCCACTCGGGAGCGCCCACATATTCGCATATCTCCATTCACTACCCTTGCCTGAGTTTTGGCTCACAATAAGTGTAGGTGTTGAAAGTGATGAAGAATTACAGTAAGTAGGACAACGGGCGAGGCAACAGAAACAAGAGCCGTGCCTCTAGTTTCCCTGTGATAGTTATGAATACATGAGCACATTTATCCATATGCTGATGTATTTAGCGCCAAACAGCAGAGGGAAAAACAGGGCATTGTTTTAAACGTTTGTAGCACTTTGGTGATTGCCAAATCAATCTGCCTCCTGTTGAGGGTCCAGATTTGTCCTTCTTCTCTGCCCACCTCGGGTTGTGTGCAGGTGCGACACAGCGTCCCCTAAAGAACTCGTCTCGGCAAAGATTAGAGTGGCCACCTTACTGAACTGGGAAGGTGACACACACAAACGCAAACACACACACTGATTTGAAAACCATCAAAAGCTTTAAAGCTTTTAACAGAGGTTCCTGTGATGAAACCCAGTACACCATCTGGCTGTCAAAACACAACAAACCTGTCCCGTTGGTCAGAATAAACTGAGTCCAGCCTTAAAAGTACAACGTGGATGCAGTGAGATAGTCAGTCGTCAGTTTCAGGTCATATCAAAAATAAAAATCCTCCCTCAAGCTGACACAAAGCTTACAGTGGTGGTCCTGATAGATTGTTATGGTGCTAAAACAGTTAGTTCATTTCATTTCATTGATTAGTCCCTTGACTACTTAAATAATCTGTCAAGCAAAAATGTTGGCAGTTTATCAAATGTGAGACTTAGCTGCTCAACCAACAGCCTTAAACATGTTTTGATAACTATCACAGGAAACGAAGAAAACCAGTGATCAAACTGAATTTTCTGTCAATTTATCAATTATTATTGCCTGTGAACGTGAGCAGTTCTGTAACCAAACAGACCCCATTTTTTGTGAATACTATAATGTATTATGTCAAACCATCTTTCACTTTCAATGTTTCTTCAAACTCAGACTTTGTGAATAAAACCTGTCTGATTTATTTTTGGCATTTGTGGCTCCTTGAAAATGAAATCAACAAGCTTATAAGCACTGTGTTGAGATGAGTTTAAAACAAACAAAATCAAGAGATTAAAGTGGGATTTAAGTTTCAAGGTGGATTTGTCGGTACTGTTAACATTTGAAATTGCTTATCACTTACTCAAATTGTTCCGCGGGATCAAAAAGGGAACATGAACATGTCCTGATTTAACATCTAATCACATGATCAAACACAGTACATGTATTTACAATGAGCATTTCCGTGCTTGTATAAAAATACTGCAAAATACAGAGGACAGACAAAGGTTAATTAGATTTCCCTACCATAAGATTTTAATTTCAGCATGGCGACACACTAAATATGATTGTATTGACAATTACAGGCCTCTTTCTTCAACCCTCTGAGACTTTTGTTCAAATAAAAACGCACATTTTCTTGAATTTTAGGTGCACGGACTGACATTGCATCATTCTCATTCAGATCCACCCCCACACCCCCCCATCCCTCATTCCTGCCTGCTGAGATATTCAAGTGAGCATATGCAGGGCTTGGATTTGGCTGATTACATAATTGGAAATTTTAATGGTGAATATTAATCCACAATGGCCCATATTGGGTTTTATAAGCAGGCTGATCAGGATCTGCGGGCTCTCAGTAAGCAGCGACAGTCGACGGACAATGAAGCTCTGGGCTGGAAGAGCTCTTTATATTACACAAGTGGCATAGCTGACACAGCAGAGCACCACTACAGCGTTCAATAATGTCGCTCACCACATACCTACAGCACATCTTCTGGATGGCTTTTTTGGCTGATATCGTCATCTTGGATACATTTTTCTACGTATAAATAGATGGATTGTTTTTGGAGTCGTGCTTGTGTGTCAGTGCGGCAAAAAAGAAAAAAAAAAGGCTCTTGGAAATCCAGAAGGCTTCGGCCGCCTGCGTATCAACATTGCAGTCTGTGGGTAATTAGCTAGCTGAGCAGCAAAGCTACTGTGCAGCTCTGACTGAGCCTGCACCATGGCAACACACAGGGCTGTGTCTGAGCACATGCTCTCATCACCCCCCCGCCCCCCTGCCTTTCTCCTCTTTTCTTTTCATTCCTCTTCCTAACAGGCTTCTACCCCTCTCATCCTTCTCTTAACGTCACACCTCTGGTTTCTTCTTCACCTCTTTCTCCCCGTTCCCATCCCTCCCTCTCTGCCCTTCTCCTCTCCTAATCCCTTGCATCCCCTCCTCTCTTGCATCATCGCAGCCCAAACTGACAACTGAAAAGGCACTCGCTGGTTCACGTTTGACGAGGGCTCGGCGCTGCAGCTTTCCTCGACATTCTGAACACAGGATTGAGCATTTTTAGAACATATGGCTGTCGACAGCAATCGGAGGGCACCACGTATCTAACCAAATTGTTCATTATCAAATACATTTCTAAGGAAATATAAAGCCATCTGGATACCATATAAATGGATACCATTTAAAAAAATGAAAATATGTATCTATTTATGCCTACTGTATTTTTTATTGTTGTCAATACAATGTCCACTCCTGTTAACTAAAACATGAGTCAAGAAATTGTTCAAGGAAATTCACTTTCTTAGCAATACTGGAAATAGAGAACCTAGCTAGCCTAGCTATGCCAGCATCTACAAAAATACACCAGCACAAATCCAAGAAACTTAGAATACAGTAGTGTTAATAAGTGAGTGTTCAAAGTACTGGTATTTAGTTAGTCTCTAGACAGAATAAGGCTACTTATTTCAGCCTATTTCCGGTTTCAACTGCCTGCTGCTCATATACACATATATAATGCAATTGGAGTGAAATCTAGAAACCTATTACAGATTTTATCAATAACAGCCTATAAATATAGGATTATGTTTAAACAACCTAAGGATTTGGATAAGGTTAAGAAATGTCATTCAACCAAAATTACCAAAACTTTCAAGCCTTAAGTCATTTATCTGCCTGGACATTTGGACAAGTTGTGCTCAGTATACTCCGTATGACCTTTGTGCAACATAAGAACATCACATTTCCTGGATTAGAAAACACGTTGCTACTGAAAACAAAACAATCAGGAGATTAATGTTTCCTCCGAAGGGTATTTGGCAAGGCAAACAGTACATGAACCTGTTTTAGCAAACATTCTTCATTACATTACAGTCTCCTCTTTAGTTATCTGTTAATACAGTTCTCCAACTATAACGCTGTACGAGGGTGCTGAGCTTGTACTTTCTATCTATAAAATGTCAATACCTGTTACATGGATGGTGTGGTCACTGACCACCTGAAAAATATTCATTAGGACAGGAATTAACCCCTTCATCTTTATGATCATGAAGAAACATTAGTGTCTGCCAGTTTCTGTGTATGTACATTAAGTGAGATAGTACCAATCTAGCCGAGCCTATTCAGGCATGTTAAACTGGAAGAGCAGACATGACACTTTGAGGCTTTTCATGGTCATGTTTGTATTATTTCCAGCTACAACGCAAAGCACATTAAACCAAAAGTCTGGTTTGCTTTTTTCTCATAATTCTCTGCTTGTAGGGCAAAGAGTCAAATCTCTTTGTCACTGTTAAATGGCAACAGCTGACCTTTTGAAAGACTGTTCATGATAATCCTACATCATACGTTAAAATATTTAATTAAAATCATGGTAGCACATGACATCACAGCACCTGTGTCTAGATTTGAGGGATTTATTTCAAATGAAAATTTGGGCAATGGGAGAAAAGAGAGCAGATTTTCTATAGCATGAGTACAAAGAAGCATCATATTCTGTGTAGAATCAGATACTGTGAATGTAAAAGAGCTCACATCAGTGAGTAGGATCAAATTTTGTCAGATGTCCATGACAATCTATGAACAACACAATCTAAACCTGCCAGGGTGATTCCTGGGGTGACAACAAAAAGGTTTTCATTTATAGAAGTTGTTGTTGTTATTATAAATATTTGCTGATAATGTGATATTGTATTCCTATGAAAATACTGAGCTTGTGTAATATGAAAATTAAAGGGTGTGATCTGTGAGGAAGTGTGAATTTTACTGAAAGTTTTCTACAAAATCCATCTGGCCTTGCTTTGACATCTGCACATGACATGGCTGAGTATCTGACTAGTTCTACAAGGCTGATTTAAGTAATTTTAATGAACTGGAAGATTCATTTTTCACTCAGAACAGAGATATAATTTTTATCTACGTCTCTAAGATCTGTAAGATCTTGTACACTTCAAATTCAAAACAATCTCAGAATACTGATTCAGTTTAAAATCATATTTTTATACCACATCTACCATACCATATCACCATAAATACGCATGCTTGGTTCAGGTATTATATATCATAATCTTAATAATGATGGGCTGAGGATTACTTCATACAGTCACACTGCCTGTCAGTCAAGCATAAAATCAATTATACAAAACGTCTTTTAATACAGGCCTGGAAGCCAACACTTAAAGCCAATACATCAAAACATAAAGACATTATTATCCGTAATTATTAAAGTTATAATCATTTTTATGCAGAACTAAAATTGTGGCTGCCAGATGAAAGATTGAACCACTCACTTGCCAACCAGGATAATCCAGTATCTAACCTAGCCAGACTTCTACATTTA
Source organism: Terapon puta (assembly GCA_028564955.1). Classification (NCBI taxonomy): domain Eukaryota; kingdom Metazoa; phylum Chordata; class Actinopteri; order Centrarchiformes; family Terapontidae; genus Terapon; species Terapon puta. The sequence continues at coordinate 10,846,351 of JAOXYL010000065.1, read as the reverse complement.
CCGTCCATAGGTGACATAATGAATGTGGTGCCCTTACTCCTCGACAGTTCATGCTAAATGAGCCCATTAGAAATTGTAATCTGCACAACTTCAAGCTATGACATGAGGGAGAATTTGGATTTGCCTTGCATTGGGAAAGGTTGCGTTACACTGTAAGTAAAGATTAACAAAAATGCACAGATACACAGAGGGAAACAAAAAAGTAATAAATCCATAAAAGCAATTTCCAGCCAGAGATGTACTCAACAGTGTAATAAGATGTATGATATTAAGCTGGGATTGCTTGTATTGTTTATATCCGAAACAGGGTGAGGGCACGCTCTCTCTTTATCTCTCTCTCCATCTCTGAGATTGAGAAGTGTGCGTCTCTGTTTTTCTAAACTCAAAGGGTAGATGGAGTCGATTTTCACTAATAGACAATAATGACTGATGATAAACAGAGGGACATGTTTTTAGGGATCATCTTTGGTTCTGTGCACATACAACAGACATATGTCTGGAAAATGTTAGCTGTCCTCTCGTCTTGTCAGCCCAGTGGGGGGGGGCAGGAAGTCCATGTGAGCCAAGCATATGCTGTCACCATATAGTCTGTGTCCATACTGTTCACATACCAAGGAGCTGCGAATGTAAAATGACTCGTTGAGGTTCTTTATTTAAACATGAAAGACAACATTTGACGAAGATTGTAGATCGTGAATATCAGCTGAAAATGATGACTGTTCCTGTCAAATTTTGGGACAAATTTAATTGTGAAAATAAATTTGCCTAAAGAAGGCTTAATATGATTTCATCAAGATAATCTACAGCTGAATGCAGGGTTTGTCTTGACAATGTCTTTAAAAGGAGCCACCATCAATGCAACTAGACCTCTAAGACAGGAAGAATAAAAGTTTGTATCAATTACAAGAATGCGATATATGAGACACGTATTACTTACATAAATACTGAGGTATCGGCCAAGTTCCACGAAATGTAAGATATGTAAGGTATCTGCACTAAATATATAAAAAAAGAACTTAACAACTAAGAGATATTTAAAAACATATAAGGTTGCTCATACTTGTTTTACACTGTAACATCACCTTTTTATAACCAAATTATGGTCAAAACTTTGAATGTAAGACAAGACAGCAAAAAAATGTACATTTAGATAAGAATAGAAATTTGAGATGGTTAGAATTAGATTTTGACATATGTTCGAAATCGTTTTTTCGTATGAATATGAATTAAAATCATATTCAACGCAAATATTCAGATAGTTCGCCAGGATCCTACTGCTGCATTACAACACACAATTCCTAACTCAGCTCTAAACAATGAGTGACAAGGCCTAGATGTGCTTTTCCTGTAAAGCACTGCATGTGCACAGCATATCAAACTACACTAATTGTGCTGAAGCACAGGTCTGGAGTTGTTTTCTGCTGCAGCGTCCTCTCTGAACACTGCTCTGCACCCAAAAATGAAGCCTTTGATTCGTACTATGTATTAAAAAAGAAAGAGCGGAGGAGGAGAAGGGCAGTGGAAGACAGGAGGGGGATGATAGAAATGAAGAACACTGAAAAACAACACACACACACACACACACACAAAAATGAGAGGCCAGACCAAATGGCTGAAGGGCTGCTTGGATAATGCATTAGACAGAGATGGCACTCAGAGCAGCACATGGTAAGAAATGCACTGCTTTGCCAAATGTCCTCCACACACACTCACACATAAACACACGGACACACATGTTCTCAGAAAATGGAAGAAAGAACAACAAATATTCTGTTTTCTGTATGATGATTATCTGAGGAAGAAATGTGAACACTGGCTCACTAATTGCACCTCAAAAGATGTCCTGTACATATTACTGCTTAGCAGGACTTGAGCTACCTGTTCTCTGTCAAAAATGAAAAATGAAGGGGTCTAGTGTGAACACTACAAGTCTGTGGCTGATCTGTGTCATGTGTCATGCCTAAAATTGTGCATAATATAGCAATAAATAGTGGTAACGCTTTATAATCATCAAAAATTAAAGCAATTCCTGATAACCGAATCAAATGCCATGTAATTATTTTACAAATAATTAGTTTACCTTTACAGAAATGTGTATAAGTAGATTTGGCATCATATTCATATCCAATAATGAGCAGAGAGCATTTTCTTATTACTAACCAGGTGAAATAACTCTTATGAACCTGCTTGAATTTACCTTTGTGAGAGCAAGGGGACATTTGTGAGGGACTGACCTTAAAGATCACAATCAGGGCAAACCATAATACACTTTTGTACAGACAGAAATGTCTATATCTCTTTGGTGACAGCTATTTCAAATGATAACCACATCAACAGCCCATTTTGACTTGTCATAGGCGTTAATAATTTTAAAGACTGTTCTGCTCTATTCTATTAGTGTCCTAGTAAGTCATGATGGTGTGACAGTTAGTCAGTATGAACAATACCAGCACCTTGTAATTGAAGCTGCAGAATGGAATTCAGCCATAATTCATTTATTATTTACACCCATGCTTTGCCCACTGTGACATGTCGAAACGTCTGCAGCGAAAAGGTGCATATCAGTTCACCAGTTAGAAAGCTGGCATTTAGTGTGGCTGTGTTAAGCGATAATAAGACATATAGATAGATAGATAGATCAGTTGATTCACAAAGTAAAAAGTATTCAAACAATTGTTCAGATTTAAATTAAAAGAGCAGCAAGAGCAAGGTAAAAAAACACAACATTACCTGCACATGGTAAAGTCAGTATAATGTACATTTCAACAGCAGTAACTGTTTGCACAGCAGCACATTACCACTCTGCTCCTCCGACTTACTCTTCTCTAATAGAAATTCACTAATTTGTTGCAATCCGTTCTACCCTGTCATGTCCGCAGTGTAAAGTTAATATAAATGAAAGTCAACACTTCCTGAGAAAATGTTTCAAACTAAAGACCTGCCCTGAATGGGAAAGAAAATACCCTTTGAGCTATTGGAAGCCTTTCTGACATGATCACTAATGAAATCAGAGAAGCTATTTAAAAAACACAAAATGGAGAATGGAAACAGTGTTAGAGAAGAAGAGCAGGTATGACATGATCATACTGCTGTACCGATGTTTTGTACATACATAGCAAATTACAACAAATTAAAAAACATGAAGGCTTCAGACAAAAAGTTATATTTAGATAACAAAGTCATTTTAAATAAATGTGGTCTGCTTGTCACTCAGTTGTGCAACATTTGTGAATTTATGGTAAGAAGCTCAGAATGTAGTCAGTATGCAGATTCACAAATATGTACTAAGTTATCTGCTCATTTCTCTAATCTGTTCTCAGGTAAAATATATCTTCTACGTAAACATTTTTAATAATATGGAACCTAATTATAGAGTGAATACATATTAGTTATAGTCACTATTGAGCAGTTAGCTCCATCTTCTTTGGTGCTGTAACTACAAATGTGTACCTTCTTGTAAAGTGTTACCAAAATAACAGCTGATATGATGGTTGAATAAAAGCAATAAAAGCACAAGCACTGTTGAAAGCACCCACACACCCCCACAAAAATGAAGAGGAGTCAGAAGGCTTAGGGACTAGCTCTTCCCTGATATTGATTGGATATACACATATTCCACGGCAGCATGTGGGTGATAGAGCTGGTGTACCTTGCTGAGGATGCTGGCACATTCCTGCTAAAACGAGTCTAACAGGGCAGGGAAAAAAAAGTCTGAACATACAGGCTGTCACACGCTAACGTCTGATTCTTTTAATTGACAGCAACAGTGGTGTAGCATTTAACATCTCATTTCATCAAAGGCCCCCTCGTCCCTCGCTTCTCTCTCTGTAATGGAAAATCTGATGCTTCCATCGCTGAATCAGGAGTCTACGCCTGCCCTGCACAGCACAGTCACATTTCTAGGCCAGTCACTACTGTGATCAGCAAAAACCCCTAAATAAAACAAAGCAGGCAAGCAAACAAACAAACAGCATTCCCCTCCCTTCTCTTTTCTTCTCTCCTCTCCTCCCCTGGCTGGCAGTGGGAGCCAGAGAGGGAAACAGGCGAACTGATATGGGGCTGAGCCCTGGCAGGGCCTCTGACAATGACCATATGGATCACAGGGGCATGGCAGCCTCGGTGTCCAGCGGGACACACACCTCCACACACACAATCTGCAGCTCCAGGCGAATGCACCTGTAAACTGTACAAAAGCCTACACACACACTTATATATGTGATGTAGCTTTAGCCAAACCACAATTATGAATGAAGAGCTTGATGAGCATTAAATCTGCATTGGCAGAGGACACAACACATTCCTGTGAATCCTACATTTCACAGAGGACCTCCATGTTGAAACAACAAGAGCAGATTCAGCCTGTGAACGCAATGCAAAGGTAAAGAACAACAGAGCTACTGAACAGAGGCTTTTAAGAGAAGAGTGGGAGGTGGGATTCAGCGCAGCTCAGGGTCCTGGGTCACAGCTACAGCAGCTCCACATCACAGATCAAGCACTTCAGCTCTAATAATGGTGGCTCGGCCGTCAAAGTCTCCCCTGCACGCTTACGTCAACGTCTGACTGGCCCTTTCTCAGGCGCTCCGTCCCTGCCCGCTCTTACAGCGTATAAAAAGCAAACTTTTGTCAAAGTGCCCATAAATATTGCAGTGCACCTTGTCTCCCTTGTTTCATAGTGCATTTCCCATGATTCACCATCCTCTCTTTACCCTCAAATTTTCATGGGTAAGGAACACTTTGTTTTTGGGTAAAGGTCTGTGTCGGGCATGGGTATGTGTGTGTGTGTGTGTGTGCGTGCGTGTGTGTGGGAGAGAGAGACAGGAAAGCGCAGAAGGGAAGATATGATGTAGGAGGTTTGCTAGCAGACAACTGAAATTAAATGATTTGCACTGAATTTCTATGAGATTAGTAAAATGGAATATTGGCATCTGAATTGTAATTCCGTGTTATAGGCAGTTTGAAAAGCTATTTTTCAAAAATCTATTTCAGTGAAAATAGAAGAAAAAAATGTTCAAATTTCAGGTTTTAAGTAGCATCCATTTGCAAAAACCAAATTTACTGCAAAGACATTAAATGGTTGTTTTAGCTGAAATTTTGACTGAACAAATTTTCTGTTCTTTCACATTCATACAAACATTTCGAAACACTACTACTGATCAAGCTAGGACAACATACTACATGGAAAAAACACAGAAGAACTAGTAGCTGCTGCTCCATGTCATCCTTGTACCCAAATGTGGCACCAAACCAAACTGCTCTGTGCATCAAATTATGGATTTGTAGTGCTGAATCTGCACATTTTTTTTCACATATAACGGCCAATTAAGCTTAACAGTAATGAGTGATATTATGGGTTCCTTTCACAGAGCCTGGTAACTCTTCAACATGCTTCAAAATCACTGAAGTTCATTGAGATTATGAAGAAACTACACTGTATTGGAATAAATCTTCCTCACAGGAGACTCAGGTTGCACCAGAGTAAAGGTTATGGAGCTCATTTTTCACAAAATGCACTTACTCTGATGACTGCACCTGTTCTGCATTCTGACTACAACAACCTGAGTTCATAAAACTCCCGTAGAGCTGCTCATGTTGTTACCGTCAGTGCTCACTGTGGCAAAATATCTTAAAATTGCTGTGCACAGTTTGAAAGAAGGCTTCCAAGAAATGGCAAAAATCAATCATAACATCCTGCTGCAGATTTAAGCACAGAAGTATGTTTAAAGATTTTAAATGTAAAAATAAACCTGTTGGCCAAAGGTGCAGATAAAAAGACCACGAGCTACTGCCAAAGTAAGCTTTTCCCAGTTTGCTTAAAAAGAAATGATGTTGGTTAAGTGCATTTTCTTTGGAGTGCATCCTGACAAAATTCGAGTCACCAACATTTAGATCTTCTGCATCTCCTGTTTAGTACCATTTGGTCTGAAGTGATCAACATATCACATCACATCCTTGTGCTTAAATTACAATTCTTCAAACATTTACACCTTGCCAGTGGTTAAAACACACATTACATATGTCTGTGGCTCCAAATGGGTGAAGCGGGCACAATAATGACTGACAAAATTATAAGAAATTTGGAGCACTTGTCTGTAGCAGGTTTCAAAACATTTCACATTGTTTAGTTGAATACGGCCTTTGAGCTACAGTACAGACACATTTCAAAGAGTAATTACACTGTTTCAGTCTGTTTTTGCCACCTACTGAATGTTAAAAATGTTTGTTGGGATGAGTGTGGGAGAGGAGGGAGGGACAGCATGGGGGAGCATGTTCCTCAGACGAAAAGTAATCCGATGCAAGAACACTGAAGCTTAAAGGTGATGTCAGAGGTATAATGACATCACAGTCACTCTGACACTCCTGGTGGATTTGGACAAGATAAGACGACAAAATAATTGTTTCTTTATTATTTTCACTAATATGTGATATTATTTCAGAACTGTCCAAATGATTAGCTCAGAGTGTAATATCTAATTACTCAGAATCATGTGCATGGTTTTGACTTTGCATTTTGTCATATTCTTCTTCCTCTTTTTTCAATCTAATTTTGTAAATACAGAATTGTAACTTAGTGAACTACATCACAAATAACCAAAACATTAAATATATAACCAATTTAAGAGTCAAAAGAAAAAGAGCAAAAACCTATAGCATACACTTATGCATACAGCCCCCTAACAAATCAGTTGCAGAGGACCAAAGCTGCATCTGAAAAAGACAAGTACCACTGCTCCATTAAAGAGGAAAATAAATGCACCATTTGTGAACAGAAATCTGGGGTTAAACCTACCAACCTGGGATTTCATCTTGACCTGGCTGTCAATCAGCGAACCCATCATCTTAACACTTGTGGCAAAACAGAAATATATGACCAAATGGCAGCCCGTGTCAATCCACCACCTGTGACGTGTAGGAGATCCACAGCCAAGATGGTGAAGGTAAACAAACAGACTGCTGTGAGTGTATTAATAAGAAAGAGCTCACAATGAAGCACTGTTTTCATTATGTCCTTACTGCTCGAGGTCAAGGTTGCCTGGCCTTGTGAGGACTCCTCCTTTCATGAGTACGAACAGTAAGGGAAGATGGAAGAGCGCTTGGTACTCTTGAGAAAAATGTCATTGGATCATATTTGGCCTAATGGCTCAAAGCCACCTCTAGCTAAGCATCATCTGTAAAACCCTCCATTCTTAATTTTGTCCTGAACATAGCACTTACCTTTAAAAATGAGGTTTATATGCATTTATCCTTCTATTGAACTGAAATTTGTTTTTTACCAATGGTCTCGTCTCTATCATTACTTTGTTCATCATCATAAGGGCGACAATGAGGTGGAGATCTGCTGTCTTTCTGACTTATCAATCAAAGAAGAGGAATACCAGCCTACCAGAGCTCTGACAAGTGACGTTACACACAATATATGCAGATTAACCTCTCTTACTTGATACTCTAAAATCAATCTAGCAGTAATTATGTGTCACATTGAACTGAATGTATTGACACTAACTGCGCCTGCAGGTGCAATGAAAATGTCATCCATCTTGGCGTTCCCATACACACCTGTTTTTTTAAAGAAAATGTATGGATACGCTGTGAGTGCACTTTCATTCAGGTCACATTTTTCTCCTCTTTTTATTCTAGGACAAGCTCATAGATAAATCTCTCTTGATCTGATGAGAATATTCCAGGTTTTAGATAGAGCCTTTCAAGATCACAGTAGGGGATCCAACTCAAGACATTTGGACATGGAGCACATGTAAATCCCATCCGTTAATACTCTCTGGTTTGCTGTTACAGGAACGGCAAATCAAATCCGACCGAACAAAATCTCATCAAACAGATGTACAAACCAATGACACCGATAAATCAATGTGACTGTAAAAGACACACGCACACACACACACACACACACACACACACACACACACACACACCATTTCTGATCAAGGCCTGAAGGCTTTCAAGTCGTAATCACCTATGGGAGTGTTCAACATGGAACGCCCACCGTGCCTGTGCATTAATTTAAAACACCACAGTCACTACAGAGGCCTGTAACAAACAACGGGTCTGGCAAAGCATTTTGGGCCAAATCTTGATGCTAATAAATAAAGTAAAATCCAATTAATATTTAAAACTAATCATAGCCACAGAGCTGGAGAACACACAAAGACAGATTGGAGCCCGCGGGGGGAAGAGGGAGCTTTCTGACTGAAGCTCCCAGTAGACTGAGGTCTCTACTTTTCTCAGATTTAAATTCAAAAGCTCTTGTTTTAAAGAATGTTCTTATAATCCCAACTGGAATCATCCACAATTATCCAAGCAAGCCATTGACAAAAGCGGCACAATCATTTAGTAAACAGATGACAGAGGGGGGAAAAATGAACATGGCATCATTATCCCTAATGATTGCCTCACATGTACATGAACCGTTCATGGCTACGGAGGCCATTTAAAAATGTCAATGATACAGCTATAAAAAGCCAGCTCGGGTAATTCTGAATGACTGTGCAAGGTTATTGCTTTTCATCGTGCTTGCATCCAAACGCAGGACATGTTATGAAAGCCATAAGATAATACACGCGTGTGGTTGGGCGTGTGTGATCGCTGCCCTGCTCTCCGGCTGTGTATAGGTAGTGGGGGAGGGGTAACGTTCACATTTCCCACCCAAGGATGAGCAACGGTGACTGAGGAGAGAGCTGAGGGTGGGTGGATAGAGGGGGTGGGGGTTGGACGTGGGTATGCGTCTCCATCCACGCCGCGCTATACAATGTTCGCAGGAAGGGGAGCACGAACTGGCCATTCACATGCCCGTTTTTGAGAGATGGAGGGACAGATGCTTGTCCACAGTGTCAGGGCCTCGCTTGCTTTCTATCTCTGACAGCACCACCAACTGCCTCCTCTTACATAACCCCCTCCCCCTCTCCAGGCCCACTGCCTGCCTTTATTGGCTTATTTCTCTCTTTTTCAACCTTAGCATTTTCACCCCACTGACTGCTGATCCCCCTCCCCACCTCCCCCAACCATCCATCACTGATTCGCCCTCTTTCATTCCAGTTCATTTTATTCTAATGTAGATATTCCTGGACTGAAGCCACAAATGCCAGGTTGTATATTTTCTCTGCAGAGCTGTTTGTATGGTGCACATTCGCATGATACAGCAATGAAGCAATCCTCCTTCGAACGACCAAATAGGATTGTGCCGAGTGGTTTATACATTAATGAGGCTGTTTGGGCAGCTTAAGATCCCCACATGAATCATGATACAGGGCAAGAACACGTTTCATCAAGCAGACACTGATTTGTTGCATTGTAAGTTCAATACTGTATACAAATGCTAGACACGAGCGGTAAAAAAAAAATAGGTGGTAATACTGATGGAGAGTAAAATCTCCATGTAAGCAATAAATGCTTACGTAATCACATCTGCTGTGAGCTTTCAAATGTGTGAAACATGAAATAAGCCTGATTGGTCTGGATGCCGCTGATAAGAAAAAGGCTCGCTATGGACTTTAATGCAACACAAATCAAGAGACTGTCAATCTGTAAAACCTCTCCTTGGCTGTAGTAATCTGCTAATATCAGCCGGGTTGCGGCTCATATGTGGGCTCAGCTCAGGAGGATTTCTTCCACTCTGCCAGTGAAATTTCAGCCTCCATTTTACCCCCGTGCTTCTTCTCACCTTCCCTCTTCCTGTTGCCTCACATTCCGTGCTCAAAAAATGAGATCGCACAACAAGCAGAGGAACTACAAACAGCGCAGCACTTGCCGCAAATACGAGACTACATAGACACATACTCATGCACAGCGAGAACCATTCCTTGAATCTCATGCTCACCAAGCCACCCTTCCCCCACCCTTGGCTCACTCTCGTGCTCACATACATGCACCTTGCTTAATTAAAACTGTGCCTCTGAAGCTGTTCTGACCTTTTATCAACTGTAATTTACAAATACATGTAAATAAAGGAAGATAATAGAAACAAAATGGAGCGTCTGATTCATTCACACTGTGCAGCATGTATGACAGGCAGAGTTTGGACACAGATTACTGCTGATTATCTATTTTCCTGACAAGATATTCATTATATTGTGATTCATTTTAGCAAAATGGCTTGTAAAAAAACCAAAACAAACAAACAAAAAAACAGGCATCAAATAAGACTGGATCTGGTGTCAGAGATCGATTTCATCATGTCTTCCTCTACTCTGAAGTAATGAGACACAATTCTTCAATTAGCTGATCTCTGAGAAATCTATTTCTTACATCTAATTTCTTACACAGTCTATCTGTAATGTCGTAGCTACCGGCTTGAGAGATAACTTAAAGTAATTGCAAACTGCATCTTAGTGCTGCTTCAGTGACTGAAACTGCACCATTTTTGGCCTGTGGTAACTGCATCAGTGTGAGCCTTTGACGACATACACTAGGTGTGTTAAATCTATAAGCACTAGTCATCTGCATCAAATCCAAACATGAAGCTCGTCTCCATGTGTGTGCAGTGGAACTGGATCAGTCCTGTTCTGGTCTCCTTACTCTGCCGCCAATAGAGGAACCACAGTCAACAAATGGGAAACGGAGGGCTTGAGATGAATACTAAAGATGAATTCTCCTCTATAGAGCGACAGCCTCATCTGATGCACGATCGTCTGTTTTACTACAGCAGCAGCTCATCTGATCCCAGCCGCCTCCTGCCAGGCCCCACAGGCCAAAGCTATCTAAACAGAGAGAGAGGAAGATGAGTTACCTGGTCATACCACTCCCGGTTGGTACAGGTGCACTCAGGCCACCATCCTCCTTGTCCACTGGAGTTGTTGCCGTTTACTTTGGGGCCACCCTTGGATTGGCCCTTTGGGTTTGGGCCTCCAGGGCCCCCACCAGACATTATCTTGCCCTTACTTCTCCCCAAAGTGCCCCCTCCTCCTCCCATGCTTCCACCTCCCCCTGAGGCTGGAGGGGGTAAGGTCTGGCCTCCCCCGTACCCAGGCGGGTATCCATAGGGCTCGGCCTGCCAGTCTCCTCCATACGACGGGGCGTCCATCCTGCGTAGGGCAGCCATACGGGTCACCTCATAACATTCTGGGCACTTGCAGCAGTGGTGGTGTTTGTGCATGCTGGCTGTGCTGGCTGGGCTGACGCTGAGCTGAGCGGCGTGGCACTCTGTCTCTGCTGCCTCCTCAGATCTCACACAGCACGCTGTGATCGGCTCACAGAGCGCTAATGCCGACGGAAATAACACTAATCACAGGAATTTCTACAGATTTTCCCTTTTCGTCAAATCCTGTCACTCTCCGCTTTATTCCCCTCGGATGTAGAAAAAAAAAAGATCGAGAGGGAAGGGAAGCAGCAACAGGAAAACAAAAATACAAAATGGGCACGTAGTCTTTGTCCTCTTGACGTAGAAGATCAAAGGAAATATTCAAAATATTGTATACGACCACACAATCAGAGACCAGCCCCGATGATAGAAATTTCCTCTTGCTTCTCTTGGTTCACAGTGATGCGCATATAAATTCATAGATATATATATTCTTTTGTTTATATATTATATATATTTACACACACAAATACATATAAAAATATTAATATAAACAGACAAGCACAAATACAGGTATGTACAGGGATAAATGTATATATATATAAATATCTATATGCGTGTGTACAAATATATATATAGATATATAAACAATATGTATAAATAAATGATATCCGCAGATGAAAATCTTCCTCTTAATTCTTGGTATCTTCCTGGTCTGTCAAAATCTCACGTTTTTCCTCCTGCGTTGAAAATCGTTGTCTTTCTCTCTCTGTCTCTTTTCTCAGCCTGCAGAGAGGAGCTGAGCACTGGATCGCCTCTCAGCCAGCTTGCCCTAGATGTGGATTATTCAGAGGGATGCGAGCAAGCAAGAGGGAGACGGAGAGAGAGAGAGAGAGAGAGAGAGAGAGAGCAAGAGAGAGAGGCAGGGAGGGGGAGAGAGAGAGATACGTAGCAGCATCCCTCCAGCACCTCAGCCCTGACAGCCACAGCCAATCAACTAGCAGCGCTGCCATCAGCAGCAGCAGCACCAACAGGACTGAGCGCTTCACTAGCTGCTCTTAAAGGGGCCACAACACCTCAACTGCTGCCTGCCTTGGTTGAAAAGGTGGTGCTTGAGAAATCAAGGTACAATACAAATACTGCATTTGTCTATTTTCTAAATTTAAAAAAGGTCAGGAAGTCACATTCTGCAACCTGCAAAAGCCGTCCTCCGATCCTGATCCACTAATTACCACTGTCATCCATGTTTTTCATCAGACCAATGCAGCCAAAACCTAACTTACAGTGAGCAGCCCTGTCCCTCAAACTGGGCACTGGTCACCTCCACGGTCATCTCTAGTTCAGCTGCAGACTTTCTTGTGCTAGTGATTGGCAACCTCGGGCTCTGTGTCACAGCACACATCTGTAAATAATCTCACAATGGCAGCAGATGAAAATCCTTTTTTCTCCTGGGTATCACTGGACCTGCCACTCAACAGAGGACGCCTTTGAATCACCATGCATTACTTAACATCATCCTCTCTCCCTCTTCTTTTTTGTTAGTATTACTACTGGGAAAGCAGCAGACTGATGTTAAATAATCTTTTTGTTCGATCCTGCCCGTGTGCACGACTGGGTCAAAATGAGCACGACAAGAGAAAATTGCACTCCTGGAGCCTTGTTTGAAAACCATAAGGGAAATATTTCATGTTCACAATGATGACATCAACACATGTGTACAAAACCAACAAGATTACACGCTTGGGCTTTCGAGTGGGTGGAGGAAGAGATTGAGAGTGAGAATGTGTGAGGAGGGGGGGGGGGGCCTATATGGCTTTCATGTATCTGTGGCAGTTATATTTTCAGTAATGCGATAGGACTGCCTGTGAACCATTTTGAATTTGTGGGCTGATAACAGCTACATATAAAACATCCTGACACTGAGGGTGAAGGTTTATTTTTTAGAGAATTAAGAGGGAATGTTACAGTGTCGCCATTAAAGCCCTGCATATATGCATTATTAATGAAATGTGACGGGGAACGGAGCTGGGTGTGTCTGCATGGGGGAGAGAGTATATTTGTACATAGTCTGCATGTTACAGTGCTCATACATCAATGCTAGTGCCTTTTCAGTCTTTTTACTAACATGTAAGACATTTGCCTTTAAATGACATATATGTTAATGAGTGTCTGTGCAACGTTCCTGTGTAACTGAGCAGGATTTAGGGAGGACTGCATTGTGTTGCAGTCCTACCAGGAAGCACACACGGCAGGCTCAGCCACACTAAATTACATGCAATAGTAACTATCTTCATTTTAAAGATATTCTTTCACTGCAGCCTACAGAGATTTGGCGATCACAGAGCAAAATGAGGAGCAACTTGGGCATTTTCAAACAGAGACCAGAAACCACTGAATGCCTCAAGTTACATTGTCGGATGCAGCCACAAACCCCGCAGAAGCCAATCAGAGCACTGAGGCGGGGCTTGGAGGCAGCGGCTTGAAAGGACGATGTAAGCATATCGATCACAGCACACATGACCGAGCACATGTTGCAAACATCCTTCCCCAGCTTCGCTCTGTCTCTCTTATAAACTGTCCACATCGCATTTACCACTCAGAGTGCATTCAACGGGTTTGCAGTAAAAATACACACACACACACGGCACAGTACAGCACGCAAAATGAGGGAATGGCAGACATACTAAAGGCAGGAGAGGCGGACAGAGAACGATCCGCTGCACTGAATGAACACAGATATGTCATCTGTATGGGTGGGCGTACATACACACACACACACATATTCGCGCGATGAACTGTGTATGTAGACATATTTAGCACCTCTAGGGGAAATAAACCTCTCCCTTTAAATATTACATAATACTTTTTTTTAATTGGTAGGTCTTTTTTAAAGTCAATCAACTGATGGTTTTCTTTATCGTGAGGATGGCAGGAAGAAGAATACAGGACGTTAATATGCACCAATCAAATGAAAGCAACAACAAAGGATATAAGAGGTCTTTAAGAGGTTAATGTGGTGTTGGTGTACATGTCTTGTAAGACATCTTATGTTGTGGGTAAAGACTTCCACATTTCCTGTTTTGATATTTCTGTTTTCTTCGAATCACTAAAGAAATCTAATGCTTCTTAACTTCTGCTTTTTCAAGAGTAAACACTTTAGTAGAGTGCTGATAATATACAATATACATTATAGTGTAGTATATAGTATTACCACATGCCACAACCCTTTGTACAGATTATATTATGTTTGTTTGTTGCGACTTTTGGTTGGACTCAGTTGCATAATTATTTCTGAGGTTGACGCTTGCTGGGTTCTCATATTAGATTACACAACATTGTCACATTTCACCTGTAGGTTATCACTGTATAAAACTCATCAATATAAGATTATTTTTTCCATTTCTAACACTATACCAAGCAGAAAGGGCAATAATCACTCACTGGCATTTCTTTAGATGCTAAACATAAATACCAGAGATGGAAATATGTCAAGCCATCTAATAAATTTAGCAATCTTTTAGTTCCCCTTCAAAACTGAAACTAAAAATGTGGACAAAAATGTTCCACAGCAGGGTACCATTGAGCTGTCAGCTTGTAATTGTGCTCCGACTGCTACTATATTCAATAACTAGTCCTACAGTCCTGCTGAAAATATAAGAAGAACAACTTGGCTTTAGCAGAAGAATAGCATTTTTGTACGACTCCTGGCAATATAAAAACGTAGGAAACAGACATTCACCAAGCTAATGTCTGTGCAAATGTGCATATATTCCTACACACTTGAGTAGTGTTTGTGTGTGTGCAGTCCTTGATAAATGTTGCACCCAATTAAACAGCTTGGACTGGAGAGATGTGGATCAACAACATTAGGTGATTTATCTTGTGAAATGAAAGCAGTAACCTCTGACCTTCTGCTGACAAATGAAAGAGAGGGACCTGTGATTCATGGCATAAACGGGGAAATTATTCTGTGCTTTCGAACAGAGATGTTCTTCTCGCAACCCACCTTGCAGCTTCCCCCAACACACAGCATCAGCATGCACAGCCCTTATTACATAAACCCACCTGGACACTGTGTAATAAACATACAGACATACGCACACACACACACACA
>JAOXYL010000065.1:10797281-10809916 GCA_028564955.1 Terapon puta | reverse complement strand
TTTATATATTTATATATTTATATATATATATATATATATATACACACAAACGTTTACAACAAAAATGTACTCTTACCGCTGAAAGACGTAGAGTCCAGTCATTATCAGAAAAGATGCAATGTCCACTACAATCCATATTGTTTGGTATGTCGCAGGTGCCTGAAACACAAAAACGTACCCATAGGGTCGAGGCGTGCCACATATTTTGGAAAATACCTGTGCGTACCCGTCTACTGTATAACAAGTGTTTCAGCTCATGGTTTTTCGTACTGAATTGTGAAATGGACATGAAAGGGAAGCAAAGCTACAGTGCATGCAGCTGTATGTATTGCTCACCATGACCCAGTCAGGGCGGCCCATGTCTTTCAGGAGGTGGCAGGAGTTGGTGGTAACGGAGCTGGCGCCCGCACACCACAGTAGAGAGAACAGCCAACGCTCATTAACCACCCACAGGTTCACTGTAATATTCTCACTTCGCAGGTCCCTGTCAGACACAAAGACAGCATACGATTGTAATGATTTGCTTATTAGATCAATAAAATACATAAATGATTTTTTAGACAGACAGTATTAAGAAGATATATTCACAGCATGCCATCACAGGCCTCATGACACACCACGCACACTTTCATTGTTCACAAATGCAAGTGACCAGAGGTGTAAGATTACATGTTTATGTGTAAACCAAACTGGTGCTGCACAGTGTTTTGCAGCGTTTTATGTAAAAGACATATCAAGAACCTGAGTCATAACAAAAGAATAACAGTTCACGTGAAGTGAGTTCATTTATCACGCCATGCAGCGCCTCTGCACTTTCTCAAAACATGTTGCTACACTGCATCTTTGGTATTTTTTAAGGTCAGTGTACTTCTCCATGAAACAGCACTCCTGGGCTGGGACAGTTTTGAGTCTCGTTCCCTGGAGGCTGATCCCGCGCCTCTATAATCAGTGCCAGCACTGTGTCTCAGCATGCTACACACTCACTATTAATTACAACACTACTGTGCATGCCTACTGGCACTATCACATAGATAATATGAGTGTGCTTTGTTTAATACATTTGTTGCTTTTTCACCTGATTTTATCCATACTAAGACCACTGTATTTCACATTCAGGTGGTTTCCCGTTTCGTTGCGCATATCACTTTCGTTGTTGTAGACCTGGATGAAGCCTGGCACGTTCTCTTTTACATATTGTCTTTTTCTGGGCGGAAGCCAGAGGACCTGAGGAAGGAAAACACAACACCTTAATAAAATGTGCTTCATCACAAAATATGTCAGTGTAATTCTATCAGAAGAATTACTATTACACTTACCAAGCTTGGGTTAATGTCAGACCCCAGGATGGTGCTGACTACATCCTCTGTGTCATTTTCCTCGTCTGGATTATATAAATCAAATAACACTGAGATGTTGTGCTGCCTGGCGAGGTGGAGGAGCTGAACTAAGGTGGGTATTGTCTGATTCTTGGCCGTTTCCTTCTCCTCTTCTGAGAGTTTGGACACTGAACGGAAAGGATCTGTCTGGAATGTCAGATGGTGCTGTAACTTTAGCACGCCAGATAGTAAAACTGAAATATTTACAAATGAGTGTGTGAGGAAACAGGTATCAGAGCACAGCCCTCACCTTCAGGAACCATTCACCGGCATTCAGCGTCTGTAATTCCTCCCAGGTGAAGTTGGTGCTGAAGCCCAAGTCTGTTTTGTTAGCAAGCTTCTCTTTAATGTCTGTTGTCCTTCGCAGGAATGAAGCGTTGTGGTCATGCATCAGGAAAGGAACTCTGTCTTTGCTAGGTTAGACAGACAGTAAAAAAAAAGCACCAGTGAGGCCAAAAATCCCAATTTAAAGATGCATGTAGTCATTTATGGCAATTATTGATCTCTGTGGCTAGAGCACTGGGCATTTAGTAAACATACTGTGTCTTTTTTAGTCTTTTGAAAACCACAAACTAAACCACAAGAGCAGAAGTCTCTGATCTTAAATTTCTACTTATCACACTGAGGCGAACTACCTCGATCTTGCAGTGCTACAACAATGTTGCTTATTGGTGAGGATGCTGACTTGTTGCTTGAGCCTAAGTCTTTTGCATGATATCAAGTATGTGACCTGCATTTTCTTTGTTTTAGAAGAAGTAAGTCAGCTATGAAGTTTTCACTATCACTGCCTCACCTGGCATTCTTACTCTTTTTTGTGGTTTTGCTCTGTGGAGGCATGTCTTTCAGCAGCCGGTCCCTCCCTGAGTGATCACCTGAAAACTATTATCTGTACAATCAAGCTAATGAAGATCCCTAAAGTCTCTCTCAAGCCTTTGCCACATTTTCTCATGTGCATGCCAAGCTTTAAGCCCATATTCAAGCTTTGTTTCAATAACCTTTTGCCCTATTTTCCAGACCGCAAAGATTTTGCTTAGTACTTGCCTGTACTTTACCTCCCCGCCTAACTTTATGGATTTTTTTCTCTTGGCCTGTTAGCTGATTTTTTTTTATTTTTGCCCACTGTCTACTTGACTTATTAACAAAAAAATTCTCAAAATGATGTTGTCAGCCTCCACAGTGTCTGACATTAAACCCTCCGATGAAGCTAATGATAATTACCTAGCTGATAAAAATATTGTTAGTAATAGTATTAGTTGTCATTTCAAGCCAGTGAGATACAGAGGATCCTGAATTTAAATTTCTGTCTGTAATCAAGGACCCCTTTTTATCAAAACAACTTTGCGTGATCTACCACTGTTATCACTATAAACTCTAACTGCAAGGAGGGAGAAACAAGTCAGTTAATGCAAGAGCGATCAGAAATCAGCATAGCATTACTTTAAGAAACATTACATATATGCCATTGTGATATAGTCCAGTTTTACTCTACCTGAGCTGTACATCTGTCTCAAAGGCCGTCACTCCACACGCAATGCTCCTGTTGAACGACATCAGGGTGTTCTCTGGGGCCAGCTGAACACAGTGAGGACAGATGGGTGAGACACATTCGTGCTTAAAACTCGCAAACAACCCTAAAGCGGTGTGAACCCACACGACCCCGCACACAGTGTTAAATTGAATTTATTGGTGAGCCAGCAGCAAAGCAAACTAACAAGGACGGAGCCACACGGCACATCAGGCCCTCACATGACTGGACGGTCGTTCACACCTGAGCCGGCGTGTTTGAACACACGTAAATGCACAGTCATTACACATAAAAACATCTGAATAAAATATATTGTAGAAACTGAGATGAAGAGGTTTTGCTTGTTTCTAAATGAAACAGGTGAAGCATTAGGGAGCAGTTCAGCTCATTTGATGAAGTTGATGTACTTGCATAATTTTTTATTCTAAATAAATGCAACATTCTGGTGGCTTAGGAAATTAAGGAATAGTTTAACATTTTGGGAAATGCACTCATTCTCTTGATTGGCATTCTCATATCTGTCCTAGAGATACTTTATGAAGTGATTACCAGATGAAGCATAGCTAACTGGTAGGAAACCGCTGGTCTAGTTGTGTCCAAAGGTAAAAAAAAAATCAGAATGAGCACCTGTCAAGCTCTAATTTACACATTATTTCCTGTTTGTTTAGTCTTCTCAGAAGTAGGAAGTGAAAAACATAATTTCTTGACTGGAAGTTGTGACTTCCTGTTGGAGTGGAATTTGGTTTTCTCCATAGGAAAGCAAACAGCATATTTAATAAAACTCCAAGTCTTTCTTTTTGATCATTAAACAGCCTTTCTTTGACTGAATACACCACAAACCTCAAGTTATAACTGCCATGCATCAAGTGTGACGGCTCACTTCAAAGATGCAATAACAGCAAGACATGCAAGGTGGTGTATGTGATGTGTGGTGTGTTGTGTGTGTCTTTAGGGTGTTGTCCCGCCAAACAGGATGCTCACCATCGGTGCACCACGGTGGCCAATGAGACTTGGCTTTTCAGGTAATTTATCCATCTCTATCAGGCATGGAGACCGAATGCACAGGGGACACAGGAAGATGGCTGCTGACACTGCTACAAATACCACCGCGATGAGGAACTTAGAACCTGGAAAGAATAAAAGTCAAATAATAAGCTCATTCTCCTCAGCTGTTTACACAAATGGGAGTCAACCTGTGAAGAATTGCCTTCAGAAGTGAAATAACAACAATGTTTACTTATTTAAATAAATACAAGCCCTTTTCAAATCCTTGTATCCTTTCTCATGCCTCTTAGAAGGACCACATGAACATTTTTCAACAAAATTTTATAGAAGAGAAATAATGCAGAAAACAATAAATCAAGCATGTTACGTTAAAATACATAATGTATGTGTTTTATTGGCTGAGTTTCATGAAAATAAAGGATAGAAAGTTATTGTTATGTTTAATGATTGTTGTTGTGATATCAACAGTATGTATGTCAGGTGTCTTTTATCCTTTATCTATTGTATCTTTTTTTTACTCTTTCCTTCAACCTATAGCACTATTTTAAGTCACAGTCCGGGATTAAGATAGTTGCTGTTTATATCATGTTGTTGAAGGGGTAGAGGGCTCTTATTGAGGGGCTCTCATTGCGTAACACTTTGAGAACTCTATTGTCTCACCCAAACAGGTTCATTGCTTCCCTGAAACAACAAAAACAAAGAGATGAAAAGTCTCCTCACCAAGAAGGAGAAGGCTTTCATGGCGAAAGACATCTTGAGGAACTGAGGGCTGTCCAAAAGGTCTACAGAGGAAGCTGAGAGAAGCCAAAAACAACTACAGGGAGAGGATGGAGGCCAAAGTGGGACAGAACAGCACAAAGGAGACGTGGATGCCACTGAGTTGAACCTATTCAACAGGTTCAACGCCGCCCCCAAGCCTGTGTGCTCAGACAGTGTGTCTAGGTTCCCACCCAGCATCACTGACCCCATTCACACCTTTGCTGGAGACTCCGTTCTCTCAATCTACCTTCCTCTCAGTTCACCCATAACCTCGGAGGAGAGCCCGTCCTCCCCCTCAGGCTCTCCCCTGTCAAACAACCCACCTCCACGACACGTCGAGCACCGCGGAACAATCACAGCTCGCTCAGGTGACCAACCAGTTCCCCACCCCCTCCCATCTTGGTAGAGCAGGAGATCTCCAAACACTGAGCCAACCAGAGGGCCAAACAACATCTAACCCACGGTTGTGTTTCCTTGTTTCAGTGCCAAAGAAAGAGCATTTCATGAAGACCTTTGAGAGGCAGGTTCTCTGATATCTGATTTCCTGGACCCACTTTAGTTTGTATATCAACTATTTCAGTTAATGCTACCCTTGATGTTTATCTCTGTGATTGTCTATACTTATCTGTATATTTATCTCTTCTCGTTTTATCTTAGAAATTCTTTCCTGGCCAAAGACAACTTTTTCAAACGTGACTCTTGAAAAATGCTGTATCTGTATACACTGTTGTAATAGCTTATGACTCATTAAGGAGTGTTTGCTCTTAAATTACTTCTGAAGCGTACATTTTTCCTTGGCCTTGTGGAACCTCCGGAAGACGAAAGGACTGAGAAGGGTCAATGCCCCAACAGCACCAAACTGCAAGAAAGGTCCTGTGGCCTGTTGAGAGGACGACAGAAACAAATGGGGTCAAGAACTTGACATTTACACTCACACACACACACACACACACACACACACACATAACATGAGAGGTTGAGTGTACCTGGAATGAGAGCACAACAGTCGGCCATTCTTGTTGCCATACGCGACTAATTCCTATGACCCCAAAAGCGACGAATAGTGCACCAAAAAATAAGAAGATCTGGGTAGAGAGAAAGCAAATGTGACATTCAGCAATTCAAATGACCTCAACAGATCATTTGGAGAAATGTTATTACATTAAATGTTTACCTTGTGCACCCAGTGTAGATTGAGTGGTTCTCTTAAGGCAACTTGGAACAGTGCAAAGAGCTGTAATGATTAGGGTCAGATTATAAAACACTGTAAACATGGCTTTTTAACTCTATGTTTTGTTTGGTTCCATGGTCCAAACAGGGCCAGTTCATGCTTTTTATTTAGTTAGAGCACAAAACACCCAATCTCATGCCTCCATCATTACTGCTATACTTTCATCAACACTATATTCTCACCAGCAGCAGAACACAGTAGCAGGTCAGCACTGCAGAGATGATGATCAGCACCATGAACCAATTCACCCACTGTTTCAGTATGCTGAAGCCTTTCCTGATAATAGAACAAAAGAGGGCGGCACAGGGTTAGCAGAATAAAGGTCGCCAATAAAGAAAGACAAGAAAAGAAAAGAGAGGATTCTGGGGCTTTTGTGTTAGATTTAGTGTGGGCGCTTTGTGTCTGTGGGCCCTGTGTGTTTGTGTTTGATCACTCACCAGTTAACCTCGTCTTGGTCATTAAAAGTAACCAGACAAATGTACATCCAGCCGAGCGAGAGCAGGGAGACGAGCGCGACCGTCGAGAACCAACAGCATGAATGCTAGCAAGAAAAGGAACAGGTGAAGCGTTAATCGTCTGAATTTTTCCACACTTCAAAGCTTTTAAGTTGTCAGAGTTAAGATAATAGTGATGATCCTTTGTACGCCATGTGGGTGTGAGTGAAAGTATGTGTGATTACGGATTCCAAGGGGTATTTGATCTGAGAGCAGAGTGGAACAACTCCAACATTTTTTCACAGTTGGTTTTGTGCCCTGCTCTGTGCTGTGACGACTTATCAAACAGTCCCTTCATACTCTCTCACCATCAACACACCTCCACCCTCCAAAATTACCAGCCCCCCCTCTATAATCTTGTTCTAGATAAGTCTATAACGAGCTTGTCAGGGCCTGTAAGTTTACTTGTTTTTCTTTGGCACACAAACGCGTTTCATCCGTCACCTCATTTATAAAAAATGTCCCCTCTCAAAACAATTTTTTTTTAAAATGCATTTAACCCATAAGGCTGGCAAAGAGAAATAGTTCATAGAAAATAGAGAAATATTTTATAGTTCTGAGTTTTAATCTGGTGGAATGTTAATCCCTGATTATGGGGATTTGGAAAGGTTATGCTTAGTGCAGGTATGAGGAAAATCAAGTTAAAAACTAGAACACCTATAACGATCATATAAAAACTCAAATAAGGCTAATAATACTCACTCTCCCTCTGTTACCCCATTGCTTCCACTGGCAGCTATAGAGGCCCCTGATGCAAACTCTGCAGCAGCTCTTGTCTTGAGGCATCATTTCTCCTCCTCAGTCCCAGTGCAGGTCCTTTTCAGTGTAACATGGACAACGGCCCCGCGCAGCCTGGAGAAACGATGCGTCCGGATGCAGAGGAGAAACAGGACCTCGTTCACCTCTCTAAACCTATGGAGCATGGAAGGGGTGGGGAGGGGGGGGAGAAAGATCACTGTGACAGAAAGCAAATGAGGGAGGGTTTCTTTGAGTATTAATGCAATCCCTGCTCAGTATCCCCCTCAATAGAGCCTGTGTGCAAAGGGGGTAGAGCCACTGGCAGCGCGTACAATGGCCAGCACCATGGGGTATTGAGAGTCGCGCACAGACTGGCCTGAGAGTGAAATCACACTATTGAGCCTTTGCGGCGCGAGCACGGTGACAGGCACGTCCACGCACACAGAGGGGGGTGGAGGAAATAAACAAATGGTTTACACGCTATCGGAGGGAAACGTGGAGGGTGACTGGAGTTTATAGGAGTTAAGGAAATTTCCCCCTTGATATGCAGTAGGCAGAGACTGGGTCACAGCAAGATTTTGATAAACATGTCGGGGCATATCGTTTTACGCTTGTGCCAGGTTTCGGTCACCTCATCAAAAAAAAAAAAAAAAAGAGAGAGAGATAGAGAGAGAGAGAGAGAAGAACCTAGGGAAGTTTCCCACGTTATTTGTCACCCACCGAAGGGACGCATTGAGCAATGAAGGTTTGTTTTGTGAAAATACTCCTTATGACAAACTGTTTTCTGGTTGGACTTGATTCGACTTGGGGCTCTGCCAGCAGTCTTCTCGCTTCAATTGTTCGTTTTGTTTTTTCAGTTGAAGACTTGAGGGTAATAAGCAAAGTTAATGATTAGAGCATGTGCTTTTAAAAAAAGCGAGTCAAGTTTAGATGAACCTTAAGTGTCATTAAGCACCCCAACCAAACTATTCTGTTTTACCGAATAAAACGATGTACCTCCTATCAGAGCGACGCATCTCTTCAAAAGAGACTGTCATCTAATGGGAGCATGTTTAGACAGGTCGACAGGTCTAAATGTCACTGACATGAAACACAAGGCACCTTGTTTCACCGGAAAGTTCTGAACTTCAGCTGCATGTTGAGTTATAACCAAATTTATGTAAGCAACCGGTGACAAAATGACAAAAAAAAAGACCCCACTTACAATCAGAGAACAATTACATTCCAATTTGTGGTTCAGTACTTTACAACAGGGTCCTTTTTATGTCCCAGTCTAACACAGTAGCTGGGAGACACCACTGTTTATCCGTTTCACTACACTTTAATCATCTCTCTCATGTCACGCCTAAAAAACACTGGAAAGTATGAAGACATTAATTCACACAACTGATAACACCATAAAATAAAGGCAGAGCATGTAAGGGCACCTGCATTCTCAAGCAGATTAAAAGATACAGCAGGGAGGCACCTTGCCGAGTTCATCACAAATATTTCATCATCAAGCACATAAACGAAGTGGGTGAGTCACCGTAATTAAACCTGATGAGAGATAAGACGTCCAATCATATTTCTGCTGAATGATTGACACCTGTGCAGTGAGAAGCAAAAGGGAGGAAAAGGGAGAAACAAAGAAACAGTCACATCTCACATTTCTCACTCTCACTGCCCCTGACGCATACCTTCACGGAGTCAGTGGAGCTGCAGCCTCCTCTGGGAAGGAAACTCGTGTACCTTGATGACAGGAATAGTTTTATCAAGCCTTACTTTCGATTCCCAAACAACCCCCCCCCCCATCCATCCATTGCCAAAACAAAGACGCCACACACTAACGCCTCACTGGGTCAGCTTGATAAGTCCTCAGCCCCGAAACGGCTTTTCACTGCAGCGATTTAATCACAAGAGTTTGATTTGGGTTTTTTTTTCTTACACTTTCTCAAGAATCTGAGATAAAATCATCACACCCCTCCACATCGCTCAACACCTGCATGTCTTAGTGATTGTATGATATGATTTGCTTCTGCGCTGGTGATTGTACAAATGGTAGTAAACTGGTCGACATGCTGGTGTTAACGTACTGACTGTACTGTACTGTACTGACGGAGACATGATACATTTTGAGGTTGTGTGTTCTAGCTGCTAAGGGTTTCCAGGAGGTCAGTGAGCATTAAGATGCAGTGAGGCTGTGAAGAAGGTTTGGTCTGTCATTATTCCTGCTTGTCTGGTCTCAGGGTGTGGAGGCAAGATGACTGTTGTGTCACTTTGGTGTAGTCACTTTATTGCTCTCTAGTAAATTCCTAGCAAAACCTCTCAGCTTTCTGACTGAGACTAAACTTTTTTTTTTTAATGTCTTTCTTTCTTTGTTATCTTGATTTTGGGCACAATGAATAGTAGTCTAAATATTGTTTTTCAAAACTGACACAGTGTTTAAACTTATTTGATATATTCCTGTTTTTCCCCCCTGGGTTTCTCTTGCAGGATTAGGGATTGCTGTTATTTGTGCATGATGCATTCTTCTTCTTTTAAACACCTTCTGCATGCTTTCTTGCCTGTTATTATTTTCATCTCCAGATAAAAAAAAAATCCAAATCACCACTGCACAGAGTCATAATCTTGTGCATATCAATTATTACATAATCTATATTATTACTTAATTTCATATACTAGGTATTATACCTATGTTTTATTAACATTCATTTGCAGAGAGTTGTACCTAATCATACAATAAATACTAATGCAGGCACGTGCTGAACTGAAACTGGAGTGTGGTTCATGTGAGCAGCCTGGACCTGTCAGCTTTCAGCCAAAATGCCCGAGCACAACCTGCCATGTGCATGTGAACAGAGCTCAGCCATCGTTTTATTCTCAGCATCAAAGGCGCTGAACCCGCAAACCAAATCCATCTATTCATCTCCCTATCGATCTATATATCATCTGTATATCTATCCATCCATCTATAACACCAAAAAGGGACTCACCATGATTCCTACTGCGCTGTGAAATCCTCCTCTCTCTCTCTCTCTCTCTCTCTCTCACTCCGAAGTCGCACTTCTTGGGGCAGAAAAAACACTCTGTCTGTTTGCCTCCAGCCTCTTGCGCCCCCTTTTTCTCCCCCTCTCTCTCTCTCTCTCTCTCTCTCTCTCTCTCTCTTTCTATGTGTGAGAGAGTCCGTGGACTGAATGAGAATGGCTCCACATGAATGCTGGGTCTGGTGGAGGGGTGTATCCCAAACAGAGGGAGGGAGGCTCCAGAGTGCGACTCAGGTAAAACCTTCAACCTGTTTCTGAGGCTTGTGAGGCTTTTATAATAAAAGGTCACTTGTAACAAACGAGATAAAAGGTCCCGCAGACCCACTTTCATACCAGATGTTACTTATGCCAAAGCAAATAACCATACTTCCTGAATATAAAAAAATAAATAGATACAAAATAAAAGTATTCCTTAAAAAGACTTAATTGTTGTTTTTCTCAGTTTGTCATCCTTATGGATTAACCGCCTGTCACACCGCTCAGCTCACCTGCAGACAGACACGAAACCATCGCTGCATTCTCACAAAGGGCAAATTAAAACGAGATAAATACGCGTTTTGCGTTGAAATGTGTCAAAATAAAAGCCCGGGATTAGTCTCTAGCGCGCTTTGATGTGGAGAGCTCATCTGCTGACACGCGAGTTCAGGGCATCAGCATTTCTTCTCTCTCTCTTTTCTAAGAAAGCAATGGAAAACATCTAAGCAGCCCACATTTACTCAAGTGCGATTTGACCTGCTGGTGTTGGTGAACAACAAAATATCGAGAATCAAGAAATAATTTATGACATATAGGCTTAAATAATACATTATTGATTCATAAGAGCAGCAGCAGTGTGTAGGGTAAAGAAAGCTGGTCCCACCTTTAGCAGCTGCCACTACAAAATGGGTACTTATACTTTTGTGACTGTAAAGACGTGCTGGACTGTTATTTTTGACACAGTGTTTCTGTGGTCTGGTATTGCGTTTTTTTCACCAAAGTAAAAAATATGAGCTCTTCTTTGGTAGTCAAATGAAATCCCTACAGAGCACAGACATCATTTTTGCCGTCTGATGATACAGTGAGTACTAAACGCACTTTTGTTTTATATTACACACCTGTGCTGTTGTTTAGTCTCGAAAAGGTTTGTTGGGTTTCCATTGCAGTTTCATTTTAACGCAGACGAAAGATGTTTGTCTCTAAGTATTGTGTCTTATCTGATGTGGGTTTGGAGTTTCCAGAGTTGCAAGTGTTGTTGTTTCTTGTTGTTTGTTATCAAAAACTGTGACAGATTATAGGATCACTGTACTCCTGAAAGTGGTTTTGGAAGGAGAAAATGAATTCATCCTTTGATAGTAAATGCACATTTGACTTTACTTCTTGTTTATATGTATATAATTATATGTAGGTATGTGTGTTTCATACCTCCCACTCTACAGTTGGATTTTAATTGCTGTGTGAAACCTGAAACGTGCAGGCGCTTGAAACCTGCTTGGTAAAGTGTCATCGTGTTTTGTGTGGTGAAGCTGTGCAGTCACATCAATCAATTTACACTTACAACTGGGAGCGAGAACAAAATAAGTATGAGAACAATAAATGCAGGAGGCTTGAATGATATCATGTGCATATGAAGTCTCTGAAAAAGGATCTGCATATTGCAAGAGAAGACATACGATATGATGTGCACTTCTGCATGAGAGCTTGTGGCCAAATGAAGATAGTGTTGACTCACGTGTTTTTGCAGATCTGGTATAGTCAATATGTTCACATTTGTATCACTGTGCTGGAATTACTTTAGTTTAGTTTTGTGAACTTGGAACTACTCTGCAAAAATGGCAAAGATAATCTTGGTTTATGTGAAATTAATTAGAAAATAAATAAAATTACTTTTACAAAAAAAGTGACACTAATTGTAATGTCACATGTTCCATGTTTATGAGCAGTGTATATCTGATGAATGAGTGTTACTGTTGGAAGGCAGAAAATCCTGAGGTGTGTGTCAAGTGTTTTAGTTACGTTAGTGCATTTTGGATGTGATATTAACTACTGCACATTGGTGAAGAGAACTATGTGACGAGTGTGTGTGTGTGTGAAGTGAATTCCTGTAGAGAAATGTTAACAAACGACAGTAAAAATGAATGTAACAATGAGAATTACTCCAGTCTCCTACATTAAGGATTTTTGTCTGTGAGAGCTCTTACTGGTGAGCTTAAAACCACTGGATGCAGACAGTGTTGTCATCTCTGTATGCTTCCTATCCATTTATCTTGGTCAGTCTTGCGAAAACACCTATTTGTATTTTCTTTTTTTTTCTGAAGTGCCATCTTTTTACCCCAGAACCAGTCATGTATCATTTCTTAATTGCCTCTTTCCAAGCTGCACATTTTTTTCTGACTTGTATTATGTTAAGGGTCAATTTGACTCGTTTCAGTTTTTGTGTTGATCAAAGTCCTGGTTATCCTTTATTTTTCTTCATGAAATTTTGTGACTTTTCCTCATCTAGGG
>JAOXYL010000065.1:10760865-10782634 GCA_028564955.1 Terapon puta | reverse complement strand
AAAAAAAAGTCTTAGCAGTGTGACAGGAAAAAACACCACCGGGCCTAAATGTCTCCTTTAGGTGGAGTCCCAGCAGACACGCAAAAAAATAAATAAAATAAACTTTCAACATGCGTGTCAGCATCTGTACTTTTGGTCAAGCATACAATGTTATCTGTATGTCCAAGTAACAAAATAAATAAAACACATAAAACCAACAGTCCTACACAGGCAATAGCAATACGGCAAAGGGTACTGCAACTAACTTCTCTGCACTTTTTACAGCAAGGGGTGTTAGTAAGCGTCAGCTGTATCTGAGGACAAACTCTTATCTACCAGCTCTACAAAACAACTAGTGAAGCCATGAACCAGTCAGCAGGCTTCTTTTGTATTTTACAATATTGTGGCTTGATTCAGTGCACAACGTTGGTGAACAAACAAGCAAGGCATCTGTGTTCTTATCCATATAAATCCTGCATGGTGAGCATGCTGCATGTTCTTGCAATAGTGTAATCAACACAACACAAATTATCAATGAGATGGTGGGTACGTCATAGTGACCAAAGTGACAACTTTCCACCAGCGTGGAAAATACTAAACACCGGCTTTATTTTTTGTTTCCTACATTAGGGGCATCTATGAACTGAAATCTCCTCCTCAGACATGTTAGTATGCGTGCAGCTAATTTAACAACATCGGAAAGATAGTTTCTATAGTTTTAAATGCAGAAATAGCTTCAGGTTAGTAGCCACTCTGATGGCATTAGATATGTCCTCTCTACTTGGTTACACATCCCTTTAGCACTCTTTTAAATAAGACAGTGAAGGCTCAAATTATTTCAATTTGGTCTAATAACACACTTGTATTTGGCAGTTAAAGCCTACAGATGTGTTTGGTATAAATAATACCTTATGAAAGGACCACTGACCCTCTTCAATTAAGAATCCATTTGAGCCTCATGTGGTAAGATAATGTTTAGCAATGATATAAATTCACTGGTAAGATCCTGTCTCTACTTCCTCAAAATAAGACAAAATCAGGAAATAATCAGTTATCCGAGAGATATGACAGTTTTTAGGCAAACTCTCCATTTAAAAAGAAATAAAAAAGTAACATACAATGGCTGAGAACTCAACCTTGCAGAGTCATTTAAATAATCCCAAGCAGTTTTACTTTACAACAATGACGGGAGTAACAGCACTAAGATTCCGAACTGTGCAATAACTCATGAGCGGTTAGCTATGTCAGTCTGCAATCCTATATAATGCCATGCAACTGGATGAAAATCTGAACATATCATTTAACTTATTCCTTGTTTTAAATGTTTACTTTAGAACCATTTTTTTTCCAGATAATCTGTTTCAATACAGTAATGCACATCCACACGGTTACTCTGAAAAGTCACTGAGTTGAAGAGAGGGGGGGAAATAAAAGACAGGTCCTCCATCCCAATGGCAGTGTGCCAAGGGTGGAGAGAGTGGCCACTGAGAGACAAGCTGTTGGTGGGGAGGAGACAGGCTGGGGTGAGGGTGAGGTGTACTAGCATGAGCAGCTGCTCTCGGTGACAGTCATCTCTGGCTGTTTTTCCAGTTTGATGTCGATCACTGCGGGGGCTTGGTTAAGAAACGGCACAGATGAATTGGCACATTTCACTTCAGTATTTTCTGCAGCACTATCTTCCTGCAGTCACCATAGTGGAGGTTCTTCCTTGTTTTTGCAGAGTAAACTAAGAGGCACTTTATTACCAGCTAGCTAGATTTTCTACTAGTAGTGAGCCATAGTAACAATTTTTGTTGAAATCAACTCTAAAAAGGATACTGTCCTCTTTGCTTTTCTCTGGTGTGCTGTCCATTCCAGGCAATGCAGCAGCAACACGACGGAACAGCTGTAAGACAGTCAGAAGAATTTAGCAGATGAACACATGTGGAGAGGTCTTACCAGAAAGGAACATAAAACCAAATGCTGCTGAGTAGGGGTGGGTGATTTGGATAAAATCTACTGTCAGTGTTTGTCATTTCATCGCCACATTGATTTATATTGTGATATTCAATTGAAAAACTGTTACTATTTACAAGGTTCCTACACCCTTTTCAAACACTTTAAAAAACAGCATTTTCAAGGTGTATTTTCAAGCTTTTCCAGCACATTGTGGCTGTGCAAAATCACACGCAAATCAATTAGGCCCTCTCCAATTGAAAAAGCGAACTATGCAATCAGAGAGCAATTTATTAGACAATGTGATTCGATTTTGAAGCACTTCATTCAAAATCCAAGCACCTTTAAAACCCAGATAACACCATGTTTTCAAAAGATTTCCAGCCCACGTATGAGCCCTGTACATACGCTAATCATTCAGTCTTATTCATCTGATGTGGTGTCTGCAAAACTGTATTGAAGTAAGTATTGAATAACATTGATCCATGTAATCCTGCTCATTCATTTGCTCCATAACAACCACAGATATTGAAGGAATTTACTTTCCTATAAGTTGTATAGAATTAATAAATTATCATTGCCTCCCAGTATATATATACACACACACACATATATATAGCCATATCACCCACTCCTACCGTCAAAATAGATTGTACAGAGTATAAACAGAATGTGATCCAGGTTATAACTCATCACCATAGATAATATATTCAATTGAATAAGGCAAACCAAAGAAGCAGTTGCAGCAGTGACACAAAATGTGATTGTAATTGCTGGTTCAGACAAGAGCATAAAAGTGAAGGTTGCTAACCTCATTACATTCACAGAAACACTTTTGAAAGCTGCAGAAGTTTTGGTGAATCAGACAGAGGGTACTTGAGCAAAGATAAACACAGTAGCAGTAACCCTGTGCAGACCAAGTGAAGTAACACTAAAAAGTCTAAATCAGGAGTGTCAGACTGATCCATGAAAGGGCCGTGTGGCTGCAGGTTTTTGTTCCAACCAAGCAGGACCACACCTGATGTGACTTCAATCAAGTGAACTCTGAAGAACTGTGTTGTGATTGAAGTCAAATCAAGTGTGGTCCTACTTGGTTGGAACAAAAACCTGCAGCCACACGGCCCTTTCATGGATCAGTTTGACATTGGTGGTCTAAATGGAAAAGCCTGTGTGAGGATGGGGGAGGCGGAAACACAACTGATACAGTTTACTAAGAAGGCTGCGGCATGTCATGTTGCCACCAGAGGGGGGGGAAAAGGAGGCAGGAGGAGTGAAGTGTAGACTTTGATGGCAGGATTAGCCCAGCTACCTTGAGAGAGCAGATTCTCTACCTGTTTGACATTGTAGCCAGTCTTTGCGCTGGTTTCAATGAACATGACATTCAGTTCCTTAGCTCTCTGCTCGCCCTCCTCCGTGGTGATCTGTCTGCTCAAGTAGAAGCAGAGGGGGAAGATGGACGAACAGACAGATTTGGAAAGAAACGCAAAGAGGACGGGCCAAAGGAGAAAGAGAGAGAGAGAAACAAACAGCTCAACACAGAGTCTTGTCTTGAGTGAAAAAGAGAGGTTAGTTTAGTTATAACACACACAGACAAACAGACAAAGGGACAGAGACAGAGGGAGAAGAAGCTGCTGTGCTGAGTAAAGATGAAGCAGCAGGAAAACGAGTCCAGAGATCACTCATTCACTCAACCGCCACACTCTGATCCATATAACGAATACATAGAGGGGGTTGTACGTCCCACACGGCACAGGCTGGCCTCCCTGACCTGAAGGACATCATGACTGTCAGGACTATTTGTCAGTATTACACCTGCTGTTGCTGGACACCAACCTGTTTGACGTTATAGCCAGCCTTGGCACTGGTCTCTATGTACATCACATTGAGCTCACGAGCTTTCCTCTCTGCCGCCTCAACAGAAACTTGCCTGCCATGGTCCCGGGGAGGGAGGGGGGAGTGGGAGGGGGGAGGAGGAGGAGGAGGGAGGAGGGAGGTGGTGGTGTGGAGTGTTTTGTTGAGGGAAACACAAACAAACAAACAAAAAAAAAAAAAATCAGAATGACATGGAGAGAACGGAGCAGGAAAGAGGACAAAAACGTAAAGCAAAGAAAAAAAAGGCAGAACAGAAATATGATCAAATGAAAAATAAAAAATATATAAATAAAAGTACTTAAATCACTAATAAAAAGGCTGGAGTATGCAAAAAATACCAAGGGATGACAAAAGTCAAAATTGGATGAGATGCACTGGAGGGAAGAAAAGTGGGATTCCAGGCTTTGGCATAGTTTACATAGCATAACACTTAATGCTAACTATTTTCTAATGGTAGTAAATGATAAAATTACAGTCTATTTATCGATCATTGTAAGCAGACTAATCTTAAATCTTCATTAGGATCTTTCACACATCTCACACAACCATGTACCTTTTATCCGCCAAGTCTGTTTTGTTCCCAACAAGCATGATAATAACATCACTTCCTCTCTCTGTTCTAACATCATCAATCCACTTTGAGGTTTGCTGGAATGAATTAAGATCTGCGGACAAAAGAAAAGACAGAAAGTTACTGTACACATCAACTAAGTACACCCCTGCACCCTCCCAAAAAATCATTCAACATTTGCTACTATTCTTGCTACAGATAAAAGTGTGCACGAGCAGGTGTTACTTATTAAAAAGGTAGAGCGGATTTTGAAAAGGAAAGCTCTTAGTCGTGTTAATAAGCAGAAGTATTAGAAAAAGAGAAGCTTGAAGAAGGAAGATGTACATTAACAAAACTAGTAGCAGAAAGATATAAAAGAGCAACTATGTCAAAATTGTTTCCATCCAATTGCTCTAGACCCCTACAGAAAGATTAGAGTACAGCCCTGACTCACTGGTGATGTCATAAACAACCACGGCAATGGTAGAGTCACGGATGTAGCTGGGAATTAGGCTACGAAAACGCTCCTGTCCGGCAGTGTCCCAGAGCTGGAGCCGGACCTGAGGATTGGAGCGGGTGAGAGGGAAAGGGGAAGGAGGTGGAGATAAAGGAGGGGAGGGGGGCGAGGCAGAACAAGAAAGTGGAGAATAGGACAGACATAAAGAAACTGCAAGCCAAGCAGCAGAGACGAAAACGGCCTTTTTCAAATGGAAGAAGTGGGGGAGAATCATTCAGTGGGGTCGGAGATGACCAGCGTGCAAACAAGACATGTGAAAGGAGGCCCTGCTGAATCGTTATTGAGGCTGTTTCAGAGCAACTCTGCCCACGAGGTGACATGTGAAGACATTTTCTGCTATTCCTTCCATCAGTCTCATATGCAAAAGGATTTAGGAAGCACAGACCCCCCTGGACACTGTTGAAGAAATGCTTTAGTACCGCTACAGCTGATGCAAACAGCCAGGAATACACCCATATCATGCTGTCCAGTGGGGTTTGCCAGGCTGCTAAATTTTCTTGTTTTTTGCCCTTCCACACATTAAGCGAAGGACAAGGAGGTGAGGCAAGGCCACGATACCTACTGGCTATGTCATAAACCACCACAGCAGCGGCTGAGTCGCGGATGTAACTGGGGATGAGGCTGCGGAAACGCTCCTGTCCGGCTGTGTCCC
The DNA here is from genome assembly GCA_028564955.1 of Terapon puta. Taxonomy (NCBI): domain Eukaryota; kingdom Metazoa; phylum Chordata; class Actinopteri; order Centrarchiformes; family Terapontidae; genus Terapon; species Terapon puta. The sequence goes on along the minus strand of JAOXYL010000065.1, from coordinate 10,777,129 downwards.
AGAGTTGCAGCCGGATCTGTGGCCAGCCGTGAAATGAATGTGGAAAAGGGGGCAGTGGGCGGTGGCATTTCATGACCCAGCCAGGGGATGGAAGGAAAACAAAAACTTGAAATAACGATGGGAACTAAAAACATGTTCACATGGCTAACGAAATAAACGTGAAAATCTAGCATACTGCAAAAAAAATAAACAATGAAATGATGAAAGGAAAATAAATGGTGGATACTACATAATAAGCAGAGGCATGCTTTAAGCTTTTCTAGCATTTTTAAAACTACACGAATGGGAATGATGACAATTACAATAAAATGTACAGGGCTTACCGTGCGATCTTCTAGGTACATGGTTTTAGACAGAAAGTCAATGCCAATTGTTGCCTGTAAGACAGTCATTTCTTTAATACATTGTTATGGGAGCAACACCTCCATAAATTTAAGAAATTAATTTGACACAAGGTGTTTTACCACATTGCATATAACACAAGATCTTTTCCCACAACATCTTAACTAGTCATAGAAGGAACTAGGGAGACTTTAACAATGGCTCTGTTCAAGCTGGGTGTTGTCGCTGTAAGTCATCGTGCACACTAACAAAGGGATTTGGAACCAGAAGATCAGTGTTCAATCATAATGAATAAACTATGTAAATTACATTTGTACGCAATCTGTTGTGAAACGTCAGGAAAATACCATAAGTTGACTACAATACAGTCATAAGCAGTAATTCTGTGCCATGCTGAAGGTGTGACAATTACCTGGTAAGTGTTGTCGAAACTGTCGTACATAAACCTGGTGATGAGTGAAGTCTTCCCAACTGTACAAAAACAGTGACAGACACTCAATATTCAACTCAAGATTCAGGATGTTAATACAACTCTTCACCAAAACACACACAAAAGAACAATATAAAGAGAAATATAATACAAATAGAGATGTAATACTGTTGTGGCAGATGTGCTGAAGTGGTAAAATGGAGGTGTAAAGGTGGTAATATATAAATGCATCTATTTCTCATGCTACTATAAAAACATGGATCAACTGTTGACAATGAAATGTCTCCCTTTAGAAACACTTAAACGCATGTGAACAGAAGATCAGTAAAATAATGTTAAAATGTCTAAAGGTTCAAGATATATGGTATATAATTTAGTATATCAAATAAAATCCAAAATATTAAATGGAATATAAAGAGAAATGTATTATTGTTGAGGCAATGTGCTGCAATGATAAAATAAATATCTTCAAATAGAACAATAAGCGTATAATAATGTAATCCACTATGTCCTCTGTATACACATTGGAGGGTAAAATGACAGCATTATCACATTAAAACGGTCTAAGTGAAGCTCAAGAGTACAGGAGTTTAAAACTTTCTTGGCCTGAGGGAGGAAAATGACAAAATCTCCCAGATGAACTACTCAGTAATGTGTACATTTCCTCACAGCAGAGCTCAAAGCGTGAGTCAGTGACAGCACAGGCGGAGAGAGCTGCTCTCATTGAGGCTCGGTGGACTGCTGAACCCACACGCTGAGCTGGCACTATGGGTGGAGCCACACAAGGTGCAAAAATAAAAATGGCCCAACTTTTCGCGTTTGTTTCACGACGAGACACGGTCGCCCCCACCCAAGACCACCGCCACTAGATTAATAGCACAATTTAATCCCGTCCGAGCCCCTATGAGGATGACTGTTTTATAAAATAGTGGGAGAAAAGAGGGGGGAAAGGCCGACTGGTCTGGACTCACTTGGCCGCCTTGGGAAGCTAACACCCAGTGAGTTGAGGCGCTACACTCACATTCAAAAGATTTGACTCAGTTTACTTGGCTTGAAGATGTATCTTTTGTTTTTAAAAAGGGCAAACTCCCCACAGTCACATTGAGGTTTATATTCGTTAACGTGGGCATTAGCCAGCGATGCTGCTAGTGTGTTTCAGCCTAGCTAAAAGTAGTTAGCCTGCCACCGTTAGATGAGGTAAGCCATGACCACACAGAGGGCAATGTGGCTTTAATATGGCAACAAAACAGACACCATACAAATGACACATGTGAGTGATATAAAAGTACAACTCTTTATTTAATACGTGCATTTTACCGGGGAGATGTTTGCCTAGCTTAGCCGCGTACCGTTAGCTAGCTAGCTAGAAGTGGAATGACATCATCACGAGTGAGGAGGAGAAAAATGTTTTGCGCTTTATCTTTTTTGTCACCCCACCCTCACTTTAAGCATCTTAAATATCAACACCTCGCGTTGCTTTATTTCTGAGATTTAACATCCGGAGACTGACTCCATCTAGCCGGTCACCTAGCAGCAAACTAGCCGGCAAAGCTAACCAGTTAGCCACTTCTGGTGACATTAGTCCTCCCACAAACATGAGCACTTTTCTCGGGTCTTGCCCCCTTTTTTGCCTTTGCTTACCGCTCTGTTCGCCCAGAAAGACGAGCTTGAACTTTCGTAGAGGGTTGCCAAACTCTCCGCCGCCGGTCGTGGTTGACATTTTTGTCAGAAGATGAACAGCTGACTCGGCTAATGATGATGTGTTGTCTAGACCGGAGAGGAGCGAGCTGTGTTTCTTGATCCTGCACAAACCAGAGCTTTTGTTTTCTCCAAAGCTGCAGGAGCGAAACAGCGCAGCCAAGAGGAAAAACACTGACAGGCAGCCGGGCTCGCAATGGGAACATAAAGCCTCTTTTATATGCGCATCTTTTCATGAGGATGTGCTTGTCTTGTGCGTCACACAGTACTGTTTCATAGATTTAAGATAAAAAAAGAAATGAGCAATCCTGTCATACCTTGCATATAAATCTACCTGTTGCTATAATAATTCATTTCAGCATCATTTGCACTCCTCACCAGAGCCGGCCCTTGGACTTTGGTGGCCCTAAACAAGATTTTGTTTGTGGTCCCAAAACACATTCAGTACAACCATCAAATTGCACACACTGCTCATAACTGCATGAATACGAACAAACACACACACAAAAGAGATGGATTAATTAATCAACAACAGATATCTTACTTTATTCTAAACAATGTACCCTCTGGTGGTTGTGGCCCTAAACAACCACACAGACCGTTTATGCCAGGGGCCGGCTCTGCTCCTCGCTTTCTTATATGTCTTACTTGTAGATGGTCGTTACTTTTACTTTGTTGGGCTGTTATTTTCAACTGTAAGTATCTCTACTTCACTGTGTATGTGTTCACATACTTGGCGAGTAGAGCTGATTCTGAATTTGAATATTTACACGCAGTAAAATATTGGAAAAAAAAAAAACAAGAGGCAGCAGGGGTTGCAATGAGAACATAAAGCCTCTTTATATGTGGGTCTTTTCATTAGGCTATCTGCTTTGTGTGCAGTGATGTGTATATATAGATTTGCACTGACAAGAAGGTGTGTTCTGTTATGTTAATGAATCACTTAAACAACAGTGGAAAAGAAGCAAAGAAACTCTAAATTAGTGTTTTGTCCATGTGAGTCACAGTTTTGGGACAAGTGGGCTATGTGAAAGCTGCATTGATGTGTAGGAAAAGGGATGGCTAATTTTATACCACCGTTAGGTGTATGATTCAGAGCAGCGCTTTAAAGCCACAATGGCATTTCACAGCAGTGTTTGTGTGACAGTGGGTCTTAATTTTGGTAAATAAAATAAAATACAGATGACTCAATAAAAGTGTATGAATGTCTGTGCAAGAGAAGACACTAATTCAACTTAATTTTGCATTTTTATAATGAATATTTTTGTTCTTTTTCTTGAAATACTCTGTAAAATAAACAAGCATAGGGGAATAATTGGGGAAACAATGTGTTTATTTACTTCTCTTTTTGGTAAGGAGTGACCAAGCACCTGTACATCCAGGCATATTATATCATGGCTCTAATGACATTGTGATACATATTAAGGATAAATCATGTTTGGTATTCATAACACATAAAAAGAAAAGTCTACACTCTATACCACAACATTTCCTTTGACAAAGAAAAATGTACAATACATGATTGTTTCTAATTAGAGCTATGATGGCAATCACAGAAATTTCACACAGAAAATTCTTTTGTCAGTGATAGAGCTCTTGCAGTAATGCCTAATACAGATGTATATATACAGGTGAAATGAGAGCATTGTAACGCCTCAATGACACTTTGTGCTTTTTCTCTGTCTGTGTTGAGTTCCTTTGTTCTGTGTTCTCCATCAGGGAGGTGATTTTCCTTTGCTGATCGTCTCAACCGTCTGTGGTCTCGACTGAGATGTCTGCACTGTTGGAACGAACGGAAAACAAACTGCCTCTGTGAGTCCAACGTTACACCAAAGTAGCTCTAAGGATGCATTTCATCAAATTTAATATGCAACAAAGGGTAAAACATATATGTAATATATATATGCTATATATGTATGCTATTAACTTAATATGGACTATATATATAATGCATTTAGTAATAATGATTGTAAACTTCCCAAGTCAACATGAAGAAAAATCTAACTGGATCTACTTGGAGGCGAAGCAGCACTGATTGAAATGTAATACTAAAGCAGTATTATGAAACAGTACACTCATTCAAGGGCCATCGGATCTGTGCTTCTTTCAGAAGACCTGCTAACCTTCATTATGCAAATACCTGTCTTGCAAATAAAAAATATTGTGTTGGTAAATGCCATGAACTCGATCTAACATTAACATATCGTTCAAATTATTTAACGTTTTATTGAAAGTATTTATTTCACACGAAGGCTTGCACTGTAGCCCATGAATAAGTAGAAATCTGTAAAGTGTGCAGAATTGGAGGAGACCTCACCTGAACTACTGAGGCCTTTAATCCAATTTGCTGTAATTCATAAGACACACAAACACACAGGAAAGAAATATCAGCAGCGTGTCACAAACATCACAGCCACAAGCAAGCACTTTCTCATCATAAGGACTATTTTACAGACTTAACAGTGAGACTTACACTTCTGCTCCCGATTCAGCAATGGCATGCGATAAATGTAAAGAAGGAAAGGACATGAAATAAAACATGTTAGTTAAATCAGCACTTTCTTTTTTTTGTCTCAGGTAGCATTTAAATGGCAATGATACACAAAAACATTGCATTCACCTGCAGGTTTTGGGGACATCAGAGTCAGAGGAAGCTCCACAGTGACATCACTGAAAATGAAAAAAAAATGTATTGTCATAAATGTACAGGACAGTAATTACTACAAGATAACATAAGATAATCTTTTGTATACCCTTAGTGGGTAAATTTGCAGTAATAATTAAAAACAAAAATCCAAAAAGAATAATAAAAAACTATTAGAAAAGGTAGCTATCATGTACAAATTTACACCTTGCCAGCACTCCGAAAATGAAATGGTTTACTTTCATCTTGTCAGAAAACAGAACAGATAAAAGAATCGCACTTGATGTTCGATATGTGACTCACACTAATCACGTCACCACAAACAAAGGGAAATCAATATTTACCTTGATGTGAGGCCACCCAGCAGGCTGAGGTAAAAAGAAGAAAACTTTAGTCTGCGCAATTTCGACACACAATGTCAAAGTATCGTGCATGCACATAGTTTAAGATCAGTAAGTTAAGCCTTACCCTCCGCTGGACACCATCAGATTGACCTTGACTTTGTAGGAGACAATGATTCCCTGCATCTCCTTCTCTCCTTGACTCCTGCGAAGAGACGAGAATAGTTTACCTTTCAGTGCTAGAGGATTTGGTCTAAGACATGATAAGTGGATGAGACATTGTAGAGTTGTGTCTCTGCTTCTCAATAAGAGGATGAGAACCACTCCAGGGCTCACTGTAAGCCCTTTGATGAGAAACCTAGAGTGGCTTACAGGGTGGTGGATGCAAGGTGGGTGTCCTCATCCTTTAGCCTCCCGTCCACTGAAAGACCTCGCTTCTCCTTGTTGTTGGCCAGCAGGGGAGTAATTTGGAAGGTCTTATCGAGTGTGGAGTTGGCGTTTACTGTCTCCCTGCAGATAGTTGCAAAATAATACATTCAGCTCGACAGCCTACTTACTTTTTCTTGATCCGTACTTAAAGTGTAATGTTAAATGTAACAATGACAAAACGTTGTGTATTCATTAAATTAAGGGATATACTCTGTGACTAGGTAGAATATTTTCAGATATTTAATTGAATCTGAAATGACCCCAAACAAGTAAGAGCCTTACCCAAACTCCTCACAGCAGACTGGCTTGGCGTAAGTGTCAGATGAGTAGAGCGCCACATTTGTTAGCTGCTCAACTAAAAGAAAAATATGCCTCTGTTAGAATTACCTCGAAATGGCTGCACAATTGATTAAGAATTACATGTTAATAAAGGTCTCCTCATTACTCACCTGAGACTTTGATTTTCTTCACAACCTTGTTGGTTTCGTTGTTGACTTTTACCTTGACGGCGATCGGGTCTCCGTGGTAATAAATCTAAATATAAGAGTAATTTTTTAAAGATAATTTTTCAATATATTGTATATTACATAAAATACCAAAGACACAGTACTTCAGTGTACCTCTTTTTCAAGGGAGGCCTCCAGGTGAACAGGTTTGTCTGTCATCATAAACTGTTTGCTGATTTCAGCCTTCGGTCCGGCTTTGTTGTTAGCAGGTGCAAACTGTATTTTGCGAATCATTAGGCGACATGTGTCCCTAAGACCAGAAAAAAGACACAAGAGCAGGGTCAGACTAAGGGTCAAATCCTAAATTCTGCTTAAGAATGCAGTACAACACTGGGCTGTATTTTGGCTGCAGACATACGCACTTCTTCTCAATAACTTCATCTGGATTGTCGGCTTCGTTGGCAATGTATCCTTTAACTTCAAAGTCCACGCCACAAGCCTGTAACAGAACAAGACCCAAATGAGTGATTTGTTTGTCAAACATTTAAAGTAATGTGTAAGCGGAAGTGAAAATGGATAATGAAAATGGACGGGAGCAGTACCTTGCCAGAATCATTTGGCCCGGGCTGCAGGGAGACTGAGCATGGGAGATCTGTTGGCATCTGAAACAAGAAGAAACACAGCACATCAGTAAAAAAAAACATGCTGACTGGAAAGTAAAAGTGAAGTCATGATCTGTGGTTGATTGATATGATAACATCTGACTGAAGGAAAGGAGTTATTTCATACGTTCTCTAAAGAGTGAGTGAGTCATGCTTCCTCACCTGGAAGGAAAATGGATATCCTTGCTCTCCAACTTTCTTCATAAGGGATTCCTGCATCGGTGTGTTAGCAGCATTTCCACCTGTAGACGGATACACCTGAATGCGCTGGATCCAGATGTCTCTTCTGAAGGACAGCCCAATAACATCCAAATCATCGCTTCCATAGCGGAAGGCACAAGCAAGGTAGACATATACTGCAATGAAAAAGGGATATATTTAGTTTTATTTAATAAATTTAGTGTCTAGAAATGTTATTATTGACAGCGATATAAGGAGGATTACCTTTTCTGCCGTTAAGACCAGAGGGGTCAACTTTAATAACACCGTCTGTGAATGGGAGGAAAGCCAACAGTATTAGATTTCACAGGGATGCATATAATATATGCGTGCAAATTTGAGGACGTATAAACACAGTGCCACACACCAACTACATCCACACGGTCAACGTGGTCCACAAAGTCTCTCTTTCCCAAGTACAGGGCAATCTGAGGGAAACAAGAGCAGCAGAGAGGAAAATGGTCACTCCTCCGCCAAGGTTACCAGAGTTTGAAAGTTATTTCAGGGAGTTGGAATCGCTACATACAAATTGCACTCCTCCCTATACCCCAGAGTTGCCCTGTAATGACTGTATTATAGAGGCCACTTACATGTCCATTGCCACTGGTCTTCTTAAATACTCTGAAAAGAGAGAAAAAGGGAAAAGAAAGCGAATCAGGCTCTTTTGACTTAACTAACTGTATTTTTTAAAAACGCAAAATGTTTCTGACCAAATCCAAATGCTCCATAATATAACTTCATCTTCATTATTGCTCTACAGTTATTTAGTGTTTCTTTTTTCCCCCACTTCTGAAGGTGATCTGAGGCAAAACTGCTGTTTACCTACCACTGCCACTAGCTGTCATTTACAATAAGAAGATGCCCCCTCACACCCCCTCCTCTCCACTCATATGAGCATGGCTTAGCGGTTAGAGTGGAAAGGCACCTGCTGGCACAAGTGTCTAATCTGGGCATAAAACAACTGTGGTAAATCAGTACTTTATACAGTACTAGATGATATATATGTTAGCTTGTATCAAGTAAACAGTCTTTGTTATTTCTTAATTATTAGTTCTGTGCGTGGTGACTTGATAATTAGAAGTGGCATATTCCTTGAAATGTCCAACTGATCCATTGGTGATGATTACATAACCTCGCAAGTGAAATCCCTTTGCTCTGTGCATGCAGCCATGAACGAACAAGTAATCCTTGATGGTGTTTGCCTCTTTCGTATGTGCCAAGTAATCCGGTTAAAAGTTTTCCTTTGTCTTGTAAACCTCTCCTCCAAGATGAAATCCACACAATCCACCTTAATCAGGATTTATCCATATCCTGAAAGACTCATGTTGGAGGAGTTAGAGAGAGTCTAGTACGCTGCTGCCAAGTTGTTATATTGTTACATTTAAGCCACTGAGCATCTCTCTCGGGAAGTTATAAGCACTACGGTCCCGACCCTTTCAGAACAAAGATACAATATTGTGCTATGATTGTTATCATAGCATATGGATAATTGAATCAAAAGAGTGTGAATTTTAACCTCTGATCTGAACCAGTTACTGAATCAGGATAGCTGCTGAATTAGTAAGTGAATTAGTCAAAGCTTATACTCACTTGGACATATTGATGGCAAAGTTATAGATCCAGTCTGCAAAAAAAAAGAAAAGAAAAAGAAAAAACAGTTAATGCAACTTGTGACATGTCACTGAATGTAACTGATGTAACTGAATATCCTGATTAGTTTAGTATTTAATGTAATTTTTACATTTTATTGTAGTTATTTTAGTAGATTTAAGCTGTAAATTATTCTTTACTCTTTTGATTTTCTACATGATTTACCAATCCAAGGTAGTTTCAATCATAGGGACCACAACTGATATTCATCAATACTTGTGACTGTTGCAGCATGAGACAATAATAATTTATCAATAACTTTACAGTAGAATGGGTACTTCTTGTACAAATCGTATAGCTAAAACACAACAAAATATAGATTTAAATTGAAATTTCTAGTAAATGCTAATGCATTTCTGTGCAGTAACTGTAATATCATTGTCTTAAATTACAATCATCTCAGTAGATTTCTAATGTTGGTCAGCGAGAGTAACAGCTCACTTACCGTGCGCTCACTTCTGTCAATGAGTTTCCTCTGCTGTCTTCTGTAATCCGTCACCGTCGACAGAGTGTAGTGTGTGCGAGTGCCAATCACTGCCTCGCGTTTGCTTTTATACCATGACCTCCCAACCTTGGAGCCCTCCCTTCAGCTTACCCAGCCTGTCAAAGAAGGCTGTTTTGGAGAAAATCTAATTAATGCATTAGAACACCTCTGTTTTGGTCTGCCGCATGTGTAAAAATAATGTTGTGTATGTGACTTCAAAAGAATAAGCTGTGAGGTGTGGGCAGTTTTCGGGGGTTGGGCGGGACAGATATGCAATGCAACAGGCCCTGTCCTGGAGTAAACGTGTATGAAACATGAATGAAATCAGCCTACTAATATACGTTCTCTGTCATTCGTGTCATGACCAAATAAAGCACCTGTTTTTATTTGTTTATTTATTTATTTTAAATCATAAATGCCTAATTTATGGATAACAGTAGGGAAAGTGACAAACTTCAACCAGCATTGATGGACCTGGAGGGTGTTAAAGTTAAATGATATGGAAATGGAGAAATAATGTAAAGGACAAATGATCTGACTTTTTTGCTCTAAGATGTGGGATTAAAATGCTATTAGAGCCTCATTAAGGTTAAAAGATTGTCTGGGTGGTCTATACATGAATGTTCAAGGACTTCCTTTCTTACAGCTTAGACAGGAGTAGAGTGGTATTAGTAGGGTTTTGGTTGTTATGGTAGCCTGGACGACAGATGGCTTGTCCACCGAGCTTTGCGCAATCTGTGCTCATGGCAGGTTTACAGAAATCTGACTGACCTGCTGACTTACTGCTGTGCAAACAACAAGGCTTTACAGCTAATATCACTTTGATTCCCAAATCACTGACCAATTTCACAGTTTATGAATGTGACTGAAGTTCAGAGGGTTAGTAGTATAATTTATGTCAGAATGTCTATTGAAAGTCAAAAAAAGGTGACAGAGATAGGAATTTTTTCACACTTTTTTTTGGTCATAACCTTTGAAATATTTATCTTAATGAATTGACAGGGACTGATTGAATCTGTTAGTTTGGTCCCTGTGAAAGCATACATCCTAATTTAGAGAGGAGCCAAGGGTGAACTTGGTTAGCAGGTCTTTCCAAAGGCACTGTGTGACCTTTTAGGTGCCACTCAGTTAACACACAGTCAGAGGTAAATCCGGATTGGTGGAGGATCTTCTCACTTCTTCAGACAGGTGTAATTGATTAATTAATGAGGGAGCTGGATGATGGGTTTTGTGGATGGATTGTCACACCTTTAGTAGTTAAGGATAATGAATTAGATCGGTGGATGTTCGTGTTGAACTCCATTCAACTGTCATACAGGGACAAGGTTTGAGATCTCTTTAAAGCTGCCCTGACAGGATGGCAGTATTGTACCTCACACCGGATCATCAGCCTGGAGTTCACACCTCACAGCTAAGGAACTGTTGGAATCGTGCTTTAGACTGCCGCCATACACCAGATGCCATTGTAAGAATTCAAGCAAACAATAGCTTTTGGATGAGTGGTGATATGTGGGAGCAGTGGCTCCTTTATGTGAAACATGAGGCCTTTATGTAACACAAAAATCACAGCCACAGTTTGGGCAGAAAATGATGACACAAACTGTTGTGCATACTGAAGACTCAGAGTGCTCAAGTAATTTGGGAAAGACACTTTTTGAGAAACAGAGAAGTCTTAAAAGTCATTTAAAAACCCATATATGTGGCGTATATGCTAATTGTGTGTGTGTATGTGAGGTTGTAATGTGTTTGAGATTTGAATGTCTTGTTTTTGGATCATCATCATATAACCTTAAATTTTAGGAACTTAACTTTAGTTTTATAAGTTTATCCATGAAGATGGAGTAGCTTACTGACAATACAGTACAAAGTGAAGATTTCCCACACAGACTGTGTTCAAATTCAATAGCAGCACCTCTTCAACAGCTGTCATCAGGATGTCAAAAAACAACCCTTCTTTTATCTACTTTATTTAAAATAAATGGCTCAGAGGCCCCATTAACTTCTCTTCTGTGTATTCTATTATTGGCATTTGCAGTCATTCTGATACAGCTTGTGTGCGCTTCACTGGGCAACCAAAACCACATCTGCTCTAAAGTAGCTGAAGGGAAACGGCTCTGCCTGAAAGCTTCAGACCTCGTGAGCATTTCATTACGATTGGTTTGTCTTGTTGCTGAATCAACTGAATTGTGTGCTGCTTACGAGCTGTGTGAAGTGAATACATGAATGATAACTTAACTTACCTCCCTTGTGTATTCATTCCTGCAATGAGCGTACCAAGTCAAAGCTCAGGCCTCTGGCAACGTCTCATGAATGAGAGCCAGGGATCTGTTAGGATATTAATGCATTACCTAGACTTATATGAGCTGTGTTTTCTTATGATTTGAATCAAGACATGTGTTGCATTTACTCTGATCACCAACATTTCATAAGCATTGTTCCAGCGGGCTATATATCATACGATGTTCTGTATTTTTGTTTTCACTCTTTAAGTGGAGTTGTAGTTTTGTGTAACGCTTATTACTATCCAGGATAAAGGCGCTGAAAAAACCTAGGTTAATCTTATTTTCTCTCTTGTCTACATTGGGTTTGTCTTTTCTAGTTTTGGCTGTGTGAGGTTACATACAGCAACATAAGCCCCTTACAGTTAATCTGGTGCCATTCTTGGCAAGCACTTTATATAGACAGGCAACATTGTCCCTTAAAGGGACTGCTGACTAGTCTTAGTGCATCACAGCCAAACTATATTACCTGCTTTTAACAGCACAGTCTTCAGCATGCTAAATCGAGGCACTGATGCAGTGTTTGTTGCCAGCACGAACAAAGTCTATTAGATGCTGAGCCAATCAGTGCTTCCCCTTGACTGATGCTGAACTATGTGAAGTGATGTCAGTGTAACCTTCATCCGTATGGATTACCGGGTGATTGTGTTGTTCTTTTAAAAGCACAATTCCACTACTAATTATATGCAGGACATTTTTAAGTAAATGTTTTTGTAATATTCCTGAGTGAAGCACTTGTTTGTTTTGAATGCCTCTTATTCATCTTTAAGTGTAGTTGGTTTTAATGACACTTAATACATTTGATAAAAATCTTGTCTTCATTTAACTAACTATTGTCCTATTACTCTTCAAAATGTACTGTATGTTGGCTCTAATATTACATAATCAGCCCTGGATTGCTGTTTGGCCTTGATTATGTAATATAGTGTTATGTTATCTATGTCCATGAAGGTACCTTTCAATATCAACAAAAGCACTGTTCTTCAAGCATCTCTGTCACACAGATGGGCTGTCTAACTCAAGTTAAAGAAAACAGTGCTAGTTAAATTAAAAATCCAGTCCGTCAGCTGGCACTGAAATGACGGAGAGCAGTACATTCTTAGAAATGGAGTACATCTTTCTGTGGTTGTTTGTCTCAGAATCCTCTTAAGATCCACTGCTGCATAAGCAGAGCATTTGGTAGAACTGTAAGGAGAAAGGTGAGGAACCAGATCAGCGTTGAAGAATAATTTCTGTTTCTGGGCATGACAAATGTGATTAAAGAAAAACAAGGGGATTTTGCTGGCACGACTTGTAAATTTGGTGAATATTATCAGCCCTCCATCAGAGATATATTTACACCAAAACGTGTTCTGAGGAGACAATATATATTTTTCAGTTTCAGTGAAACCTTTTCTAATATCTTTAAATAAAAGAAGCCATGGATATATGCTCAGTTAACCAGTAACAAATCCATGTTTATTTGTCAAAACCTACAATTTAAAAAATATTGCGATGATCAAGAGGTCAGGGTTTTTATTAAGTTAAGTCATATTACTTACATTTTGAAAAGATTTTTTTTCTTTCTGGGGAGCAGTTCAGTATTCTTACTTATCCAAGTGAAATTAGAAAATAATTTTGATTTTTTTTTCATGGTTCTCAGATGATGGATTGTACCAATTTTGGTGATTATCCAGCTTTTCTCTTAGTGCGACCAATTTCACGCAAACACTGATGTCCCCCTCAAGATGATTTATTATCACCTTGTTGATCACCTCAAAAGGTTTTAATTAGTCCAAAATATTGGCCAAATACTTGTAAAACTAATCACATTCACATTGGCCTCAATTGTGCTCTGTGTTTAGTGCTGATTGCCAAATAAGACGCCAAGATAAGACGCCAAACCGAGATGGTCAGTGTGGTATTCATCCTTGCTGACTGTGAAAAATCAGCATGTTTTCAGCATCATTGTGAGCATGTTAGAATGACAGCGTTAGCATTTATTTCAAAGTACTTCTGTACGGCCTCAGCGGCATTGTACTTCGTATCTTTTAATTATGTACTGCAGAGAGCAGCATTAAGGGGAACTGATTACAGATTGAGGGTTAAGCCATGTCATCAGATATGGGATGGACTTGTGTCTGTTTGTTTTATGGGGGCTGCGGTTCGGTGGTCGGCACATTTCTGCTGAGTAGCGGGAGGCAGAGCAGCAAAATGGGACCAAGCAGCTTCCCGCAGAGTTATACTCACTAGCTAATGGAGAAGGAGGGAAGTAGGAGGGCTGAATAATGGGCGATGTTCTAGGAGGGCAAAAATAAGAAAGTGAAGGATGATCATAACCATATGGAGGCTGCATTTTTTTGCTGAGAGGGAAGGAGCGAGCAAAAGAGGAAGGGAAGTTTAGGGAGGGCGACAAGAGGGGAAAAAGGTTGGGACAGGAGAAAGAAAAGGAGAAGGAGAGTAAATTTGTCTGTCAGAGGATGAAAAGGCCAGAGATAAAGATGATAAAAAGGCAGAGAAGGAATTAGGATTAGCCAGACAGTACACCTGTAGTGTTTGTGTGTATGTGTGTATGTGTATGTGTTTGTGTGTGTGTGTGTGTGTGTGTGTGTGTGTGTGTGTGTGTGTGTGTGTGAGTGAGAGAGAGAGAGAGGGAGAGAGAGAGAGAGAAAGAGAGGGACAGAGAGAGAGAGATAGAGAGAGAAAAGCTGTGTTTTCTGTTTTGGAATTTGACGAAAGCAACGGGTCCGGGGCTGAGGGAGGGAAGAAGGAAGAGGAAAGGAGACGTGAGGGGAGAGAGAGAGAGAGAGAAAGAAAGGAAGCAGTCTGCTGTTTCACACACTGGTGGTGAAGTTGAGCCCCTCGCAAGAATTCTCCTGGCCGTGTCCGCCATGTGGAATGTCGAGTCACTTCCTCTGTCTGCCCTGCGCTCCTAACGGGGTTGTCCTCTGCCTCTCTCTCCCTCTCCCTTTGCTCCCTCCCTCTGCTCTGACAGCACTCTGAAGAACCGCTGGAGACCACGCCAGCGAGGACGGGACACCACTGACAAGACACACACACAGGCACACACACGCCAGGCCACGAACATCCAGCATGAAAGCGAGACCCCCGGAGTAGCCCACATCCAACCAGACACACTGTAAATGGAATCTGGGCCTGGAAGAAGCAAAGACAACTGCAGTCATCAGCTGAACTTTTTGGAGGGTGTTGCTATTCCCTTATATGGCAACAGAGCTGGGAAATCATTTGAATTAGTCTGGTTTCTGTTGCATGCCTGTCTGGTTTTAGTGCTGACTGAGTTCCATCTGGTATGTTTCTGTCTCTGCTGTGTGCGTGTGTGAGAGTGTGGGGGCGCCGCGCGTGTGGCTTGATTTGTTTGTTTTGCCATTCTTGGTTCTTCTTTTCCTGTTGTTTGCATGTGGGGTTTTTGTTTTGGGACAGGAGGAGGGCTCGTGTTTGTGGTTAAGCTAGAGGCACCGTCATCGCCTCAGGGGTGGCTGCTTCATTCAGGCTGTGCAGTACCTCTCGCTGTTTTTCCACCTACCTCCGTCCCTTCGCCCTCCCTTTGCGCTGCCGTGATGGTCTGCGTTTGTTGGAGCAACACACCCACCCGGGTGCGGCAACTTGAAACCAAAATCTGAAACAGGGGCTTTCTATGCGAGGATCTTATCAGAAAAGTGGACTGGGGCTTCCTCGCTGTCAGAGAGGACTAACCTCACAGTCAGCTGGACGTTGTCTTCTCTCTTCCTTTTGATACAACAGAATGTGTGACCCAGAGGCAACCTACAGGGACCCAGGAAGTGCCAGCTGATAGGTGTGTGTGTGTCTGTTTGACACTTTGACCATGAAGAAAAGGATCATGGGAAGGTTCTAACCACCGAAATAGACTGCCCAACCCACTCTAGCCGTGACAACTTGAATGACAGACCGCCATCCTGAGCAAGTCTGACTCAGTGAACTAAAATCTGTTGTTATGTCAAGTTCATCGCCTCATGTGGATACTTTTTATGAACACAACTTGCAACAGTGATTGCCATGGCTACGGCAGCATGGTATCATCGCGACATCAGCCGTGTGCACGCAGAGGACTTGCTGGCACGGGCAGGGAGGGATGGCAGCTACTTAGTGAGAGACAGTGAGTCCGTGCCAGGAGCCTATGCACTGTGCCTGCTGTGAGTATACACACACACACACACATACACAGACATACTCACCTACTTGGAGCACAGCCAGTGTATCTTATAAATCACAATCAAACACACCTGAGATAGTACTTAAGATATTATGATATTAAAATTTGTACAAGCACCTGTGAGCCGTTACTGTGATGTAATTATAAGTGTGCTGCTCTTCTCAATAATTCTGTGCAGTTTGTAATAAAAAAAAGGAAAATGCCAGCGATATGTGACTCTCTGCACTCACAAGGAAAGAACTTTTTTTTTATAGAAGTCGTTTGATGTGACTCTGTGAGCGTTCCACCTCCTCAAAAATATTTAATAAATGATTCACTCTGGATGTCGTGAAGTAGTAAATGCTGCCCCATGTGAGAAGAAACAGAAACCCTCTTCCACTTTATGTAAAACCATACCTAATTACTTAATCTTGTGAAACTTTTTGAATTTGGCATATACGATTGGAAACTATTCATAAGCTCAACATTT
>JAOXYL010000065.1:10722406-10747845 GCA_028564955.1 Terapon puta | reverse complement strand
TTCGGCTGCAGTTTACGCTTCAATCTGTGAGGGAAACCATAAAATTGAGACACCAGAATTTACTAACCAGAATAATGAATAGTATAGCGTACATGATATGAGTCACTGTAAACACTGAAAGGTAACCTGTTAGTGAAGTCATATTTTATTCTATGTTAGAAAGATACATCTGTTTGTAGTGATAATCAAGACATTTGCAATCATTCCTAGGACTGATCAAATTATTAGCATGCATTTGCCGTCATCTTTACCGAAGAGAGTTGACCGAGCATGACAGGAGCACTGGTGCTAAAGGGAATCCAGTCATGGTGTGATGATACAAAGATGTTAGCACCTACAGGGCTATGAACTTTACAAACTCAGAGAAATTGTTATCAGTGTCGAATTTGATCCAGCGCCATTTCTCCTCTCCACAGCGGTATCACTGAGGAGGACCTACACGCCGCAGGAGTGACGAACCCTTCACACCGACGCAGGATCCTCGAGAACCTGCCCAGGAACTGGAACTGACACGCAGAGATGGAGAAACACTGACGGTACGAAGCCTTCGCAGCCTGCTCATTTAGAACTGGAAGAAGTGTTAGAAACCCGAGATCTGAAAGGACGACAGGACGATCGGATATCAATCACATCGGCTGGACTTTACCACCGCCCTGCCACCTTTTCATTTACTCTATCAACACTGTAACAATAGTTTGTCTGTGTCAACGTGGTAAAAGGAACCTAACGCAGGAGGCCCTTGACGCACGATCTGCTTTAATTCATCCATCCATCTTCAGATAATGAGAGATGTGGGTGATATGAATGGAAAACCTTGAAATGAATCTCCAGTTACTGACACTTATACTGTACAAATATTGGTTGTGGCATCAAGGTCTCGCTGATTTTGTTTTAAATGAAATTTGAATGACTATGAAAATATATTCGTTCAATTTCCAGTGTTCACTCAAGGCTAGTGTTTAATGTTCATCTACATCCCCCCTACTGTGTGCTTTCCATTACTCTGCTATTATTGAGCCTGGATCTGAGCTTGTAAAAGCCCTCTATTAAACCTATGGAGCATAAAATCCATAGCTGTAAATATGTACTGGAACATCGTCTGTAAAGTTGGTATAGAAGGACTTGCCATATCTCTTTTTGTTTACTGTCTCATACTGTTGCTATCATGTCACTTAATCAGTACTTATGTCCACTGTGCATGTCTTGTGCAGGCTTTATGAAGTAAAGTGCATAAAGCAACTCTTGACTGTCACCAAGCAATCACAAGTGTTATTTCTTGCCGTGGAGCGGTGATGGATCCTTCTTCAAGTCTGTTCCACATCACGGCCATCACACCGTACTGCTTGTATGTTATTCAATGTCAAAGAGACACCTCCTAATGTGTATATTAAGGGGGTTTATGCGTGGGTTATGTTTGTGAAATGGGCAACAAAATGAAGACTCAGAGTTTATAAAAACTAGAGGTCCAGCCATATTTGTTTACCGAAAAATTCACAATGCAAAAGATAATGCTTCCCTTTAATAGTAAGTGATGCAGATATAAACACTGTGTCACCAGCCATGTTTAGCCAAGCAGTCACAGTCTTAATAGTCTTAATAGTCTGTGACGTTACAACAGTGTGTGTCTTTCTCTCAATACAGTGTCTGATTTTTCTCCCTAGTTTTTATACATTTGGTCTTTTGTACAATGAGCATATTCCTCTAGTATGGATGACTGAACCAAGAATCGGTGCTTTTATGATGTTAAACAGCTTGAGTAAACATGATTACGGCAGTTATATTTGTGAATACAGGATGACTAAAACAGTGGCCAACTCTGTGAACAAACATGTGAGAGTTGCATTTAAGAGCTCAGGTAAATGGTAGACCTCAGCAGAAGGAAATGAAACCTGAGTGAATCTCTGCCCAAAATAACACCAATCAGTGTGTGAGTATCTGTCTGTTACCTGGTAGCATTCAGTTGAGGCAGTTACTTATTAAGGCATGACCAAACACATCCCTCAGTCTTCCAGCAGCAGGTACATGTCAATGACCGCTGAGTCACTGCTACACCGACTGTGATGATGTCATCACCTGTCGCGGGTGGTTCTTTTTTTTTTTTTTCTAGCAACATGCATATCAAAAGAAAATGTTGGAAAGTACTGAATGAGTGTGAAAAGGTTTAATTACCTTGTTAAAAATTGTGAAAAATGTCCCAAACTGCCTCCAACGTCACAAAAAAAAATCCAGCTTTAGTGTTTGTGCACCAGAGTTTTCAAATTCCCACAATACTACAAAGTCACAAATTGAAGCGTGATCGATTCTAAACTAGTTGTGATGTTGAAATAATGCTGTACATGTACGCACACGTCTGCTTATGTCCAAGCTTGCGCTTACCTTTCTCTTCACAGTGACAGTCAAACCTCCAAGGGGAGCAACAACAAACAAAACATGTTTTTGAGTGGAGGCAGATCTCAAAGCACAAGGATCAAGTCAGTAATTTAGACATGGATTTAATGAATTTATGACTTGACAAAAGTCACTTTGTTGGTATATTGACATGTTTTCTGTCTGTGAGGTGCTGTAAGCTGACACTGTCCTCTAAATGGGTTTCTGATGAAGAACGTGCTTTGTCAGTGGCCCACTCACATTCCAGACATGTAAACCACAGAAACCAGAACAGTACACAAACACAGAGACAGATATGCATCATGGGAATGGGCTAGAGGGGTCTGGACTTTCCATTTGTGAGGGATTTGTTTTCACCTCATGCATATCTCACTCTTCCTTTCAGTCTTGAAAATATATTCCAATATATTCTAAATCATCAATGCATGATCGTACCATCCAAGTGTATCAATAATTCAGATCAAAACAGCTGTACAGTCACACAAAACTGCACTGCAAAGAGATGTGCTCTTTGGGTGTGAACCACTATCTGTCTCAAACATAAAAAGGTCATTCAAACCTGATGAGTTCATAAACTTTGGCCTATCAGAGTGGATATGATCTTGTTTTGCGACCGTGGGTCAATCAAACTTTAGTTTTTAGTAACTTATTAAGTGGCAGCCTCGCCGCAGTTTATCACCCATCACTGACAGCAGCATTACTCATCCTGCCTGCTTTTATTTCTTTATGATCAGACGATGCCTTATCACCAGAATCTTACAGAAAAGCTTAAGGTGACAGAGTTTACGGAGGAGGCGAACCTGTTAGTCCCTCAGAGCTCCACGGAGCAAATCTTGTGTTTTATAACTGCTCATACTACTGTACAGCTGTGCAAATATTAACTCCAATGACATTTCAGTATTGAGTGCCATTAAGTGTTGTCATGGGAATGACACGCATAATACCAGTGGTGGACCAAGTGTTCACATCATTCAAGGTAAACTGAACAATTTCACAACTGAGTTCTGCATTCAGAGTAATTTTCTGGGAAATGTTAAGTAAAATCAAAAGCAAAAGTACTTCTTGTTAACCAGTCTTAGTCGCCTTTCCTCATGTGTCAGGCAAGGTGTCAACATGTAAGCGGTATTTTAACGTTGTGAAATCTGACTGGTTTACAGTCTGATGGCTCATTTATCACTGTACTTTAGACAATAAACAACATTTGCAGGAATCACGAGAAAGCAGAAACTCCAGGAATAATCTTTGAATTACTGCCTCCATTTAAATGTTTTTTTTAATGGACAACTGATGATAAGAAGTGAAGAAAAGCCACAATATGCCATATCCTCTGTAAAGTGCTGCACCAGTGGGGCTGCTGTGGGGAGGAAAATCTAATAAGGAGGTAATCTACGGCCACGAGGGAAACCTATGGATGGGTGTTGGTGCGTAAAAGCTCTCTGGGAGCGGTTTCACGTGGTCCGCTGAACTGAGAGCGACTTGGAAGTGAAGTATTTTTGGGGGCGGCGGTTTTGCCCACTCAGCAGCGTGACTTCCCTCCTCCAGCGCAGTCCGAGCACAGCCGAGCGACATGGACTCCGACACGGCGAGGAAACATCTGTCTGCCCGGGTCTGATGCGCGGACGGCTCGGACGGACCCGCGAGGCCGAGAGGCGGACAGGAGCACCGGGACCCGGATCCGCCTGGTACCGACGCGCCCTCGGGATCCGGCGCCGCGGTGAGTCCCGGCCGTGTCGCAAATAGCTGGATCGTTCGCCTTTGTGCGAAACCCTCGACCGGAGACAGAGAAGAGGTTTGTCGGACACACGTGGAGGGCAGATGTGTTCAGATCAGGTTCGCTTCACTGTCATGATCCAGCGGCGGTGGGAAGGAACAAGTGCATTCCCAACTTAGTCCTCTCTACACCAGTGGAGGGGGAAGTACTCTGAACCCCTCTACAAGAACTACAAAATACCACAGAGGTGAAAAACATGTCAAAGTCCTGCATTCAAAACCTTTAAAAAAGTTTTTGCAAATTTAACTACAAACATGTCTCATTGTGTAAAATATCTCACTTTACAGTGTTACATTTATTACATATGCATCCATATTATTAGTATTGTTATTAGTATTGTTATTGACTCATTAGTGTCTAAGAAGCATCTGAGTGTTGTCAGGGTTGAGATGATATTAACAACTGCACAAGCTGTGTGGCAGTTTAACCTAAAACCGTTCATAGAAAGGTAAAGTCTTGATTTGAAGAGTAACTACAGCAGTCTAAAAGGAGTGAAGGTACCGTACTAAGCTGCTGCTTTGTACCTCTGCACCGAGGGGTTTTAAAGTCAGAGACTGTGGGGGTCCCCTCAGACAAAGCTTGGAAAAAGGCGTCCACACCCCTTCACCCCTTCCCCCGACAACCCTCAGTTTACATGCTTTGTTTTACTCAGCTCCTCCATGGGAAAATGATTATGTCATTTTATCCTGCAGACAGTTGGGCCAATGTTGCCTAATGCTGCTGTGTAACTTCAGACTACCTCAAATACATAAAAAATGTCTTTCCTGAGACAATTATTAGTTTCAGAGTGAAAGTGGAAAGTGGAAATGACAGTTAACATCCCAAAATGAGCGTATCTCTGAATTGTGAGCGTTGTCTGTACTCTTCTCCTGGTAACTAATGTAATGACTAATATGACATTTCTCACTTCCACTCACTGAGCCTCCTCACTGTTGGGGCCCCTTTTGAAAAACTCTGCTCTACCCCACTCTGTTTCGTTGACCGCTGGAGCTTATTTTTTACTGCGCTGCATTTCTGCAACAGGAAATAAAGCAGTTAAATAAAACTCTGCCTTTACCACATACAAAATTTTTATAATTATTATCGTTACATAATCTAGTCATATAAAATATATAGTCTTCATAAAACACTTGGAAGAGAGCCAGTCTGAAATGTATACTTTTACTTTTGGATACTGTGAGTGTATTTTGCTAATAATACCATTTGTTAATCTTATTTCCATTAGTAATCAAATTTTATATGAATTTGTGTTATAAAATGCTTGAAAATAGCAAAAAAAAAAACCTCGTGATTTCCTGGAGAATAAAGTTTTCAGATGTTGAACCAACTGTAAAAAAAAGAAGATACCCATAAAGATAAAGTGTCAGCCAGAGGACGGTTGACGTTTTTGCTTACTTGCGTTTTCTCTTCAAATTAAGTAAAAGTCTTCATATCTCAGTTATTTCCTCTTCCTTTGAAGGTTCGATCGTCTCGAGAGTGCTACCCCAGGAAGTGACATCGCCATGGAAACGGTTATCAGCGGCCCCAGCGCTCGCAACCAGTCGTCGGTGTTCACCTCAATCTTCAACTCGAGCTGCCGCTTCGATGAGGAGTTTAAATACATCCTGCTGCCCGTGTCCTACAGCCTGGTGTTCGTGGTGGGCTTCGTGCTCAACGCCACGGCTTTGTGGCTCTTCCTGAAGATGCGCCCGTGGAACCCCAGCACCGTCTACATGTTCCACCTCGCCCTGTCCGACTTCCTGTACGTCCTCTCCCTCCCCACCCTCATCTACTACTATGCCAACCGCAGCCACTGGCCCTTTGGAGTGGCCGCCTGCAAAATAGTGCGCTTCCTCTTCTATGCCAACCTCTACTGCAGCATCCTCCTCCTCACCTGCATCAGTGTGCACCGCTACCTGGGCATCTGCCACCCCATCAAGGCGCTGACCCTGGTGAAGTCCCGCCATGCTCACATGGTGTGCGGCATGGTGTGGGGCGTGGTGACCGTCTGCCTGGTGCCCAACCTCATCTTTGTCACCACATCCAGGAGGGACAACGACACCCTGTGCCACGACACCACCAGCCAGGCGGCCTTCGAGGAGTACGTCGACTACAGCTCTGTCGTCATGGTGCTCCTGTTTGGCATCCCTTTCCTGGTCATTGTGGTGTGTTACTGCCTGATGGCGCGGGCCCTGTGTCGGCCCAGGCGAGGGTTGGCGGCCGGCCAGCGGAGCGCCGCCTCCCGTCAGAAGTCCATCAAGCTCATCATCGTGGTGTTGGTGGTGTTTGCCGTGAGCTTCGTCCCGTTTCACATCACGCGGACGCTCTACTACACCTCCCGGGTCTTAGATCTCAACTGTGACTTCCTCAACATTGTCAACTTCACGTATAAGATCACCAGGCCGCTGGCGAGCATCAACAGCTGCATTGATCCAATCCTGTACTTCCTGGCTGGAGACCACTATCGGTCCAAACTCATGGCTATTCTGACAGGAAACAGACCGGCGACAAACAGCACCCAAACACCGGAGCAGGCACAAACACAGCCGAACAATAACCACGCCATCGCCCTGACATATAAGAACTCAGCCTTTCAGGCCAGTGGAGACATTGAGAGATAGTGGAGAACCTTCGGCAGAAATATGAAGTATTAAACTCTTATTAAAAATTTCTGCTCAAGGCCAAGCTAACATTTATAATGATGCATACAGAGGCATCTGTTTCATTTTCCTTTTTTTTGCACTGATAAGTTTGGAAGAGAATCAGTTTACTGTAACATTTACTCAACGTTTATGCTCTCTCTCTGTCAAATCTTTATAATGCCTGCATTTAACAGGCATAAAGAGCACCTTTCATTTTGCTTTTTCTAGGTTACTGTATTTGTAGGTGGGTTTTCACACAAAGGCATTATGACACGAAACTCAAGTTATAGGATGCAGTATTTCCGCTGCCGTGTACTGCACGTCTTTGTGGGGAAAACGGTGCCTTTGCTGAAGAAATGTTGTACTTCCATATTATGAGACTCTGCAGTAAAAGACTTGATGACTTCGGTGGCCACAGGTGTATTAAAGTAAATCATAAATGACTGAGCCAGTGAATCTAAATATTGAAAATCCATATCTGACCTAAGACGACAGATAGTCCACCTCAGAAACGAGACAGCTATGAGGCAGTCCTTCCTGTTTTATCAACAGTGTCTGTGCGTTACCCAGAAACCGCAGCTACGGCCAGTGCAGCTCCCGATCCCAGCTGTTTTTATCCTTCAGCTTGCACAGCTGTCTTTTGCCTGAGAAGAAAGCAGGGGAGGCTGATCTGGACCAGGCATATCTCAAGAAACCACCCACGCCTCATTAGTGGGATATGGGATTTTCCTTTTTACCCTTTTACCTTTGGGACTGATGCATTGGATTTAAAAGCATTTTTCTATCAGTAATCTAGGTCGCACTCCTTGATAGTTTTGCAGGATGTGAGAGCATTGTTGGAAAGTTTCTCTTGACTCTAAAGAGCAGTTGTTCCTCCACCCTTGTTTTCCATGGTGGTGTATGAACCTATGCCTATGCACATGGTGCGCTCATGATATTACGTATGAGCAACATGAATATAGATGTTTTTGTCATTTCAGTTTGATCTGTATTTGTCATTAAGTGTTACCGCATCAGCTACTTGAGATTATTGTTTGTCACATATCATGAGCTCATTATGTAATGAATGTTCACTGTCTGGTCGGTGTAAAAATAACATACATTATCATCAAGCTCCAATTTCTATGTCAGCTCGCCCTCCTTAAAAAAAAAAAGAAAGGGTAGAATCAACCAAAGTGAAAGTGGCTTCACCTGCTGCGACCTGAATGTAGTTGATACAGTGCGGCTGATAACTGGAATGTGAAAACAGACTCTGACAACAACAAAGTGTTTTTCTTTGGACATCTGCTTTCAGGCATGCAGGGAGAGAAACGTGCAAAAGCTGTAAGACATCAGAGCGTTGAGAAAAACAAGTTTGGATCAATTTGATGAAAAAACGTGCCAAATGTAAGATTAACCCTTTTAATCCTGACGCCTCCCCTCTGCCATACTAAATCTATTAAGTCTAAGTCACTTTAAAGGAAAAAGCCCTGCCGCATTTGTTATTTCTACTCTGTCTGACACGATCTGATGCATAGTGCTTCTACATGAAACATGCATTGACTGGGATATTCAAAACTAGCATGTTTCCATAGCAGCACAGTTACATGAGAGCAGGTCTTGTGTCTTATGCTTCATCTTATACCCAAAATATAAGAAACAGCCTGATGCAATTGGTTTGACAGGAATTTAAATTGAAGCAATGAGGGTTTAAACAAAGTTTGTCCGCACCACATGAGTTACGACTGACCCACAGGCAAGTTGTTTGACGAGACTCAATTTCATGTCAGCAAAAATAAACTGTGAATAAAATGATACAGCTTAAAAAAATATTTATGTCAATTCAGTGTTGGTGAAGATGAGCATTATTTCTGCCAGGAGAAACCAAAGTAAAGTCAAGTACAGCCCAGGTGACAGTTTTCAGTGGAAATGTAATGTTGCTCTGTGTGGTCTGTAATGAACAGAAACTGAAAGGACAGTGTCAGCGCTGCCAGTCACTCTGACTTGTTTTGCTTTTCCTCAGAACTTAAGTGCGTCTCACAACTCCTCACATGAAGTTTTATCAGCTGTTGCTTTCACCAGCATTTCAATTGGTGCTTCATATTCCACCGACTCTCACCTTGTAAAAAAACATGACAAGGATCTGCTGATGTGATCCTTTTTTAAAATTTATATATGATATATATTTTTAATCTATATAATTAAACGTAATCATGCGACGGTTTTAAGTGTTTGCACAGAAGTCTGACCACCCAGCAGTCCTCAGCAGTTCTCCTGTCTTGAGTTGCACCTTTCACACGGTGTCAGTGCAGCTCATTGACTCCTGTGGTGAAGCTCACGAGCGCCTCCCTGTGGCCCAACTCTGTCAGGAAGTATCTGGTGAGAGCAGCAGCTCAGCCGGGTGAACGTCACTCAAACATCCCGCGGCTGCTGACAGAAATCACCTTTCTTTATGTGAAAGTGACTCAGCGCTGAAAGAAAGGAGACCTGGAAGTTAACCCACAGCTCAAAAACAAGGTAAGGTGAACAGGTGTTGGGGGGCAAAAAAAAAATTACCCGATAAAAGCAAACACGTGGGACAAGCTACAGACTCCACCTGGGCCCCAGCTGGAGGAAACACATTTATTTTTATCTTCAGTGCACATGAATAAATAAAATAATAAAATTTGTCGAGTGTCTGATCACACCTGCAGGTTGTGAGTTTGGAATTTTGTGCAGACGAGGAGTCACAGTGGAGGGTAGAGAGAAAAAAAACAGAGAAATGTTAATAGTGCAATTTCCAAATGTGTTGTTTGTTTCTGCAAAGCTCATGCGGTGATGAATGATTATTTGGGGCTAAGCAGATACTTTCATTTCGGAATCGATGAAACCAAACATAAGGTTTTTTTTCTGTCCTGATGTGTCGATGAGAAAAAACTTTGCACCACTGCTTGTCTTGAAATTCACCTTGAAGTTTTGAATAGATTGCGTTGAGATGCGTTTTTCAGTGATTATACTTTTTCCGTTTAGTGTCACTGAATCAGGGGCCACAAACTGTCAGACCTAAGAAAGTGTCCCAGGCTGGTGAGGGACCAAGACAGGAGCTGACTGCTGTCACATAGTTAGAAACTCTCTGTTTGAATAACTCTCAGGTTTCATTAGATCAAATATCACCGTTTATCAGACATAAAACTAAAGAAAGTCATTGTTCTTATGAAGTACCTATTGTAATTACACAATGAATTAAGCTACTGTTAGAGGAATGTTTGCTTATTGATTTATTTGATTATCAAATAATGCTAAAACAGTAACTAATTGGCAACATAGGGGTTTTTAGTTTTTTATTATTCTGGGTAAGAAGTCAGGGTTGTACATTATCAGGGCCCCAACCGGCGCCTGTCAGACAGCACCGCGGGTACATTCGTCCTTTGTACAAAATCATTTGTACTGCTGAATATTTGTTGGATGTAAAAAAAAAAAAAAAAAAAAAAAAAAAGACACACGATTGTGCGTGTGTACGAACGAAAACAGAGGACAATAAGGCCCGTTAATGAAGGTGCATTTATTTCTAATTTTGGGGGGGAAGATTAATTAACTTTTAGTCATTTAAGGGGATGCCCCGTTTGTTCTGACAAAGCAGTAAGAATTTACAAATATTATCCCAGTCAACAAGTATAATAGAAAGCGACATTGAAAAACAATAAATTTACGATTTAGACAGACTTGTTTGTCTCTGACCATCCTTAATTTAGGATGTGCCTCAATAAAACTCGCGTCAGATAATCTCATTAAAATAAAGGGAAAACAATGTTAGTGTCACGTGGTATTTAATATTTATTCTCCTTCTCTCTATAAAAAAAAGGAAAATACTGTGCGAATTTAACAAAAATTGAGTGACCCGGATAAATGAGGCTAATTGACCCTCATCTGCTGTTTAATTGGCCTTATTATTTGATGGGTTTCTTTGGATCTTTGTGCGTCTCGATCCTCCAGGTTTTACTTGAATCAGTTGCCGCCCCCCCTCACTTTAATGGACCATCATGCAGCACTGCTGAATAAAACACTTGATGTCCTCGGGCAGTGCAAACAGTGATCGGATTCACGACATTTAGAGGAGAGAGAAGCGCGTTTTCCCCCCTTTCCTTTCCTTCTGCTTCTTTTATTCTTATAGAAATGTAGAAAATCACCTGACTGTAGCACATATCAGAGAAGTCTTTTCAGCTCAACGCATCCAGCATTATTAAATGTGACAAAGTAACCTTGTGTGCTGACTTTCTTTATAATTTTTTTTCTTTTACAATTTTGCAGTGCAGGGCTGAGGCACTTTGACATTTCAAATACCAAAAATGCGTAAAATATGGGTAAGTGCAGCTTCATGACCTGTTTAAAACCTTTAATTTTTAAGCTGTTTAATCTGAAAGGATGATTACAGGGTTTTCCAAGACTAAATGTAATGATCCTATGACAACTGTAAACAGAGACAAGTCAAATATAATCTTGAACCATTCCACCATCAGAAAAAATAAAGTGTACCTGCAGGTATAGGAGCATTTACTTTTAATTAAGAGGTAATGTCCGGGTTGGTAAATTTAAAAAAAAACACACTGCACATTGATTGTGAGATACACCCACGCCTCGGCCCTAAAGTGATGCATTTGTTGAACCTTGAACATTTTTTTTCTCTGTGTTTTTCTCTTGTTTGGCAAATTATAAGGCAGAGACGAGGGATTTCAAGGACGCGCGGACTTCAATTTAATCGAAGAGGCTGAGAGTGGAGTGGAAGAGTGACACACAGAGGAGAGAAGTTCATTATTCTGCTGAAAAGGAAACCAATGGCTTTCACAGTCGCCATGGTAACTGGCCTTTCTTTTGCCGTCAGACCTATGATAAGGTACTTCACAGCATTAAGCACAATTATTGCAAGGTAAAAGGGGAAATATTGCTTTCCAATGCTAATAGATGTTAGATATTGATTGGCATGACGATTCATATAGAAGTGTGCCCCAACTGTTTCACCTGCCTGACTCTCTGCAACCTTTATTGAAATTTGATGGAGGTGATGCTGCATGGGCCTTTGTGGCACTGCAGGCTCCAGCTGCTCTCGCATCTTTTCCTTACCTGAATATCTGGAAGGCGGGTAAGGGGAGGGGGGGGGGCAGAAAAAAGCACTTGTGACAGCAAGAAGATGAAGACAGATTCAGCAGTGAACCAGTGAGATAAAGCATTAATTTAAGGATTAATTTTTTCGTCTGGAAAAAATATGCATGTATGTTTTTTTTAATTATTTGTTTTTCCCAGCTCTGTTTTTTTATTGTAAAATGTCTCATAACATTAATGCTAAACGCCAACTGCTTCCCATCATTAGCATGTCATTCTGTTATGGATTGAACCTGCTCACACTCGCACAATGGTGGGTCGGCCTTGGCAGCAGTGAGGTCAGCGCCATGGGGGGTGGTTGGTTGGTGGCAGCCTGCTTAGTTGGTGAGAGGATGGAGGATTAGCATCGTGGAAAGCACGGTAGCTGATATGTATGTGTGTGTCTGTGTGTGCCTGTGTGTGAGGAGGGATAGGGTGGTGGGGGGCAAATTGTTTTAACCCCTATTACTGTGACTGCATGGCGCTCCTCTTATCTAGGCGGCTGCAGCCACTCATTAATATTCCGTACATATGGCAGTGCTTTCTGTATCATTGTCTATTAATGGGAGGGATAATCGCTCATTCAATTATCAGGCAGTCAGCAAAAGACCAACCGTGCCTGCACACCCCTGGTTCACACAGTGGCACAGCCCAAAACAGAGGTGTGCCAGTGAGAAGGTGAGAGCGATAGCGGGGATTACAACATATTAGCTACTTTAATAAATCAGGCTCTGGGAGTGATGCAAAGCAAATAGGGAGGGGGTGGGAGGGGGGGTCTGCTTGGCCAACGAGAAACATGCCTGAACTTTGTAGCAACAAAGCAAGAAGAGCTTGTATATCTCAAACTGTCCTCCTGTTCAAGTTAAAAGTCGCACGCGGCCCTCTCGCACATCCGTGTCGCGGCCATGATCCGTGTGACTATTTCTTGGGGGCTTTTCAACACTGAGACGAGTCCTTTGTGGCGACGACCCGCGATCAGAAAAGGCAGACTATCGGCTTCAGGAAAGACTCTGACGGCCACGCCGAATAAAGCTTGACCCTTGATGTCTGCGGGCCAAAGATCTGTGAAGGGATCAAATGTAGCGTTCATCCCTGTTGATCTGTGCTTTGTGGCCTCAGGATCCTGGGCTGTCTGTCTCCCTGCTGCCGGGGCCACGGCCTGGATATGAGGGGGTTGCTGATAATAGTGTGACCTCTGGTTGTTTTGACCCGAAGAGACCTTGTTGAGTCAACACAAGCGCGCACACACACACACACACACACACACCGAAGGAGAGGGGGGAGGGAAGGAGGGAGGGTTGGAATAAGGTTGTTTAGTTATCCAGTGCACCGAGTTTCTTCAGGAGGTGTGCCAGGAGATTGGGAGTGCAGAACTGTTGCAGGCGGGGGTGTTTTGGGGGAGTGTGAAAAAGATAGGAGGTGAAATGTTAACAAAATCTTATAAAAATCCGTAGTTTGATAAATTTTCGCATTTTGAATGAACCGAAGGCGGCTGTGGCTGCGGAGGGCCTTTGTTGAAGGTCCCATTTTCTCTGGCAGAGCAGCACGCTCACAGGGTCAGCGAAGTTACGAAAGTAATTAAAGCTTGGTGATTCACTGCCTGCTGCAGAGAAAAGAAAGCAAGCTGTCATTCTGATTTAGAAAAATAAATTACAATTTTAATAATGGGGGAGGATGGGGGTGCGAGAACGTCTAGAGCCTCTGTGGGTTGGGGGGAGGCGGGGGTGGGCATGTTGGGTGGGAGGAGGGGTCGAGGGGGTTGCTGGCTGCCTACTTATCAATAGTTGCAATTTTTTGAAACCGCATCGGTAGTACATTGCGAGAGCACAAGTGCCCTTAAAAAAAGAAAACCCTGGAACATTAACATACTGATTTCATGCGCATGGCAAAGGGCCTGAGCCAATATCAGAGAGGACTCAGCACTCCTATTGTCTGCTGGGACTCTGGTCCCCTCTGATATGAAAATTCAATTATTTTATAACTAGATCTGGCGCTGCGTTTTGACAGTCGACAGTAGCGCCTTGCCAGCTGCATCAGTGTGGGGGACCAGAGGCTCCTGATAGCGAGAGGGAGGCCTTTCAGACATTGACATGTTTTTGGGGGACAAGATTGCCTAAATGTGTTGCATTTAAGGACTGAAAGTTAATCTAATGCACCACCATTATCTCACTCAGGTAATTCCAATGGCGTCTCCAATCTATGTTTACGCTCACGCACGCATGCCCGCATACTCGCACATCCATTCATTCTTGAGCACTTTGAATCTGATTCCCAGGCTTTCTGCAGCCAAACAGGTAATGTATTTATTTATTTTTCTGCCGTGCATATTCTCAGGGAGCTGGAGACTATATAAAATAGAAGTTATTTTCTAAGAGACATCAGCAGTTTCTGGGTTGTAATTCTGTAGGAAGCCACACAAGAAAACATGCCCAATATGCAGTGGTGCGGTGTAAAATATCTTTTTTTTTTTTTTTTTTAAAAGGAACAGTTTTCCAAGTACTTTTGTACTTTTGCAATGCTGGGTACAAAAAGTATATACATATAATACTTCTATACTGAGTTGCATACACTTCACTGTGAATTATGGACAGCTTTCTCCCAAATTCTCACAAACATCTTTGACTGAAAAAGGAAAAAATATCACTTTTTTTTGGGTGATGTATTTTTCAAATCCTGCATGCATGTTAATCTTTCCTTAGTGCAGACACCAAAACTTTCGAGGTGCCATCCACGCAGACACATGAGCTTGCCCATTTTCCCAAATTTACAGGACAAATCCTTTCATTACCTCTGCTGCTCATTGTGAGTGTTCTGAGGGGGGTCCGCTAAGATTAGGGAACAGGAAGCAGCCCCCTGGTATGGCCCTCTCTACTCAGACCCCACTGTGTTGCGCTTATTAACCCAGCCTGGGAGAAGACGTACCTGCCTCCCCTCATTAGGCTGCGGTGGAGTACGCGCTCAGCCCGCAGAAGAATGGAACATTAATTAGTATTCTCTGCAGGGGGAACTGCCATTAGCACTTAATTAGCAGTAAGAGTACCATTCAGTCGGGCGGCCAGTTAGTGTCTAACACAATATGTTCTGTGTCTTTTCCCTGTGTGTCACGGTTAAATGTGGATGAAAGACCTTGTTGTTAGTGCATGTGTGTCGAGCAGAGCGAGTGCTGCCTCCGTTTACATGCTTCGTATATTTCCTTTTTTACTTTCCGCGTGCAGCTCGTCGGAGCAAAGATGTCACGGCTTGTTGTCTTTTTGGTTTGTTTCTGCACTGTTTTTTTGTTTGAACACATCCCAAAGGGAGCCGTAAAACCCTGCTTTGAAAACGAGACGATGCGTCTCGAGTGGTTTATCTTGATTTGATAAATTAGATTTTATTCTTATAAAAGATGGTTTTGAGGCATGGCAGCAGCCTGTGTTCCTCCTCCATCCTCGTCCCTATGAGATTTAACTCAGTGTGCTGCCCTCTCGCCGCTGTTGACCTTCACGAGGGCAAACGCTGTATTCCCATCCGCCCGCCCGGCTCGGCCCTGGGGTGGTAAAGTGGGTGATTAGGGGATTGAGGTCAACTTTCCCCATTGGTCTCAGGGAAGTTCCTTTGATCTGCTGAGTAGGCATTCTTCTCCCTTTTCTCTGTGTTCTCTGTCCAGCGACATCACCGCCGAGGAGGACAAGGGAGGCTGTTAACCCACCTCGGTCTGCTCCTCGGCCTCGCTGGTCCTCGCTCTCCCCCCTCGGCACCCACCCCTCCTCGCCAGCAGCGTTTGGAGGCTCAGGCGGATGGTGGTGGTGGTACCTTTTCACTTCCCGAAATCTGAGAGGCGGAGAGCTGTCATTTGCCAATTTGGCCTGAATGGGGCGGACAGCGGATTGAATGTCGTTTTCCCACCAGGCTGCGCCATCCAGACCAGCAGGGGAGGGAGGGGGTTGAAGGGAGAGGGGTGTAATGCTAGAGTAAAATTAGAGCTTTGATGGCAGCTAATAGTGTGTGATGGGTGGCGCTGACGTGGATTTCCAGTAAAGACGCCACAGGTTCTCTCTCTCTGTCTCTCTCTCTCTCTCTCTCTCTCTCCATCTCTCTGTCTTGCAGCCAAGGACCGACACACCTATAAGATTATGTGGGCCCGGCCTTCTTTCTCAGAGCTGTAATTTCTCCCCGATCAATGTAATTATACATCTCCAACTCCAAGCCTGCCCATGTCAAAGGGCCAGACCGGTCCTGTTTCTCACACACACACGCACAGATCAGCCTTTGGGGAAGACACTGCAGAACAATACTCAGAAAGTTCTCCACTTTTTATTAGCATAAAGCAGTATAATATTGCTTAAATGACAACCCATGGTCCGAGCTCCCCGTCACAGCTCAAAACACAGACTTAAAATGGTCTCATCGGCTTGATGCTGCTTGTGACCCTGATTTTTAACTTGTGAAGTGTCTGCAATAGTAGATGGTGCAAAATGTCTATTACAGAGAACCTGGCTGTAAAGCACGTTGAAATCCAAATAATTTATTATGTTTATCTATATCTGTTTTTGATAACTTTTTATAGAGTATCTCGTAATTCCAATTTGTAGATAAGAAGTCTTATTACAGTAAAGCATTTTTAGCTCTATTTAACCCAAAAATTGATTTGAATCTTTGTTTGTGAATTACATTTTTGGCAAACGAAACAAATATGTATTTGTTAATGCAGAGCTCGTATGGCAGCTTAAACTGAATATTTCCTCATTTGTGTAACACAAAAAGTCACGCGCATCAAAAGTGTAAGCTTAGTTTTTGACCCTGCAAAATAAGCATTGTGCAGTTTCCATTTGTTGCCTTTGCTGCATCATTTGCTGGTCGGTTTATTGTAACAGTAGATTAATCAACAGGCAATTCAACAAAAAAGCACGTGTTCTACAGACATCTTTCTGTTTGGTCCCAGAATACGAGTTAGCTAAGAGCCCTTTTAGCTACAGTGAGTTTACAGTGGTGTGATAAGTTCCAGAAGATGGATTTGTGTTGTGCTAGATGGTCAGGCTCCCAGGTATTGCTGCTGTTTCCTCCAGGGGGTTTTAAAATCCACATTAATCACTCAGACCCTCCCTCCCGCCCTGCTGCTCCCAAAAAGACATGAGGATGCGCGAAACACAACACTGGGACCCGCCTCAGGGCTACCGGGCACGCATTCACATGACACACATGCGTGCACACACACACACACACACACATTACAGTGCATCGGGTGTTTTGATATCGTCTGTGGCACGAGCTGCACTGTGATGCTCTGACATATGGAAGCTTAAAGGCGTCTTAAATATCCATATCAATCTGCACGCCTGTCAGCCTGACAATGACGGAAACAGAACACCATTAACAGCGCCGGGCCGTATCACCCTCATCGGTGCAACATTAGAGAAATAGATGGCTCTCTGGAAGACATTCCTCTGGTCGTTAGCCAAGCCACTGCGCGGAGAGTGGATCACAGATTTTTGACATTTCATCGTCTGTAATATTTAATAGGGAGGTCTACATGTTGCCTGTGACACCCATGGCTTATTCCTGATGTGAGGTTGGAGCTTCCTTGTTTGGCTCAAGAGTTAGAAATATAATATCCTGTTTTAAAATGGATCTGATTGCACTGATTTCATTGTTCTGCTCTTTCTTGGTAATGCGTATATGCTTGTGACCGTGTGAGGTGATTGTCCTCTTCCTGCTGCACGGAAAGCATTGTACTCCGCTCTCCCGGGATGGAAGATGTTTTGTTTTTGGGGCTCTTTCACAGCAGCTCTCTCTTTTTTTTTTTTTTTTTTTTAAAACACAATAGCCCTCTCTCCTCTCACCCAGCGTGGCAACCCTTTCAAACGGGAAGCTCCAGGTCAGTTTCCCTTGCCAAGTTTTGCAGCCTGCCATGTTGTCTATTCTGCTCAGCTATTTAAAAAATGTTGAATATCAACAATGGCTTTCACTGGTGCATTGTCAACTTTTGTATGAAGCAATCTTGGCTGAATGAGATGGGTCCCAGAGCAGGGAGAGCTCAGCTGCAGTGTGCACTACCACACCAGTGACTGCCCGGCTCTCTTGCTCTTTATATTTCTCTTGCTGCACAGAGAGCTGCCATGATGGTGGTGCTCCCGTCTGAATGGCCGTGGTTGGAGTCTGGGCTGAGGCTCTGGGCTGTGGATGTCACTGCTATCTTCCAGTCCACGGTCCAGCCCTTGGGCCTGCTGACGGCCAGCTGCTGAAGGTGTGTCTCACAGAGGGATTGGGAAGCAGCAGCAGCTTTGGGACCAGTCAGAGCTTGGTGAGTGTCCTCAATTTTCTGGCCAGAGTGGGAGGAGGTTAGTAGTAAAGAGAGGAGAGAAGAGGGAGGGGGCGTTCAGGGAGATGGTGCTGGGAGCTTTGTGCTCCGCGAGTTGTGTTTACTCTGTTGTCCGTCTCTGTTCAGTCATATATTCGTTAAGACATTGTCTGATTTCATAAGAGGGGATTCTTTATTTTCAAAAACAAGTCGCGTCACCTGCCAGCCTGGAAGTCATCCTGATCAGACAGAGCAGAAATTAAAAATAACAGATGAGAAGAAGTTTTGGAATATTTACCTGTGTGAAATGTTAAGGCCACATCTCTTCTCCCCTGTTGCATATTAAAAAAAAAATTTAAAAAACCCTATGACATTCAGAAAATTCAAACTCCACTTCTTTTATTTGTCAACACTGTGCAGTCTACACGCCACGCTGACACTTTAACAAACTCCCAACAATACTGAAGGTTTGTCCCGTCTGACACGCACGCTGGATGCATCACTGACTTTATGCCGAGCTCTGTGTGTTTGCACAAGCACATACATCTATGTTTGTGTAAGTGAAGAGAAAGATGAAAAGCAAGAATGAGAGCTTGCTTCCAGATAATAGTAGCTTAGGCTCTTTGTCCCGCTGTCAGCCAGGAGAGGAGTGAGGCTGGAAATCGCTCCAATGCGGCGGCAACATCTTGTATGTTTCATTGACATATCAGTCTATGGGGCAATGAGCCGTCGCCTCTGCACTCCTCTGGTCTTAGTGTGTGTGTGTGTGTGTGTGTGTTTGTCGGTGTGTGAGTGTGTGTTTGTGGATGTGTGGGATGTGTTTGTGAAAACCAAGGTGTAGTTCTTTATTAGCTGTGTTAGTGCAAAGCAAAAGGTGGGTACAGGCAGGATTGAAAAGTAAAGCATTATTAGTACACCAGCAATGGATTTAGCTGCTGAGAGCATTAATAAGGCACAATGAGGATTCTTACTGTTATTTTTTTAATGCTTCCACACTTTTTTCTCCTTTTTATTTATTTTTTTTTATTTTTTACACCATATTGAGTAGCAAAGAGAGCTGTAAGACACACTGAGCATAACAAGCAATAACCTTGAGGATATAGCTATAATTTCTAGTCCAGTCAAAAGAAAACTTTTAATAAAGACATTTTATTTCTAACATAGCACTACCACAAGCTTAAGCAGGTCGTTTAATAATATTTGGCTCGGAAATTAGATTTTTTTTTTTTGGTCACACTGAACTTCACATTTTTAATTTCTTGTATTCTGAACTGGCTCTAAAATGAACACTCTCCCATTATCATTAAGCCACATATTTCTCATATATTCCTCATATAATAATTGGTTAATGTGGTGAAAAAAATGTACTAAAGTGCAGAGACTTGCCAAATCCTTCATTCTTCTTCGAACATTTACCCTAAAGCTCTTATGTTGCAGTCCCGGTAAACAGAGTGGAGACGTCCTACCCTCTCGAGGACCTGCGCTGTCCTCTGTCTCACCTCCCCGAGATCAACCAGAGGCAAGGTGACCAAATTCATCTCCGACTGGCCCATCCATTATCTTGTCAACACAGTCAGCTCCCCGCCTTAGTTTGCTCTTCCCCCAGAAGACCTGCTCTAATGAAATACGCAGTAATCGCTGCACTCATCTCGTCATGCTCAAGGTAATTAATATATTTAGAGGGCGATGGCTAACTCTTAATTAAATTATGCCTCTTTTAATGAGACCTTGACTGGGACTAAATTTATGACCACTATCTGCTTTATCAAGTGCACTGCACGCAACAAAGATTTGTCATTTTCTCCCAAATCACTAGATTATACACAATGGTACTCATGATTTATATATCAATTTATGCTTGTTTGTTTCTTTATTTAAGGTTTAATAAATTACCTCTTATAATTACCTAACCCTAGTTTTGGGTTCTTAAAAGCCCCAATTAATGCCCAGTGCTATATCGCTGTTACATATTCATTTTGGAGGAGAATACAGATAACAACTTGGTGGCATTAATCATATTACAAAATTGGGTGTATTTAATTAATTAAAGTTACACTGCAAATTAATTGTGCATTCTCACAATATTATCTTAAGCTAATGAAGGCTCGACAAAGGGACTGTTTCATTTTTTAAAAGAGGCTAGATTAGTGGGATCTCAATTATGGCTAAAACAAAAGAGGGCTGCTTGCTTGGGCATGGCGCAAAGCAAAAAGTGGCGATTCAGCACTTTCTTCCAAACAAAAAACGGAGAAAGTTTCCATTGTTTTTGGAAAAACTGAACATGGCAATGATTCAAAAGATACATGGGAAATAATGAGTGCTGTAATTAGCCAGTCAGGCAATAACAGTATTTAAAATGATCATCATATAGAGGTGCTTGATAATGCCACTCACAGGCAGCAGTTTCCAAGAAGCACACATCTGCTCCCAGACAGACCAGACTGCAGAACTTTAATTTTGGTACAAAAAGAAAAGCATCTGGAGGCCTAATTTAAGTGGTGTAATCTTCTGTTGCACTTATGCATTTTTTTATTTGGTATGGTGCATCTCGTGACATTTTGAGAAACTCTTTGTCAACCCTTGAAAGCAGCAAACAAGATGTGATACTATGCACGATAGATGCACATTGCACAGATTAGAGGCTGGAGTGTGAGCTGAGCTGTGGCCGGGGAAGTTGAGGCAGCAGACTTTGTTCCTGAGCAAACACAGAAATCGTCGTGTTGTGCACTAGACGGCTTAATCCAGCCTCATCCACTGGCTCAGAAGTGACACCATATTTATTGAAATTTTCTGCCTAATTGAAACTGAATTGAAATTAGTTTTCGACAGATCGCAGCTTATAATTCACAGTAATTTGGTATTTTATTTTCCATTTAACGCGTCATATACCAAATGCTTTAATATGAATGTTTCCCCTTAATCTGCTAAGTAAACGTTAAGAGCCTTTGTCTAAGAAATGACTTCAAGGAGCTAATAATCATTGTATGTTCATTTAAAAATGCTTCCGCCGATGTCCTCTGTAGTGATAGAATTTAATTTGCTTTTAGCTTCATTAGTCAATAACCACAGCAAAAAAAAAAAAAGAAGAAAAACGGTGGTGTCAATTATGGGAACTCCAAGGGTCAGTGAGTATATGAATTTTTAACTGCACACTGCTGCACATGATTATATTAAGTGGTCTTGTAACAGTGATTAACTCCTGGCATGTGTGTGTTTTTGCATGCAGTTATACTTGTGTTGGAGAGATATGCATCCTCCCAAATGATAAGCAGCCCAAAGAGGTGATAAAGTGAAAAAGAAAAACAAAAAAAACAAAACTATTCCCTCGGCTAAGTGAGATGGAGCAGAGTGCCGGGTGGTCACGCCTTGTCTGCTCGTGACAGTGGCGGGTTAAAGAGATTACACCGGGTCTGTGTCAGCAGCCTTGGCCTTGCTCACACAAGAACATAATGAGGAAGGACATGCTTGGCCTGCTGGGGAGGAAAAAAAAAGAAGAAGTTTGAAGCATTCTTCGCAGACAGCTACAGGAGGCTTTCTTCTTGCATGTTGTTTTACAAGCTGAGGTCAATAAGTGAGACGGTTGCGTTGCCGTTGAGCACGGCCCTGTTACTTCTCAGCTTCACCCCTCCTCCCCTCTCCAAGCCACCCTAATGAAAACACAAATTACTCCTCTGCAGTGGAGGCAAGAATGCGACGTTCTTTGTCAGCCTTGGTGGCCGACTTGCAACACTTCACTAAAGCTCTCCTGGTAATCGATCCATCTGTCTTCCTGAGTGTAATTTTTAAATTCTTTTTTAAAGGTCTGAGTGACAGTCCCTCTCAACACGCACCTCCCCTGCACCCAACGCCTGAACTAAGATGCCCTCACAGCCTCAGACGGGCCCGCAGTAAGAGACGATCGTCGGGGTTGCATCCCAACGTGTGGTGAGTTTTGTTCCCCCTCTCCCCCTCTCTCTCTCATGATGACTGCAAAGCACTGATGGAAGAATCGAGGAAGAGAGTCAGAGACACAGAGCAGCGCCTCAGAAAAACTACACTCCTCTCCAAAGATCAGTACCTGGCCTCCTTTCATTCTCTGACGCTCACGCAGTCTGCGTTAACTCTATTTCTTCTCCCTCTCTGTCAGGAGGCTGCAAACACAAAAACCATCAATGAGTCTGAGCACCATCTTCAGCAAATCCTGTCATTCATCTCAAGGTTTATCCATTATCTGGACCAAATTCGCACATTTTCTTTTGTAAAGTTTTAATATTAAAAATTTCACCATTATAAAAAGGAAGTTTGGTTAGATGGTAGCTAGGTAGTTAAATAATATGGGAGAAATCTTCAGGTCTTTCCCAGTTTTATCTTATTCTCTGCTTTTCAAAGAGAGGTCGACGTAGTTCCCGAGGAGGCATTTTCAATCAAACACTTTATGCAGCAGCACGGTGCAAAAAAAAGAAATTTGTATATTATTTAACTTATGAAGAAAAAAAGCTATTATTTTGAGTAAATCCAAAACTCTCATTACAGATGAAGCTCCTGTCAGTGAGGTATTGAGTTTTGAAATACCTGTTGCTAGACTGGCTCACAGCATGTTTTAATTTTCCAAAGAAGCATCCAGGAATAAAAATACATTTTGCAGAGGCTTTTATTAGATTTATTTTATATTTTTATACATTTGTTTTTTTTAAGCTTTAGTGATTCCCTGACACAAATAAGATAAGATGAATGAACCTGTTTGTAGAGTAAATGAAAACATGTTTAAAATGTTTTAAAAGAGAAGTTCCTGAGGTCCTACAGAGTCATTTTTTTCCTCAGTCATGACTCTGCATTTACACACAGACATTAAACATTTTTGGCTTTAAAAAAAAAAAAAATTCCCTTTTTGTAAACGACAACTCTCATGGGTCACATAAGTCAAATTACCATCAGGGATAGTAGTCCCTGCTTTGTGGAATAAAGAGGTGATAATAGCGGCACTTTTATTCCTTTAAATGACCCGTGAATATTATTTTACCTGTGTTCAGCTGGGAGGACGCAACCATTCACGCCGACACAATGGGAACAGCAGACCGTGCGTAAATTGCATCTTCATTTGCATTCCTCGTCCAAAAATCATGCAAATCTTAATGAGACAGTCTCCATTGTGGCCGTAATTGAAAACCCATTCTTTGTTAATTACTGTTTCTCAAAGGCCTTGTCCGCAGTCACCGGGCTGAAACAAAAAAAGTTATTGATTCGGGAGGTCGCGGGGTTTGAAAATGGACACGTAGAATAATGTCGTTTATTGTGGGGCTGTGAGATGCGACGGTAGATTATTGAAGGGGAGAAAAAAAAATAGTCCCCTTATTTTGGGGGATTGTTACAACAACAACAACGACAACAGCAAAGAGAAAAGGTGGAAACAAAAAAAAAGCAGGCCGTGACAATAAAACTGCAATAAAAAGGCAATAAATTAGGAGCCATAGTGACTTCTCTGCGGATGAATGGCGAACACGCAGCGCCTCATGCGTCTCGTCGCGTAATATTAAAGTTGGGCACATGTTTGTCCGTCATGAATCGGCCACGAAGCTGCAGTGACAAGGGTGGTGGTGGGGGGGGGGGTCTGGTCTCAAAGGTGGGATTAATGTCCTTTTGTGCCGATTATTCGACCTGAATGGATCCTAATTCTCACCGAGCTCTTTGCAAATATCACTAACATTTTTGTTTGTTTTTTTTATTTGATTTAATTTGTTGTCTATAGCAGGCCCAAAGGAGGCCAAAAATCAGATCTTTTCTTCAAGGAAAAAAAAAAGACTCCAGATTTTAAAGCTCAGTCGCCATAAATGTCTAACTTCAACAAGACGCCTGCTTTTAGTGACCTGGTGCTTTTTTTTTTTTTTTACTGTAACGAAAAGACACTTCGCTCCTCCTTTGAAATAGATGGAAAATAGATTGAAATGGCTTCTTCTGCGAGACCAAAAACGAAACATGTAATGATGGCATCGCGGAGGATTTCCTCGCATCAGGACATCCACATATTTCCCAAACATTCAACAGTGGGACCCTGCAGCAGCGCCCTGAGAGCCCCCTTTGGGCTGTCAGGCTTGTTGAGTCTGAATCGGAGCAGACTGTGCTGGTGGTCCTCCGTCCCTTAATTAGGAAATTAGCTGCACAGAGGCCCTCATTACCAAACTCCGGGTTACTCCTGGTGTGTTTTTCCCCCCTTTCTCTCTCTCTCTCTCTCTCTCTCTCTCTCTCTCTCTCTCTCTCTCTCTCTCTCTCTGTGCTACCGGTCAATTTCCATAAGAAGATTACAAGCGGATCAGTATTGAGATCTGGCCAGATAAACAAATAACTGGTTCCTGAGAATGGGTGGCTGCTAATTGGACGTTAGTTTTATTGCTCTGGCTCTGTTTGTGACGCCCCATTGAACGCAAAAATGAAATCCACGCAGTGATGTCTCTCTTTTCAGCTGATTTACT
This sequence comes from Terapon puta, assembly GCA_028564955.1. Classification (NCBI taxonomy): domain Eukaryota; kingdom Metazoa; phylum Chordata; class Actinopteri; order Centrarchiformes; family Terapontidae; genus Terapon; species Terapon puta. The sequence goes on along the minus strand of JAOXYL010000065.1, from coordinate 10,723,248 downwards.
GCAACTATGCGAGAGGCTGCCCCCCCCCCCCTTTTTCCATTCAATAGACCACATTTATTATCTATTTGAGCCTATATGTGTTATTTAACATGTCGTAAATTATTATTGACACGTTTCAGTGTGTGTCTGTTTTTTGAGTGCGTAACTTTTATTGGGCCGATATGTCTGCAGAAGGTGTTGCATCAAGTTTTTTTTTTTTTTTTTTTTTTGCATTTTTCTTTAAAGAAAACTTGCATTCATTCTTGGGAATAAAGAGCAGCAGTGACTGTCAGGTGTTTATCAGTTCACTCAATTTGATTTGATCGTTCAGTAGGTTGATTTTTATGAAAGGGGGCGATTATTCGGTGTTTTCAACCAAACAGCTTTTTATTTATTTATTTATTTATTTTTTTTACAAACAGGTTTGTGCATTTTGTCATGATTGATTGTTTGCAGAAATGTGAGCCCCTCGGGTGGACGCACCGCCCTGTGTCCAGGTCAAAATGCAGGAGGCCCACGGCGGCCGCGTTTTCTGCCTTTTCTTTTCTTTTATTTGCGTAGATTTTTGCCGCTGCGGGAGGCGAAAGGCTCCGAAATGCACATACGATCCCCGCAGGGCTCATCTCGGAGCCAGAGGTGTTAATGGTGGTTTTCGATGGGCGATCTTCACCGCGGATCATTAGCAGGTGTGAGGTCTGAGCGATCGGTTTCAGCGTCGCGGCGTCGTTCGCGAGCAGACACATGCAAATGAAGGCCACTCCACGGTAATCATTTTAATAAGCATTAACGCCGCGGAGGGAAAACAAGACGGCAGAGGAGCAGTTTTGGTGGGACGAGCAGTCACTCAGAGCGAGAGAGAGAGA